>JXCR01086755.1:4443-33680 GCA_002079205.1 Phalaenopsis hybrid cultivar | reverse complement strand
GAACCAACTATTTTTCCTTCCTTCAAGGTAAATGTCTTCGACATATCATGCAGTAAAGACAAGCCAATTTCCCGGCTGTGCTTCAACCAGAGAGCATACCATAAACTGGACAATCACTAATAGTCCACATAAGAGCAGCTTTGAGTTGAAAATTCTGCTTTGCGGCGATATTATAAATAACTATTCTTATTTCCCACAACATTTGCAACTCATAAATCAGAGACTGTAAGTAGGCATAAAATTTTCTCTTTGGGCTATGCGGACCCGGTTTGATCAACGTAAGAAATAATAACAACACGGTCATGCACATATGAGGGCCATATTGTACAACGTAATGATTACTGACCAGCATAAATACGGTGCTGTGGCGTGACTATACGGGGTGAACCCATCTGCGCATATGCTATGTCTGACATTACGTGCTTCAGCTGCAAAGTTCGAATAACTGCAATTGAAATGTCTCCAGGATTCACCATGTGACAGATTACTCATTCAATTAGCATCAACATATTTAGTACCGTGCCTTGTCATATGAGTTCTAATCATAAAAGTGAACAACCTCTGAAGCCGACATATAAGCGGAAAGTAAAATAAACGGTTGTATGAAATAGTTTTCCGATTTTTACCCTTTCATTTAAATTTATTAACACCACAAAATCGACATTTCGTCTCAACTACATTAGCTTTATAATATGTCATGCAATCACGAACTTAACAATCTATTTTCTTAGATAGTAACCCCAACTTTGACACTAATTTTTTTATTCTGTACAGGTCCTTCGGAACTAAATTATCTGTATTGTTTGTCTCCATCAATAATATTGTTATCTGATTGAAATATTCTTCAAACATGTTAAAATCAGATTTGATGCTCAACATTCTCAGTGTTACTGATAACTCTATATGTGTAGTGCAACCATCACATAATGGTTGTTGTGCAACATTCTGTAACTCATAGAATTGTTGCACTTTGATGTTCAATGTTTCATTTTTGAGTGGAACATTTCTAACAAAATGAGCTCCGCGAGCATCATGAGTTATTTTTTCGTATGTGCCGGGATCATATTCTTCTATTGGAGGGGTACATAATTGGTTAAGGCATTTAATCGTACTGAATTTCTGATACTTGCTCATAATGTGCAGTTTATTATGAATAATTTGGTTTAAATTATTTGCGGTAAAAATTCAATTTGACTTCTTCGGATTGTAGATACGTTTGTTTTTTATGCTTCACACAAGGACATCATAACTTTCCATCTGAACGACAAATGGGTAGCTATGATGTCTCCTGAACAAATTCCTCAAAAACATTCAAGAACTCATCATTGAGTTTTTTTTCGTCAAGGATATAATATAATCTGTCATACATCTAAGATTTTAAATTTTGAATATCCATCTGTAAAATATATATAATTATATAGATCAGTACAACTCTTGGAGAAATAAAAGTTGCATGCTTACCAATAACTAAGGGCTTCCAACTCCCTTTTAGAGCAAAACTGAATTTAAGATTGTTTAATTGAAGCCTAAATCCAAAAATCGCTCTGGCTCAACGTAAATTTGGGAGTTATTAAATCTGATCAAGAAATGGATTTAAGGGGATCACATGTTAAAGTATTAAATCCCATAATAAAATGCCAAACATTTCATACGGATTTATATGAATCTAAATGAAATCATACGAAACATAATTTTGGATTTAACATCACTAGATTTAATAAATCCGTATTTATTAGATTTATTAAATTCTACTTTACTTAAATCATAGGTGCAACCAAACACTCTCTTGAAAAGATGCATTACTGACATGTCAAGCACGCATTTGGGGTTTAGAAAAAGTACTATTCACCTATATTTATTTATTGGAGATTAGTAAAGTACTCATTTAAGAAATAAAGTAAGCTATTATGAAAGAGAGGAGCTAATTTATATTTCTTCTTCATGTTCTTTTTCTCTGTTCTTTCTTGTCATTTTCATCCCTTCTATGATCCAATTTCTATTAAGAACGTTAAAGTTTCTCTACCGTTAGCATAAAATCAACATTACCATGAACTATGTATGATACCAAAGTTAACCCAAACCACATTAGTAAAATCAAACATTATTACTGGAATACTGTATATAAACATTGTTATAATTTTTTCTATGCTCATTCTAGGTACCCTCACTACAAATAAGAAGAAAACCACCAGTCCACAACCCTCTTGCATACAAGCAAATGAGGAAACACACTAAAATGAGGAAGAATGGCGCGAATAGTCTTACCTTTCTCAATGTATTTTGATAGAAGCGTGGCAGAAGGATGAGAAATATGAGAGTTTTGGTGGTCTCTATAAGCCGCGTTCCGATCGTTCCTTCCCAGCTTGCTCTAATGGCGACTGTATCACGCAAGAAGACGATGGTTTTGAGTGGAACCGGGAGTGAGAGGGAGAAAAGCAAGGGCCGGTAGAGAGAAGATAGAGGGGGATGGTGCGAGTGTTTCGGGCAGAGGAGAGGGTGCGGAGAAGAAAAACAAGATTAGAGGTGCGGAGTATGAATATTAGGGTGTTTGCTTCAGGTTTTCGTCACTTTTGCATCAGACTTATTCGACGCAAATGTTTGCGGTGAACTTTTCGTCATCTTTGCATTGAATGTCAGCTGTCTACAATAATGGAAATTAGGGAGTTATTAGGATTAATGAATATATTAATTTTACAAATGTTTCAACATTTTATATTTCCCCATACATTTAAAATTCATACAGTGTTATATGTCAATTTGATTTTCGACATGGTATAAAATTAACTTAGTTGAATTCTGACGGATACAAAAAATTGGATTATATTTCATAACTGTCAAAATTTTATATATTTTTTTCAAAACTGGGTTTTACAGGTTCATTGTTTGAACTGTTTTTATTTGGGCTAAACTTGAATTGGCCACCTTGATTTTGCATGTATAGATTTAGAATTCGTCTTGGGACAAATTAAAGAAGAGAAAGGTTCACAAAAAAAAAAAAAAAATAAAAAAAAGAATAAAAGAAAAAGAAAATAAAAGTTGGTTTCTTACAGTTAACATCTAATGTAAGGTTCATATTTAAATCCAGTAATTAGACAATATGTTGTGAGTGGTCATCAATTTTGGGGAAAAAAAAAGAACAACTCGATATAGTGGTCACCTTCAAACTGTTTATGCCAATCATCTGTTTGATTTTCATTTTTCAATAATGCGCTTTTATAGTTAAGACTGGTACATATGTTTGGATGCGATGATAAATTACCAACTCATATGAGCACAAAGTCTACAAGCACAATAAAAAATGCATTTTTGTTGGTTCACATCATTCTTTTTTAATTTAATTTAAATATTAGTTAGTCGGAAACTATAGTTGTGTCCTTGACAATTTATTTTAGAGCTATATCAAATCATCAAAATTTTGCAGCCTATCATAGAATATGTTCGGCTTCATCTGAAGTTATAATCCGATGCACACAAGGCAAGACATATTGTTTGTATAATGTAGCATGTCTGTTGGCTCAAGGTTCCTTTGTGTTGTTGAGCCTAACAGGACTTTAGTCGGAGGTGGCATGTGGCCTCTTCAGTGGGCAATTTTCCATAAACTTCCTGGTATTTATATGTCGTGGTTTTTCCTTCAATGAAGCCTGTGTGATAATTTCTTGATTTATTTTGGTCATTATAAATAGAGTTCTGATGCATGTAGAGGGAACATTTGGCTGATGAATAAAAATAATTCTCTGGATCCACAAATCATTGTACTTGTGGATTTCATTTCCTTATGTGAGTTTAGAAAATTATTGAAGGGACTTCTCCAGTGACTTGGTTTGCTTTTCATTTTTCTGTCTCTCTTTTCATAGGTGTTTTTTATTATTCGTTGAAAATGAGATTGAGCTTTATCACATTTTCTTCATTCTGATTTTCTTTTATTTTCTGTGAGATTTCAATCATGTGCTTCTAGTCTTTGATTTCTAGTTCAAAGCCTTTCAATATTTTTTGAAAATTGCTTTTAATTTTTTTTTTGGTTGGATTGAAGGCAGTGGATAAATTGTAAAATTTGTAGCTTCTCGCAAAATTTGCATTTTTGTTGCATTTTTTTTCTATATTGTATATTAGTTCTGTATTATAAAATCTGGACTTTTAAGATGTCTTACATTAATGTGTCTTTAATGAAAATGATGATTTTGAGTCTTAAATGTTTTTTCTTTTAGATTTGATTTTGTATTAATATATTTTCTTATGACTTATTTTCTATTACTCATTGCAGGACTCTTCAATCAGGAAGGTAGGCTGTTGGGTTCTGCTAGCAGTCCGATTCAGATTTGGATGGAAAGGGACTGCATTGAGGTAGCAAAACCTTACCATTCTTAAATTCCTTCTGTTGAAGCTGCTAATTCTGAGATGCATTCTAACTGTTTTTTTTTTTTTTTTTTTTGTGTTTATCTAACCAGCAATCATCTACAGATATTTGGCATGCTGTATGTGCGGCTGTTAAAATAGCATGCTCCTCGGCAGAAGTTACAGCTGAGGAAGTTGTTGGTTTAGGATTTGCAGCAACTTGCTCTCTTGGTTGTCACCTTAACGCTCAATCTATCCACATATTTATACTTGGAGAAAAGTGCCAAAATAGTCCCTGACTATTTACATGAACTCATTTTAATAGTGTTTATTATTGTTTATACTTTACTTAATAAAAGAGATGAGCGTATTATCACTTATAAGAATAGATCTAATAAAACACAAATTGGTTATTTTTTTATGAAAAAAAATCTTCGAGAATGTAAAGATTGTAAGGTTATTCCAAGTGAAAATTTAAGTACTCAATATTGATTATTATTTCTAAATTTTAAGATGAGGAGTTGGAAGAAGAAAATATAATGAAACATTGTTATAAAATTATCTATAGACATTTAAAAGACATAAATAAAATTATTTTTATCAGTAAACTTCAAAATTTTAAGATTTGGTGTATTTATAAAAAAACTAATTCTATGTAGTATAAAGTAACAGACACTATTAAACAAATGACAAAAGAAAGTACTTGGAGAATCGAAAGTAAATTTTTTTTATAATTAAGAATAGTTGATTGTGAAACAATTGTATGCAAGAAAAGATAGAATATAAGAAGTTTTGTTATAAAAATTGGTTTAAATGTAAAAGTTTAGAAAACAAGAAAAAAATATAAGGTGACTCGTAGGGAGTTCATTGGAACAATTTGTTATATTAAGAATTCTTTTTTTAGTGATCTTTATAATATAAGAAGTTTTGTTATAAAAATTAGTTTAAATGTAAAAGCTTAGGAAACAAGATAAAATATAAGGTGACTAGTAGGGAGTTCATTAGAATAATTTGTTATGTTATGAATTCTATTTTTAGTGGTCTTTATAAAGAGGGTGAAAGATAAATGTATAAAGAAACAAACAAAGATAAAAGTAAATTAAAGATTTAATTCAAGTAAAGTTTATTAAAGTGAAAATAAAAGTGCTTTTCTTAGAAGAAGATATTCAACACAGGTGTGTGAGATATTTTGATAAAATTTTAAATGAAGTTTTTGAAAATACAGTGGACCTTAGTGATGTTAATATCATTAATAATAATAAAACTTTTTATTTTTACGGCCGCATTAGTGAAAAGAAAGTTGAGGAAGATTGATCAAGTATTTTCCTATTTTAGTTGGATTACACTAAGGATCGGCTTTAAGCCCATCTCTTATTTCTTTAGTTATGAATGCTTTCACTGGAAATTTATAGGAGAATGTGCCTTGGTTCATGCTTTTTGCTGATGATAACCTTCTTGTGGATAAGACTATCGAAAGAGTTCAGTAAAATCTTGAAGTATGGAGGTCTACTTTAAAATCTGAAGGCTTTTGTTTGAGTAGATCTAAAACTGAATACATGGAATGTAATTTTACTAGTAGTAGATCTAGTGACAGAGTTGTAACAATGGACAATCAAATCATTAAAAGGAGTGAACGTTTTAGATATCTCGGGTCTATTGTTCAAAGTGTGGCTGATATAGATGGGGATGTTATTAGTAGAATTCAAGTTGGATGGTTCGAGTGGAGGAATGCATCGGGCCAATTGTGTGATAGAAAAGTACTACTTAGTCTTAAAAGAAAAATTTTGTAAGATGGTGGTGAGACCTGCAATGTTATATGGCACAAAATTTTGGTCTATAAAAGAGAAGATAAAATTAAGTTAAGTGTTGCTGAGATGAGAATGCTTAGGTAGATGAGTGACTTGACACTTAGAGACAAAATGCAAAGCGAATGTATCCGTGAAAGGGTTGGTGTAGCTTCAGTGGTGGATATGATCAGAATGAGTCGTCTTACATGGTTTGATCACATTAAATTCCGACAATCTGATGATCCGATTAGGAGAGTAGATGTTTTAGATTCAACTTATGTTGAGAAATATAGAGGTAAACTTAAAAAGGCTTGGGCATGTTATATAAAGATAATCTTAATTTATAGAATTAAATGAAAATATGACACTCAATAGGAGACAATGGAGAAAAAAGATTCATGTAGCCTACCCCATTTAGTGGGATAAAGGCTTATTGTTGTAGTTGTAGTCTATATATATGTCAAATTAGTCTCTAGACTCTTTTAATATGGGCTAAAATAGTCCCTAAAGATGACCATTTTAGCCCCCATCAATAGAGTTTGGAGAATAAATTGGCATTTTTATAGACTTTGAGACTAAAATGTCCCCCCTACAGAGAAGGGACCATTTTGACACTTTTCTTTTCATACTTGGTTTTCCATGATTTGCACTGTGCTATGTAATTCATGTCACTGTGTTAATGGTGGCATAGTATGCAGTTGCTGTTGATGCGGATGGATCTCCAGTTTCAGTTTCTTTGAGTGGGGATGAACGAAGAAATATCATAGTATGGATGGATCATAGGGCTGTAAAACAAGCTGAAAGAATCAATTCACAAAGATCCCCTGTTTTACAGTATTGCGGAGGGTCCGTCTCTCCTGAAATGCAACCCCCCAAGGTGAAATATAATTTGAAACTCACCAGAAAATTGAAGTCCTTTTCAAATTTAATGAGCAGTAAAAATATATTGCACAAACCCAATTCAATGTTTTAAAATTTAAATGCCCCATTCTTTGTCAGATAAGTATTTCTTCATCTTTTGCCATATATTTCATTGTTTTAAGTGATGTAACAAAGTTACATTTGCTTGTAGAGGAGTGAATTCTATTATACCGTGTTGATGCTTTTGTGTAGACATAAGAAGAGAACAGAGAAGTAAATTAGCAGACTATTCCTAATTATGATGATATAATACACCAATGAAATTATGTTTTTGATTTAGTACTGTCCTATTATAACACTTTCACATTTATTGTTTTTATGATAATACTCCTTTTCAAGCTAGAGCATGTATATGAATAATTTCTAAGTTATTACAAAGATGGAAGCAATTAAGAGGTCATAAAGTTTAGGCAAACATATGGACTAATTGTTCTTTTACTAGAGACGAGCATAGCGATGATCTATATTGGCAAGGCTTCACCTCAGGTGAAACGACAATCTAGTTCAATTTGTTTGTTTCTTTTTGGCAAGATAGGGTTGCTTGCATTGTCGATAGTCACAGTTAAGAATCATAGATTGAGTAATAAGATTCCAAATTATTCAACAAGAAATTTAATCCACATCCTTTCACAAGTGGAATGAGTCATGATCCCATATTCAACTTATGTAGTACATTTAGCTATTTCTTTTTAACTTTTACGATGCAAGATTTTCACCCGTAAGATATGAAGTACTGAAATGTATTTTCAATGCTCAATAGATTTGTAACATAGTTTGTATTGAAAAAACTTAAATCCTTAAATGATTATTTTTCTGGTTAGTTGGACTCTTTATAGAGATTTTTTAATACATATTGAATTCTTCTAATGTCATCTTCATCTTCTTTAAATTCTGCTCTGCATATACTAACAAACCATTCAAACAATAGTGGGTATATCTGTTTTAGTGATATTCAAATAGGTAAGTTTTGAGAAGCATTTTTAAAGCTTCATCATCTTCAAGTCATGGATTAAGAAGTTGCTCGAATTGCATTCCTCACCATGTGCCACCCAAAAATGTACCTGACGCTTATGTCTTAATTGTTTAAGTGATGTTTGTATCTTTTTTAATTGAGACATACGCCTTGAGATTTTATTCCTTTAGGGTTTTGAATATAATGCCTTAAAATTATGGTATAATAAGATTTTTTTTTGTTATATGACATCTTAATATAACTAATAAATCTTATAATAAGTTTTGGTTGCAATTTTTTAGGTTGGGATTTTGATGAGAGAGAGAGAGAGAGAGAGAGAGAGAGAGAGAGAGAGAGAGAGAGAGTTGTGTATGGTTGTGATCATAGACTTGTGAGTGAGGAGCATTGCAAACGGGAAGGGCTATGCGCTAGGAGCACCATGAGTGAGGAAGGGTGAGTCTACGAGCAGTCGAGTGATTGCGTGTTTTTTCGAGCTGAACGGGTAAAGTCATTTTTTCACAAAAATTTTTTTGATGTATTTTAATTATTTTTCTTAAATATATTTTATTTGCATTTTTAGTTTGTTTTTTTAATTTTGCTTTAATTATTTTATTTATTTATTTTTTAACTAATAGTGAATTGAGTTAATCTGTTGAGGACTTATGATATATCTATTTATTATTTTTAATTTGAGTTTTTTTTTGCTTAGAGGCTTATGCTTCAATTGGCCTAACATCTCACCTCACTACATTAAGAAAAAATGCCTTAATTTTTATTTAACCTTTTTAAAAGTTGCTTTGGATTGTAGAGTCTCCATGGGAATGTTAGTAGTTTGCAACCAAAAAGGTTTGTATCACATTTGCTTTAATGGGAATTACTTTCATTGTTATATAGAAAATTGATCTTAAATTATCTTTGATGTTTCAAATCTTTAGTAGTAAATGTTTTTAGATAGTATTTCATTTAATTAATGTATGGATTATCACTTTCAATTAGTATAATATTATCAATGCACACAAGAAGAGTCAATTTGCTTTTTAAAAGTTTCGAATAAAGATAAAGTGATCAACAATACTACTTAGTTCATATTAGCAAGAATTTGTGGCGTTTGATGAACATGATAAGGATTTTGTTCTCAATTTATTTATTACTTTTTGATGTTTGCATATATTTTTTTTCTCCTATGCAATATATCCAAAAGGTTGTTCCATATAAATAACTTCAATGAGATGCTATAGTGAAAGACATTACTGATGTCCTTGGGAATAAACATTGATTAATGTTAGTAGAGGAAAAAATACTAAAATAAATCACGCGTGCAGTTTGGGAAATATTTTTGAACTTGTAACAACTGTATAAAATATAATATACTAAATAGATAAAATAAAATAAATAAACAAATGATTCAATTAGAATGGTTTGAATGTGTCGATGGTTTTGTTATAAGGAAACGATTTTCTCTCTTGAAGCAACGATTGAACTAGGATCGCGAGCTAGAGACAAAAGCAAAACAAGAGGAGAATAAGAACAATAAGGGAAAGAAAAAAAGGACAACACACTCATTAGGTTTTGCTGTGTTTAGGCGCGCTATTTGTCGTAGGCTTGATCACTTTTTGTGCGAAGGAGAAGAATTGAGCCCAAGGATATGGGGCTTTGTGTAGGAGGAAGCTAAAGTGGAGGATACATATGACATCGGGAAGGGCGGCTTTGCATGTGGTGCGGCGTCTCAATGAGAAAGAGAGGCCAAAGTCAAAGTTGAAGCCGAAGGAATGAGGCGGCTCCTGCGGAGAAGAGGAAGTTGCGTGCGTGTGAAGCGAGGATACTGATGTCCTAGCGTTTCAGGAGCCTCTACACTCGGAGGAAGAGAAGAGGGATCTTACGTACCTTAAACGAAGATTGTCGTGGTTTGAGCTGGTTCGGTGCAAAGGAAGAAGGAAAGGGAACAAGTTGTGCAGAAGGGGCGCTTGTTTTCGTGTGTGCAGGAAGGTGTGGTTGCGTGAGGATGTTGATGCGTGGACGAGAGGAGCCGAGCTTAAGGTGAGTTAAAGTTATGTTTTTAGTCATAAAAGATATTTTTGTTGACCTCATTTTTGGTCACGTGGGACTTGTACGAACATTTTCCTCTGGTCTGGTGCAGTTAGATTGGCCAAAAAAATGAAAATTGCCCCTCTTTGGCCTGACATGGTCTTGCTTGGCCTTGAAGCGACCACGCCCGAAAGTACCTCGGCGTGGGCCTAGCTTGGGCGTGACCACACTTGCATGCTCACGCCAGGCTTGGGCGTGACCACGCTCAGTTGACATGCCGTTCTGCCGGCTATGATCCGTGGCTCATTAACCGTCTGATTGATCTCCGCCATCGATGCGCCACTCAATCGGACGGCTCCGGGGGGCTCCACCATCGCCTTCCCAGCCTATAAATAGGCGACCTCCGACACTCCTCAAAAAGCACACACAGAGCATTCGAACTCTCTGGGTAGCCCTGAGCAGAGGAAGAAGTCTCCGACAAGCCTTCTCCCTTTCAGTCAGCCTCCTCCTCTTTGGTAAGCTTCTTCCCTTTTCTTTTTAATTTAATAACTTATTTTCTTAAGTCTAGTTAGGCTAATGTAACATGAATACTTAAAATGAAGCTTTTAATCAACAATTAAAGTCACATAAGTAATTGAGAGATTAGTTAAACATAATAAATAATATACTTAAGATTGTATTTTTGCGATATTGTAGGCAGGNGTGGAGGATACATATGACATCGGGAAGGGCGGCTTTGCATGTGGTGCGGCGTCTCAATGAGAAAGAGAGGCCGAAGTCAAAGTTGAAGCCGAAGGAATGAGGCGGCTCCTGCGGAGAAGTTGCATGCGTGTGAAGCGAGGATACTGATGTCCTAGCGTTTCAGGAGACTCTACGCTTGAAGGAAGAGAAGAGGGATCTTACGTACCTTAAACGAAGATTGTCGTGGTTTGAGCTGGTTCGGTGCAAAGGAAGAAGGAAAGGGAACAAGTCGTGCAAAAGGGGCGCTTGTTTTCCTGTGTGCAGGAAGGTGTGGTTGCGTGCGGATGTTGATGCGTGGACGAGAGGAGCCGAGCTTAAGGTGAGTTAAAGTTATGTTTTTAGTTATAAAAGATATTTTTGTTGACCTCATTTTTGGTCACGTGGGACTTGTACGAACATTTTCCTCTGGTCTGGTGCAGTCAGATTGGCCAAAAAAATGAAAATTGCCCCTCTTTGGCCTGACATGGTCTTGCTAGGCCTTGAAGCGACCACAGCTGAAAGTACCTCGGCGTGGGCCTAGCTTGGGCGTTACCACACTTGCATGCTCACGCCAGGCTTGGGCGTGACCACGCTCAGTTGACATGCCGTTCTGCCGGCTGTGATCCATGGCACATTAACTGTCTGATTGATCTCCGCCATCAATGCGCCACTCAATCGGTCGGCTCCAGGGGGCTCCACCATCGCCTTCCCAGCCCATAAATAGGCGACCTCCGACACTCCTCNGGGCCTAGCTTGGGCGTTACCACACTTGCATGCTCACGCCAGGCTTGGGCGTGACCACGCTCAGTTGACATGTCGTTCTGCCGGCTGTGATCCGTGGCACATTAACTGTCTGATTGATCTCCGCCATCAATGCGCCACTCAATCGGTCGGCTCCAGGGGGCTCCACCATCGCCTTCCCAGCCCATAAATAGGCGACCTCCGACACTCCTCAAAAGCACACACAGAGCATTCGAACTCTCTGGGTAGCCCTGAGCAGAGGAAGAAGTCTCCGACAAGCCTTCTCCCTTTCAGTCAGCCTCCTCCTCTTTGGTAAGCTTCTTCCCTTTTCTTTTTAATTTAATAACTTATTTTCTTAAGTCTAGTTAGGCTAATGTAACATTAATACTTAAAATGAAGCTTTTAATCAACAATTATAGTCACATAAGTAATTAAGAGATTAATTAAACATAATAAATAATATGCTTAAGATTGTATTTTTGCGATATTGTAGGCAGCTAGTTGTTGGAGACAAAGATTAAATGTGTTTGAAACAAGTCATACAACTTCGTTGTTAGTACTTTTACTTCTAAATTATGGTAATAATGTTGTATTTCTTCTACACAACTTGCACTAAAATGTCATTAGCCAAGATATCTTGTTACTGTAACTAGAATATGATTATTCTGGCGTATTATCCAATTTGATCATTTCGAAATGTATGTGAATGATTTGCATAATTATGGTTATTTACTACACAAGTATGTTATTTAGAATGAAAATGAAATGATTTATAGTATGCTTGCATGCACATGATTGACTATGATGAAACACTAATGACGGAACACTAATGTACCTGTGCACAAAACTGAAAAAAGATATTGATATTAATGTGTCTTAATTGACACAAATTTTAGACGGTGTCTTTTGTGATTGTTGTATAAATATGAAATTATATTGATTTGTTATTGATATAGAAACTTTTTAACACGTCAAATGTTTATTTTATTTTATAAAGAAGTTTAATTGACATGCATATTGTTCTTTTTTTTGTATTACTGTAGTTTAGAAGTATGAGTATTCACTTGCTCGTTTAACTCACAATTGTTTAATTGACTTTTTTGGTTTAATTAAATTATTAAAAGATGAGCGATAGATGAGAAAATATTTATAGAATATGCGAACAATCATCAACGAGGTAATTTTAAATTATACCGTTTTAATTTAATTTTTTGTGACACTTTCATCTGTTAATTTGTGAGGTAATATAGAAAATTTAATTCAGCCGTCCGATCATTCGTTCCCGCCTTGATCAAATACCCAAATGTTGAAGTAAAGGAAGTCGAAAGGTGAACAACTGTTCAAAGATGGAACTTAGGGGAAAAATCATGGTGATGTTTATCGAGTACTTAAGAGCCACATTCAAATGCTGAAATGAAAATCTTACTGATGTGAAGCTCTGGTGATTTAGCCGACAATGTCACTGATAAAGGAAAATTAATGATAAGTCAGCAAAAAGTAAATTTGAGATAAGAAATATCACCAATTTCAACACCTTCCTCAATTGTCTTCTTTATCAATTAGTTGTCTTGGCGAGACAATGCTATACTCAAAATTACTAGGAATGTATGGGACATAAAACATTGTTTAATGTTAAGGAAGAGCAATAATGGATGAGTCCTATGTCAAAGATTGAATAGGTGGAGCTATTGCGACAATAATGATAGCGGTCATGTTGAGGGATGAACATAATTATCTGTTATCTTTCATATGAGAAGAAATACCATGATCTAAAATCCAACACTTGTAGAGATAGCTGTAGAAAACCTAAGAAAGAAAGAGATCACATGAGATGTTGAGATAGATGTCTAAAATTGTTGAAGCATGATCAGAATTTGCCTAATAGAGTAATTGATGTGATGGATGTGTACCATAGGAGTGAGCAGGGCTGGACTAACTGCAAAAGTTTGCTGACCTATGGAAGAATAAATGAATTTCTTTAATCAATGTTAGAAGGATAATTGGTGCAAATGCAATGATGATATGCTGTAACGGCGTTACCACCGTGAACACATCCGTCAATAGCATCCACCGTTCCTTTGACCACTCCTAGAAAGGTGATCATGGTGGATACATTAGCAGTAGAAGGTTGGAGGGTAGAGAGTTATGTTGTGTGATGAAGGTTGGAGGGTAGAGAGTTAGTAAGGATAGTAAAGTTTGCCATTAATTGTAATTGGACATGTGGAAGGGAGGTATGCATGCCAGAGCTAAATTTGGAAATGAAGGATTCTTCATTCTATTTGTCATTTAGTGGGATTAAAAGTGAACGGATAATACTGAAATAATTTTAACTTTTTGCGTCACAATATGTTTATAATACTCTTATTTTTGCTTGTCATTTTGTTAAATAGAAAAAAAAATTCTCATAATGGAGTGTAGATGTGAGAATTTATTCTTTCTTGGAAGTAAGTAGACTGAAAAAAGTCATGTATTTTTTTTCAGTAATTTCTTGAAATAGGATGGTTGGCGCAATAAAATATGTAATCCAATTAAATAATCATGTAAGGTCATCGTGTTCTAATGCTTATCACTCGGAAATCTTGATGGTGTTAAGTGTTTTCTAAAGGTTGGGCATCAACATAGTGAAATTTGTTATAAGAACTAATACAGAAGCAAAAGACTCTCAACCATAGGTCAACCATAGGAGAAACTTGGTATAATTCACATTTATGTTGGTACCTTTGGAGGAGGACGTTGATTGATTAATATATGAATGAAAAGCCATGACACCATTATGAGAGAGATGTGAATTTGAGGGGTCACTTTTAAATATAGACAGAATATGATGCATTGGGGTGTTTATAAATGACCTGAACTGAAAACACAACTTATAACTGACTCAAAAAATCTAGATTTGAATCGACCAAATTACTATTTAGGTTGAACTTTGGTAAAATATGTTAATTTTATTATTTTTTTAGGTTTAGTTTGGGTTGGCCTAGATAACAAAAAATCAACGTAATATTACCCGATTAATATTCGTGTTCCAGTTAGGAAGGTTCATATAGGGATAGTTTGATTAAATGGGTTATATTTAGGTTATTTAAATTTTATTGTTCTAAAAGATTGCATGATATGGACAAAATGTTAGATGGTCGTGTTCGGGTTAGGCATGTTATAACAAATGTGTTGGGTCCACGTCAAGCATATTTGAGTTGAGTCAACATCGGGTCGGAGCTAAACCCGATTCATCGTTTTGATTGGGCATCTCTAGATGGTCATACCTTAGGGTTGTGAGCAAGTGATCGAAAATGAGCTAGAGTTAATTCATTGTTGCGAGCAGTAGAGTAATGACAATAGTGCTATGAACTAACAAAAAAATGACGGGCAAATGATGAACACATGAACAAGAAGGCATAGTAATTAGCTTGCATGGATTATGGGGTTGATTGTCTTGTGAGGGAGCGTGTAGAGAAGTAGGTTGAATAAGAGGAAGAATGAACGTCCTTGCGAGGATATGAGCAAGATTATTTTGGGATGGGAGTTGTAGCAAGAAGGGAGAGTAGGCATGGAGTGTTTGGTGTATGAGAATGATCAAATCTTCTCTAATATCATGCTACCATGTTATATGGATAAATCTTTTGTTTGTTATTGACTGAATAGTAGTGCTTATGTATATATGCTACAAGTATTCAAGCATGAAAAAAATAAGTAGGAAAATATCCTCATTTATGATGATATAGTACAATAATAAAAAAAAAATCTTCATTTATGATGATATAATACAATAATGAAAACATATCTTTCTAATCTAGGCTTGTTGTAAAACTAGAAACATTATCCTACATTTATGTGCAACAAACAAGTTGCTTATCATTTGAAATTATATGCACATTATCTATTTATCTATGTGAATGTTTAAATAGAATTCACTTTTTCAAGTTATTTTCTAGCAGCCACTGGGTGTTTACCAAAGTGGTATACCCCCTTGTTTTTTAGGTTATAGGTCTTGGGTTTGTAATTTGACATCTTTGATATAAATGATTTCTCTTGTTACTTATGTGAGCTTAAATCTACTAAATGATTTTGGCCTCCTTTTCATTAATAATAATGTTTAGACTAAGTTTGTATCATCCTAAAAAAGTAATTTTATCAAATAAATATGGAATTTTCTTCTATTGGGTTTTCAATAATATCTACTTAAAAAATTAGAACTATGCATTAAAATGGCTTATCAAAACTACTATAAAAATATTGCAAAGCAAGCTGTGTGGTTTGTAGTCTTGCACTTTACAAACATGAATAGATAGCACTTTTGCCATCTTTTATCTCTAAAATATGTTGACATCTTTCTAGGGTTCCTCAAAGGTGTGATAGAACACGAATGGGTGTGAGGGACGTTGTAGGATTGATATTGTGAGTGGGGTGTTGGATGACAACTGTTAATCGACAATAACAGTGACAACATAGCAAGCCGGGAGTGGAAATAAGGGTGGTTTCTGCTGTAAATATGGGCGGAGGGCGAAGATGCGTTGATGGGGAAGGGCCCGCATACCGACTATCTCCCCGCCCTTTNTGAGTGGGGTGTTGGATGACAACTGTTAATCGACAATAACAGTGACAAGATAGCAAGCCGGGAGTGGAAATAAGTGTGGTTTCTGCTGTAAATATGGGAGGAGGGCGAAGATGCGTTGATGGGGAAAGGCCCGCATACCGCGCTATCTCCCCGCCCTTCTTCTTTCCTACAGGGGTGGAATTGGCATTGCTATTAGAGATGAAAAAGGTGATATTATTCTTGCGACTGGTATGCGTATTGAATATTGGGATAGTGCCTATGTGGAGCTCAAGGCAATATTATCTATTCGTCACTTTGTTGAGCCATGGATGTATGAGGTTCGTGGAATTATCAAGCATCAACCGAAATTTTCTTACTTCACTTCAACAAGCTAAGGACACCAACTCTTGGGCCTCACGTATTGAAGAGTTAATCTTTCTTTACTAACTTCGTTCAAACTGTTTTTTTTTTTTCAGCATTTTGATAAAAAAAAAATTTAGTTGCTCATACTCGTGCTCAAAGGGCTTGACATGCTAGCTTTTTTTTTTAAGGAATGTCGATAGTACACATTTCATTTTTCCTTCTATTGCCTCTGACCAGACCCATGTTTTGACAGGCTGGACCCTCATTTTGTAATCTTTTTTGTAACCTTTTGATATAGTAATGCAAAATGCACATTTCAAGGGTATGTAATATTTGTGTAAAAAATAAAAAAA
This sequence comes from Phalaenopsis hybrid cultivar, assembly GCA_002079205.1. Taxonomy (NCBI): domain Eukaryota; kingdom Viridiplantae; phylum Streptophyta; class Magnoliopsida; order Asparagales; family Orchidaceae; genus Phalaenopsis; species Phalaenopsis hybrid cultivar. The sequence continues at coordinate 16,952 of JXCR01086755.1, read as the reverse complement.
ATGAAATGATTTTCTCTACGGTTAGACTTAAGAGACAAATGGCCCATTTATTAACCATCATACGAAGCAACGAAACAAATGAGAGAGGCAAGTGTAGAGTGCTCGTGTGCGGAAGAAAATTTTAGGGTTTTGTGAGAAGAGGAAGGGGATGGAAGAAGAAGAGAAAGGAAGGGTTACGTGTTCTACACTAGCTGAGGCGGGCAGAGAGATCGAGCACTTAATTGAGCATTGAAGTATCGTCATTGTGTGTTGTTGCTTTTGAGAGAAGACAACACCGCCGTTTGCTGGGGTTCGCCTGCGGTTGTCGAAGTCGGCGCTGCGTTGTGTCGATGTGCGTGAAGGAGAACCGATCAACATTGAAGAAGGAAAGTAAGCCACACACACATCCAACAAGAAGGAGAGGCTTTGCTTGCAGGAACGCTCTCGTGCGAGAAGAAAGGCTTTGTGTGAACAGTANCCGATCAACATTGAAGAAGGAAAGTAAGCCACACACACATCCAACAAGAAGGAGAGGCTTTGCTTGCGGGAAGGCTCTCGTGCGAGAAGAAAGGCTTTGTGTGAACAGTAAATGAACCAAACCAAAANAATTATAGTTATTTACTACACAAGTATGTTATTTAGAATGAAAATGAAATGATTTATAGTATGCTTGCATGCGCATGTCTGACTATGATGAAACACTAATGACTGAACACTAATGTACCTGTGCAAAAAAATGAAAAAAAATATTTGATATTAATGTGTCTTAATTGACACAAATTTTAGACGATGTCTTTTGTGATCGTTGTATAAATATGAAATTATATTGATTTGTTATTAATATAGAAACTTTTTAAAAACACGTCAAATGTTTATTTTGTTTTATAAAGAAGTTTAATTGACATGCATATTGTTCTTTTTTTTGTATTACTGTAGTTTAGAAGTATGAGTATTCACTTGCTCGTTTAACTCACAATTGTTTAATTGACTTTTTTGGTTTAATTAAATTATTAAAAGATGAGCGATAGATGAGAAAATATTTATAGAATATGCGAACAATCATCAACGAGGTAATTCTAAATTATACCGTTTTAATTTAATTTTTTGTGACACTTTCATCTGTTACTTTGTGAGGTAATATAGAAAATTTAATTCAGCCGTCTGATCATTCGTTCTCGCCTTGATTAAATACCCAAATGTTGAAGTAAAGGAAGTCGAAAGGTGAACAACTGTTCAAAGATGGAACTTAGGGGAAAAATCATGGTGATGTTTATCGAGTACTTAAGAGCCACATTCAAATGCTGAAATGAAAATCTTACTGATGTGAAGCTCTGGTGATTTAGCCGACAATGTCACTGATAAAGGAAAATTAATGATAAGTCAGCAAAAAGTAAATTTGAGATAAGAAATATCACCAATTTCAACACCTTCCTCAATTGTCTTCTTTATCAATTAGTTGTCTTGGCGAGACAATGCTATACTCAAAATTACTAGGAATGTATGGGACATAAAACATTGTTTAATGTTAAGGAAGAGCAATAATGGATGAGTCCTATGTCAAAGATTGAATAGGTGGAGCTATTGCGACAATAATGATAGCGGTCATGTTGAGGGATGAACATAATTATCTGTTATCTTTCATATGAGAAGAAATACCATGATCTAAAATCCAACACTTGTAGAGATAGCTGTAGAAAACCTAAGAAAGAAAGAGATCACATGAGATGTTGAGATAGATGTCTAAAATTGTTGAAGCATGATCAGAATTTGCCTAATAGAGTAATTGATGTGATGGATGTGTACCATAGGAGTGAGCAGGGCTGGACTAACTGCAAAAGTTTGCTGACCTATGGAAGAATAAATGAATTTCTTTAATCAATGTTAGAAGGATAATTGGTGCAAATGCAATGATGATATGCTGTAACGGCGTTACCACCGTGAACACATCCGTCAATAGCATCCACCGTTCCTTTGACCACTCCTAGAAAGGTGATCATGGTGGATACATTAGCAGTAGAAGGTTGGAGGGTAGAGAGTTATGTTGTGTGATGAAGGTTGGAGGGTAGAGAGTTAGTAAGGATAGTAAAGTTTGCCATTAATTGTAATTGGACATGTGGAAGGGAGGTATGCATGCCAGAGCTAAATTTGGAAATGAAGGATTCTTCATTCTATTTGTCATTTAGTGGGATTAAAAGTGAACGGATAATACTGAAATAATTTTAACTTTTTGCGTCACAATATGTTTATAATACTCTTATTTTTGCTTGTCATTTTGTTAAATAGAAAAAAAAATTCTCATAATGGAGTGTAGATGTGAGAATTTATTCTTTCTTGGAAGTAAGTAGACTGAAGAAAGTCATGTATTTTTTTTCAGTAATTTCTTGAAATAGGATGGTTGGCGCAATAAAATATGTAATCCAATTAAATAGTCATGTAAGGTCATCGTGTTCTAATGCTTATCACTTGGAAATCTTGATGGTGTTAAGTGTTTTCTAAAGGTTGGTCATCAACATAGTGAAATTTGTTATAAGAACTAATACAGAAGCAAAAGACTCTCAACCATAGGTCAACCATAGGAGAAACTTGGTATAATTCGCATTTATGTTGGTACCTTTGGAGGAGGATGTTGATTGATTAATATATGAATGAAAAGCCATGACACCATTATGAGAGAGTGATGTGAATTTGAGGGGTCACTTTTAAATATAGACAAAATATGATGCATTGGGGTGTTTATAAATGACCTGAATTGAAAACACAACTTATAACTGACTCAAAAAATCTAGATTTGAATCGACCAAATTACTATTTAGGTTGAACTTTGGTAAAATATGTTAATTTTATTATTTTTTAGGTTTAGTTCGGGTTGACCTAGATAACAAAAAATCAATGTAATATTACCCGATTAATATTCGTGTTCCAGTTAGGAAGGTTCATATAGGGATAGTTTGATTAAATGGATCATATTTAGGTTATTTGAATTTTATTGTTCTAAAAGATTGCATGATATGGACAAAATGTTAGACGGTCGTGTTCGGGTTAGGCATGTTATAACAAATGTGTTGGGTCCACGTCAAGCATATTTGAGTTGAGTCAACATCGGGTCGGAGCTAAACCCGATTCATCGTTTTGATTGGGCATCTCTAGATGGTCATACCTTAGGGTTGTGAGCAAGTGATCGAAAATGAGCTAGAGTTAATTCATTGTTGCGAGCAGTAGAGTAATGACAATAGTGCTATGAACTAACAAAAAAATGACGGGCAAATGATGAACACATGAACAAGAAGGCATAGTAATTAGCTTGCATGGATTATGGGGTTGATTGTCTTGTGAGGGAGCGTGTAGAGAAGTAGGTTGAATAAGAGGAAGAATGAACGTCCTTGCGAGGATATGAGCAAGATTATTTTGGGATGGGAGTTGTAGCAAGAAGGGAGAGTAGGCATGGAGTGTTTGGTGTATGAGAATGATCAAATCTTCTCTAATATCATGCTACCATGTTATATGGATAAATCTTTTGTTTGTTATTGACTGAATAGTAGTGCTTATGTATATATGCTACAAGTATTCAAGCATGAAAAAAATAAGTAGGAAAATATCCTCATTTATGATGATATAGTACAATAAAAAAAAAATCTTCATTTATGATGATATAATACAATAATGAAAACATATCTTTCTAATCTAGGCTTGTTGTAAAACTAGAAACATTATCCTATATTTATGTGCAACAAATAAGTTGCTTATCATTTGAAATTATATGCACATTATCTATTTATCTATGTGAATGTTTAAATAGAATTCACTTTTTCAAGTTATTTTCTAGCAGCCACTGGGTGTTTACCAAAGTGGTATACCCCCTTGTTTTTTAGGTTATAGGTCTTGGGTTTGTAATTTGACATCTTTGATATAAATGATTTCTCTTGTTACTTATGTGAGCTTAAATCTACTAAATGATTTTGGCCTCCTTTTCATTAATAATAATGTTTAGACTAAGTTTGTATCATCCTAAAAAAGTAATTTTATCAAATAAATATGGAATTTTCTTCTATTGGGTTTTCAATAATATCTACTTAAAAAATTAGAACTATGCATTAAAATGGCTTATCAAAACTACTATAAAAATATTGCAAAGCAAGCTGTGTGGTTTGTAGTCTTGCACTTTACAAACATGAATAGATAGCACTTTTGCCATCTTTTATCTCTAAAATATGTTGACATCTTTCTAGGGTTCCTCAAAGGTGTGATAGAACACGAATGGGTGTGAGGGACGTTGTAGGATTGATATTGTGAGTGGGGTGTTGGATGACAACTGTTAATCGACAATAACAGTGACAACATAGCAAGCCGGGAGTGGAAATAAGGGTGGTTTCTGCTGTAAATATGGGCGGAGGGCGAAGATGCGTTGATGGGGAAAGGCCCGCATACCGACTATCTCCCCGCCCTTTTTCTTTCCTACAGGGGTGGAATTGGCATTGCTATTAGAGATGAAAAAGGTGATATTATTCTTGCGACTGGTATGCGTATTGAATACTGGGATAGTGCCTATGTGGAGCTCAAGGCAATATTATCTATTTGTCACTTTGTTGAGCCATGGATGTATGAGGTTCGTGGAATTATCAAGCAACAACCGAAATATTCTTACTTCACTTCAACAAGCTAAGGACACCAACTCTTGGGCCTCACGTATTGAAGAGATAATCTTTCTTTACTAACTTCGTTCAAACTGTTTTTTTTTTCAGCATTCTGATAAAAAAAAATTTAGTTGCTCATACTCGTGCTCAAAGGGCTTGACATGCTAGCTTTTTTTTTAAGGAATGTCGATAGTACACATTTCATTTTTCCTTCTATTGCCTCTGACCAGGCCCATGTTTTGACAGGCTGGACCCTCATTTTGTAATCTTTTTTGTAACCTTTTGATATAGTAATGCAAAATGCACATTTCAAGGGTATGTAATATTTGTGTAAAAAATAAAAAAACTGAAATCGGCAGTATGCGATGATTTTCTCTACGGTTAGACTTAAGAGACAAATGCCCCATTTATTAACCATCATACGAAGCAACGAAACAAATGAGAGAGGCAAGTGTTAGAGTGCTCGTGTGCGGAAGAAAATTTTAGGGTTTTGTGAGAAGAGGAAGGGGAAGGAAGAAGAAGAAGAGAAAGGAAGGGTTACGTGTTCTACACTAGCTGAGGCGGGCAGAGAGATCGAGCACTTAATTGAGCATTGAAGTATCGTCATTGTGTGTTGTTGCTTTTGAGAGAAGACAACACCGCCGTTTGCTGGGGTTCGCCTGCGGTTGTCGAAGTCGGCGCTGCGTTGTGTCGATGTGCGTGAAGGAGAACCGATCAACATTGAAGAAGGAAAGTAAGCCACACACACATCCAACAAGAAGGAGAGGCTTTGCTTGCGGGAAGGCTCTCGTGTGAGAAGAAAGGCTTTGTGTGAACAGTAAATGAACCAAACCAAAATGTGGACAATTATATGAGTTAGGGTTTAAGTTTTTAAATTATATAAATTTAATTAATTAAATATGTATGATATTAACATTTAAAGCTTTATGAATAAAAATATATATTATAGGTGGAAGATTTTGTGGGAAGGACTATGAACAAATTTGGTAAGGTAAGAATTTGGGTGTTTTACTTATATAAAATATTTTGTTTAATTAATTACGATGTTATTATGTAGATATTAATATGCAACAATAACAACAACAACAACAACAACAAACCTTTATCCCACTAAGTGGGTTCGACTACATGAATCTTTTCTCCATTATTTACCATTGAGGGTCATATTTTCATTTAGTTATAATAAATTAAAATTATTTTTTATACAACTTGCCCAAGTCCTTTTAGGTCTACCCCTACTTTTCTTAACATAAGTCGAATTGAAAACATCTACTCTCCTAACAAGATCAACAGATGATCGATGTTTAATGTGACCAAACCATCTAAGATGATATTAATATAATTAAGTTAAACTAGTGATTAAAAATGCAATGAGTAATAATTAGAGAATAAAAAAAGGGATATCAAGGAAAAGAGAAAGGTTTAAGATTCTAGGTGAGTGATTATTTTCTTATTCGTTTTAAATTAGTGATTTATTTAAAAATATATTTTAAGGATAAAGAATTATAATAACATTGATAAAAAGATAAAACTGTAATAGTGTTTTAAAAGCAAATATTTTAATTATGATTTGAATTTTGAATGTTTGAAAGTTTTCTCATAAATGAGAGGAAAATAGTTAAAATATGAAAGCAATTTTAAATAATTTTAAATTGATATGAAATGATAAGTAAGCGTTTAATTTAATCAGGATTTAATTTCTTTTAATACTAGTTGGGGTCACTATTGCTCTCGTGCATAAAAAATGAAATGAAAATGGTAAATGTGTATCTTCGGGCGTAAAGTTTTGAGAGTAGAAATTGAGAGATAGTGGCAAGGTTAGTTGTAAGAGAAGTTTGGAAGTAGAATCAACCACTTAATGCAGTGTGAGGGGTTTGTGGCAACATTTAGAGACTAGATTGTACTACTGTCAGTCATGAGACAGATGCATGACAAGTTTATCAGACTGGTATAGGGTGATCATTTAATAATGAAATAAAAGACAGAGTTCTCTATGCTTTCAAGGTATGCACCCCAGTTGGTTCCAAATTCTGAGAATCACCCTAAGTATTTGTTTGGACTGAAGGATATGATTAAGCAACAACTGATTCCTTTTGGAATTGAAGATTATTCAGTTTTAGTGGAGAGGGCCATGAGAATTGAGTTGGATATACAAACTACTCATAGGAGGAATGTAGATGGATTAACGTTCCTCAAGGGCTCTCAAGATAGATCATTTTATTCAGCAAATACAAGTGCTAAGAAGGCCATATCCGACAGTGTTGACAACTAGACTGAAGCCACGAATTGTAATAGGTGTGGAAGCTCTCAAAAGATTGAGTGTCTTACTGGATCCAACATGCATTTTTGTTGATACTTATCATGACACATGAAGAGAAAATTTTCCAATATGTGATAAAGGGCTCTATCATATTCTAGGGGTAGTGCTGCACCACCTTAGAGAAGCTTTGATAGGTCGAGGGCAGCTTAGTCTACTGGATCAGTGCAAAATCCAAGTTTGTTCAACTTAGGATTTACACAATTGCATAACAGGAAGCTAAGGACTCACATGAAGTTATCACATGTATGATATACATTTAAGAAATTTTGATTAAGTGTGAGTGAAACCCTAAAGTTATCACATGTATGATATACATTTAAGAAATTTTGATTAAGTGTGAGTGAAACCCTAGTAGAGCTAAGGACTCACCTGTATGATATACATTTACGAAAGATTCAACGTAAGGAATCGTCATCGGGTGAAACACTAGCAGAGCTGCCCGCCATCGTGATTATATATATATATGTGTGTGTGTGTGAGTGTATGTCCCTAATAACTAGAACGTAATTAGAAAATCGATAGTTAGGCAAGAACCAAAAATAAAGGAAACAAAGGAAGGAAACTTGCAGGAAATAAATAAATAAAATAAAAAGGGCAAAGAATGTCTTGGTATGGACAAGACTCGCACGATCACATGAGCCATATACCGTAGAATGGTGTTATTGCAAGAAAGGCCCACGTCCTGCTTCATGCGTCACATGCACGTCTTACCACTTTTGCACTGCAAGTCCATAATATTGCTTGGGATGTAGGAATATTTCTACAACAATTTAAATTCATATTTATAAAATGTATTATGAATCTAACTCACCATAGAACATTGCTTGTTAAGAAGTTAGTTGCTCTTAACTTTATGCCACGGAAGCATTAAACTAGGAGACATTAAGATGGATTACAAAGTAAAAGTAGAAGCGATCAAGCACAATAGAAAAGTGAACAACTAAATTTAGATGTTTCAGTTTAAGCTTACGCCTATTAAAGAAGACAGAGGAATTAATTCACTAAATGGAATCCGCAATCACATTATTTTATAGAAGGACACTCATGTAGTCTTCCAATACCTGAGAACGCATTCGCTTAACAAACATAAAGGGTAAGCTTCAATTCTCTTAAGAAAAGTAAGAGAAAAAAGCTTGCGCTAGATGTAAAAAATGATGATTAAATAAATAATGAAAAATTAATTACTCCCTTTATAAGTTTCTTGAGATGATACGCCAGTATGATGCATTGAAATCCTAGAAACAGTCTTGTAATTTTACTCTCGTCCCTCGTTCATCTCTCTTCTTTCTGTTGTCAATTTCTAAACTTGAGATGTCTTACCTTTCTATGCCAATTGATTATGCGCACGCCAACTTTTATAGCCACTAACCTGATGCAAAGATGCCCAAATTATGTAAAATTACCCAAGTTTCAATTTTTCACAAAGGAAGTTTGATACTTAGCTCAAGGTATGATTTATGCATGGAAATTGAGTCAATACCTAATAAATAATCTAATCTATTTTTAAGCTTTCATATGAAACTTTCAGCCTGTTTCTTCATGTGATTCATGCATGATATTAAGTCAAAACTTAAATATTCTTTTCATATGGAATTGAAAAAGTACCTTATGTTTGATTAAATGAATTGGTCGTTTCCATCGTCACAAATAGGCATTTTATCTTTAATTCACTCACCTCTGCTGTTAGAATCAGTTAGGATGATGATATTATTGATAACTAATAATATAGTTCCTTCGTTGAGCCAGTTGGATGTTGGGCTTGAAATAGCGTTTTGATTTACTTGGTGGGAGGTCCTCGATTTGAATCATGGAAATCCAACCTCTTTGCAATGTGAGGGTAAGGCTCCATACATTACCCTATATACCCTCTAAGCCCTTCTGCATTTGTTAAGCGAGCTTGTTGAAATTTTCCTTATTAACCATTGAGATTCAATTGATAAATTAGTCGATAACTGATTGAATGGATAGAAGGTGTCTCATAAATTTTTCTTTCTTCACAAGCCATTTATTTTTCCTGTGCAGTGAAGACTAGTTAACTCTGTACCTATAATATGAATCTAGTGCTTCGTCTGGATACTAGTCTTTCTGTTTTGAAATGACTTTCTTTACTTACGCTCTTTCTGCACCAGAATTAAAACTCTAAAGCATTGTTTAAAGTATTTTTAATATTTCCACTTCCTTGTCGGCAGTTTTTTTTTTCCCACCATTTTTGTTTTTTGATTCTTCATATTCATATACCGGAATAGGATCCTTTTACCCGGTTCAGTTTTTGGATATCTCATTTGTATTTATGAAGTGAAAAGTCTCTCTCTCACACACACATTTCCGTTTTGTAATAACTTTTTAAAACATGGCTGTTTTAATAATTTTTGAAGGAGTGACAAGTGTGGTCAGTTGGTAGCCCCATTCAGCATCTTATGACTTATAGGAGACCCAAAAAGAAAAATGCTGCTACAATTTGACTAATTGCTGCGGTGAAAGGTCAAATGGAGCATATGGATCCCAAGTCTCCCAATTGACCTTACAGGCTATGTTATTTTAATTGTTTGGTCAGTAATTCCAAGAAACGTGTTCTTATACAGCTTATTTTTAGACAACGGTGATACTGAACCAAGCTTAGTTTGGTATTCCTGCTTGTTGGACATCCTTTAGATTTTAATGATTTACTTCTAATATGGCTTTATTCTAACAAAAATGAGATGACTGGATGATAATTGATTTATAGATTGTATTTTTAACTTGTTTATCACCACTGAAGAATTGTCTAAATCCAAAATGCAGCTTTTATGGGTAAAAGAAAACTTAAAAGAGTCCTGGTCCTTGGCCTTTAGGTGGATGGATTTAAGCGACTGGTTGGCATATAGGTAGTTTAATAGCGGCTATGAAACTATTTTTGTTGTCAGGATTTCATTACTAAGTTTTTATTTCAAGTAAGTTGGAATATGTTCTTTAACTAAAATATTTTTTCTTTCATGGATTAAATTCTGCAAAATCCAAGAGCAACAGGTGATGATACTCGGAGTTTATGTACAACTTCATGCAAATGGACTTACCTTGGGCATGCACATATGCAGTCCGTCAATGAGAAAGATTCTCGTAACATGGAAGCGTGTGGATGGGATGACGATTTTTGGGAGGAAATCGGTTTGGGAGATGTTGTCGAAGGGAATCATGCAAAAATTGGTATATCACAAACTTCTTTTCATTGAAGGATACTATATGAAATGAAATCATTTATGAGTCGTCTTGTACTCTTAAGTTGTTGCTAACTACTGAAGGTGACTATATGAGATGAAATATTAACAGTCATCAGACAAGCTAGCCCTACTCACCAAGTACATACTTTTGTTGATGACATGCCTTTTATGAATTCAAGTACAAAAATTATAATATGTTTTTTGTCTTCTTTTTGTTGCGTCATCCATATAGTAAGGAATAAGTTGATAGACAGATCCTTATGTAAGGAGAAAAAGAAGTCTGGTTGATGATATTCAAAACATCATTCTTATTTCTTATTGAAAATATGATGTCATTATGTTTTTCTCCTTGATTCAATTTCTCTTACTGAAGGAAGGGGGTTTGTTCAGACTAGGTGCGATGGGCATGGGGTAATAGTATGCCGGCAAAACTCTTTGACAAATGAATGAGTTTAGTTGGAGGAACAGAGTGGAAGTAAAACGTGAATTGATGGTTTAAGTAAGGCTGGGTTAAGTTTGCACAAGAGCAAGGCAAGGGGTGCATGTGGCTTTGGTGGTGTGGGTTAATGTTGTTACTCGTGAGTGGAGCTTCAAAATACAACCACTAGTTTGGGCAGAAACTGGGATATGACAATAGTTCAGCATGCCATATGGTCATCTACCTTGACTTTTTTGGAGAAAAAAATATTTTCTTTTTAATTTAAAAGAGTTCTTCATCCCCCAAACATGACATTCAGGACATAACGTTTTGCTCATCCTTTGTGTTTCTATTGTTAAATATCTTATTGCCATGATTATAATTCTATATTTATATTAGTAAGAGGGAGAGATAAGGGTTCCATTCTCTTCAATGATAAAAGATGACCTTTTTTTCCTTATGAATGTATTTTCTTCATTAGTTAATTATTTTGGACCTCTTTTTCATTTAGTTAAAAATCATTATTCAAATTTAAATCCAGATTGTTAATTTCCTTTACAATATGAACAAGTAGTTGTTCAAACTATTAGATTATAGAATTATCTTTTCAATGTCGTTATTACCTTCATCATTTATCTTATCCAATGATTTGTGGTCTCTTTTTAAAATCCTTATTCTACATTCTTTTTTGAAGTGTGAATTAAATTTATTTCGGGCAAGTATTTTTCGTAACTTCTAATCCTCTCATCATCATTATTATTATGGTGAGCTTTATCATCAATACTTGTGCATACTTTTTCATTTTAAATCTTGTCATTAGTTTGTTATAGTTAATGCTTGCATAAATCATTTTAGTTATTTTCTTAATGGTTTCTCATGAAATTGACATTCTTGTTTTGAAGCTATTACTTTATAGGAAATAAAAATGTTTGTTTTCAAATTAATAGAAGTATGGCACATGCACACCAGATATAAATGCAAGCATAAGCGCGCACGCACCCACACTTCTACTCTTGCACACCCCTCTCTATTCCAACTAACCCACTACTCAACCACTCATCTAATCACTCACACATCGATACTTAAAAGCCAAACACCAACATGCATGCATGCATCTACACATGAATGTTTGTCACAACCAGTCTGAGGCTAGGGATTAACAAAGGCGGGTACAAATGGTTGAATGGTGGGAACTAAATTTTCTATATTCATTTGTCATTCGAAAAAAAAAGTCACTAATCAAATTAAATTAAAATAATATAATTAAAATTTATCTTGTTAATGGTTGTTCACATTTTTTATAAACATTTTCTCTTTCATCACTCATCTTTTAGTCAATTAATTAATCCTGAAAAATTAAATTAAAATAATATAAATTTTAAACAAAGCTAGTAAATACATATACTCATAAACTATAGTAATACAAGAGAAAAGAAAATAATATTCATGTCAATTAAGCTTTTAATAAATCAATAAAAACATTGATGCTATTCAATAAATCATATTATATCATTAGTATATCAATATCATTATAAATCTGTAGAAACGACACAAAAACACTATCTAAAATTTTGTATCAATTAATGTACTTCAATATCAATACTCTTTTTCATACACGTGCATAAGTACTTTAGTGTTTTCCCACTAGTACCATAAATAGGTAACTACATTATAATCAATCATGTACATACAAGTATATAATAATAATATTTCATTTTCATTTGCATAACAATTAATATAACCCTAGACAAGATTCAATATGCACAATAATTTAAACAAAACTGATGACATAGGTCAAATTGTTTTTGTCAAGACCCAGCTCAGAGGCATAAAATTACCAAGATATGAACTGACAGTTGAACTGTAAAATTCAATATTAATTTTATTTTCTATTATTAAAAATTAATCTTTCAAATAAATCGAAAGATTCACTAACGAAAGTAATTCAAATTAATGGTGAAATC
>JXCR01086745.1:11129-25464 GCA_002079205.1 Phalaenopsis hybrid cultivar | reverse complement strand
GCAATTTGATCTTCATCAACAGACACAACACTGTAATTAGAAATAGAAGCTGTAATTTTGGCATTGTTAAATTTGCAGCCTCCACGATCATTTCCAGAATATGGGTAGTCTTTCTCAGTCTCAAGTCCACCAGACTTTAGCAAATACTCAAAGGCAGTGGTCATCAACCCACCATTGCATCCTGAATCACATGAATCTGGTTCTGACTCATCACACTGTAAAGGATCGATAAAAAGTAGAGAAAATAAATTAGCTGGGTCAAGAGAACAACCATCATGTTTCACCAAAATCAACAAATGAGTTTAAAATCTTAAAGCACATGGACAACAATAATGATCATCTTTAAAGCAGATATAAGCTCATGAACTAAAGCCAACCCAAATAGCTTCTTGGCTTAATATTGGTCAGTATTGAAAAATAAATGTGAGCTGGAGTAGCTATCTTACACATTTATAAAGTCAATAAAGTTTGAAAAATATATTTCTATATCGAATAAGCATGAGTTGATATATTTATTACATATTTATTACCAAAAAAATTGCTACTAGATGGTCAGCACAAACAATAATACTGAAAATGCAAACCCGTTCAATGTAAAGATCAAAGAACCTACAAAAAAAATGAGCCTTCAAAGACAACTACAAATTAAAGACCCACAAAGCCTGAATAAATTAATACGATTGGCATTTTAAAAATAGTAAAAAAAACGCCAAAACATAAATATGTATTGAACCAAAAGTTACATAATAACATTTTAACAAAAAAAACAGCAAAAAAGTAATTCTGAAAGTTGAATAAATTCATTAACACCCAAAATTATGCTTTTATCCATCCATTTAAGGAAAACAATTATTAGCACAGGGGTTGCATAAAACATGTAATCAAAAGTAGATCTGAACTCATGAAATAAAACTAACCAAAAAGCACTTAAGGTAACTTTGGATCATATTGAACATCTAACATTCAGTCTGTTTTTAATTTAGCTATTTCTGCCAAGTCGCTAGACTTTCCAGACAGTTGAAACACTCCAGTGAGATAATTACTGAGTTATTTTTTGTTATAAGATTTTGTGAATGTTCTACTTATGAAACAGAAGTAAAATTATTGCATCAATATAAATGAAAACACCCCAATAGAGGTCTTGAATTTTGAAAACCAGAAGTTGTGCTCAAAATAATCTTTTTTTAGTCCAGTTCCATTTATTTCTGCTTTTAGAAATTGAAAAATTTTAAACCAAAAACAATAGCAGAAAAGTTTAAACATTTAAAAATGTCAATAGCATCTATTTTAGCACATAAAGATGTAAAGCAACACCCCAATATAGTACAGCAGGAAGAGGAGCCAATACTACTGATGCCGGGAGCAACTGCATGTTTTGAAAAATCAATAAGCAGATGGCTTCTACACGAGACAGTTTGAGTACAAATCTTATAAGCCCATCCCCGCAAAAAGGAAAAAAAGGGGGGAAAAAACAACCAGCATGCATGATAGCACAGAAACTGAAAACCCATGTAGAGTTAGAGTTTAAGATCTTAACGAAGGGACGAAGCTTTCAAATTAAATGCAAAAGACTACACCAAATTAACAAAATGGCACCATTTGCATGAAAGGGAACAGGAAGGCAATAACAGAAAAACATAAAATGAGTATTGATCATAAAATCAATTTCTTATAAAGAAATAGAGTTTGTCTCATAAACTTGCGTTTGCATAAAAGTTTAAGGAATTGTTTAGCGGTTCATTATTTTACTTTCTAAGAGAAATGCAAGAATACTTACTACCAGGACACTCACAGTTTAGCTTTCTTTGTATTTTGATTTTGAACTGAAAGATTGGAGGGAGATCTTAGAGTTAGAATATAATATTTTGGCAAAAATTTGAGTTGGTTTCAATTAAACTAGAGAGATACTTTTTTTCAACATTTAGTATGAGCAAAACTAATGAAAATTCATCACCTAATTAGACGAGAAGACCAGGATATTCATTCCAAAAAAAGAAAATGAGACAATGATCTTTGAACAAGTTCATAACCAACCCAAGATTCAAAAGTAATCTAAGAAAAAATAAACTACAAAAACAGGTAACAACGTTTCCATAAGTTTGCATACTGACAAAACAAAATCAGTGTAATAACTGATAGTGAAAAGTTCAGTACTTATTTAAAAAGTTCATAATTTAAAGATGTAATTACCAAGGAGAGAGAACATCGCAGAAAGTGAAAAAAAGAGAGAACACTTTACCATAATCCTTCTTAGAATGAAAGATTCATGTAGCATATAGAAGAAGACTAAGGAAATCTTCTGACATCAACCCATTTTTTTGGCAAAGAATTCTACGCACACAACAAGAAGAATGTCATCACACAAATAAATGACCACAAACTAGAAAAACTGAGTTGTTTGGTTGCTGGAAAAGGAATGTTGTGCCAAAGTGATGTATTATATTTTAAATATTTTATTATTATTTGGTTTTAAATAAAATAAACGCTAGACTAATACCGGAGTTAAACTAAACTACAACGGAAACACAACAATTATTTCTGAATTCCAAATATATTACCAACACGATATGGGAAAACAGGAAATAGAAGGAAAACAAACATGACAACATAAATAATAAAAGAAGTCCGTGGAGACGAGGACGGAGGCTGCTAGACGGCGGTTGGTGGCGGAGGAAAGAAGGTTGTGGCTTTAGGGAGGTGGCATGAAGGATAGACAGCCGTTGGAACAATAAGACAACTTAGGGCGGCAATCAAAACAGCAGTCCGTTGCTGTTTGGGGTGTTGGACAGCAAGAAAACAGCAAAACGAATGTGTTGTGTGCTGCAACAACGAAGTTGGAGGGTTGGGACTGTGAGGGTAGCAAGGAAGGAGGATAAGGCAATAGGGGCGGCTAGAACGGTATAATGGCTAGAACCGTAGAAAACAATAGATCTTTGTTGTTCTGGGCGGTGGCAGCAAGGGGGGGCAATGATAACAACATCGTACTGCAGCTGAAGAGGTGCAGGAACATTATCAGAGGCCGGATTGGCGGCTGCAGTGAAGGCCAGAGAGGTGGGGCTGCTGTGGAAGAAGTAGGGCAACAACCGAAAAGATTGATGGGGAGATAAATATCTCGGCGGGGTTGAGCTAGATACGGAGCACCACCCGGACCCGTAGAGACGATCTCCACTTTGGACAACGGACATCCGGAGCACTACCTTGACGTCGGATACAACCCTCAAGAGGAAAAATACTAAGAAAAAACTGAATTGGAATTTCATAAAATAGGCCCTTTACCCTAGACACAAGAACTCTTATTTATAAAAGACTTGACTCTACTTTAGGAAACATTAAAATATGAAATGAATAATATCATATTTCAGAATTTAGGCAAGACTTTTAAAATAGGGAAGGAAATAAGATAATAATTCAGATTTAATGCAAGGGGTTTAAAATTAGAAGGAGAATAAAATCAAATTTTGGTTTTTACAGAAAGGCTTATGGAGGCAAGGAAAGAGAAAAAAAGAAAGAAAAGGAGGGTAGGAAAAGGAAAGAAAAAGAAGTAGGAAGTGGGGGCGGTGTGGCCCCCCTCCATTGGGAACCGACCGGTCCAACTGGGCTAAACCTGTGCCCGGTCAGCCTTCCCATGAGCCCCATATCATGAACAATATATTTTCTTGTCTGTTTTGAAGGGGAAAAAAAATTTAAGTTGTTAAGGGTGATGGTGTCAAGCGGGGGTGGGGGAACAACAGGCAGTGGAGGCGAAGACGACGAAAGGTTGGTGTAAGCGGGCGAGGGCTACTATGGGAGGTCAATAGTGGAGATTGTGACTGGCAGGTGCAGGTTAGTGCAGGTTACACAAAACGTTGTATTTGGAATTCAACCAAATCCATCGAATTCCAAATATATTGAAAGTAAACTAGAGATTGAATTCCAAATCATTAGAATTTTACATTGCATACATTTTTCTTCTAACCAAACGCTTAAATTATTAAAAACCCTGCAAAAAAAAAATGCAATGCACTCCTTTTGTTGCCAACAAAACCACCCCTATGAAACCCGGTAAATGACCGCATCAAAAAGATAGTCAACATAAATATGACCTGAAAACATAACCCTATGGGAAGGAGAAACAAAAAATCAACCGATTCATTCCGAGAGAATTCCAATCAGCCGTATAACAATAAATCTTCGTCAGTTCACCACCTTCGAAAACAAGCAATTATGTAAACAATACAAGTCAGGAGCTTTCAACACAAATGATTAAAAGAAAAAAAGAGCATAACTTTTGATCAAATTTATAATATAACATATTTTGTAGAAATGCAAGGCGCACCCTTTTTTTAACTAAAAATGACAGTCAAATTATTTGTTCGAAACAAAATCGTATTTCCATACATTTATAATCAAATGTTTTGACTTTTGATCATATGTTGTATCAAAAGCTCCTGACTGAAATTTTCAATCAAAATGCAAACAGCAAGGAAAGAATATACCCAGAAAAAGGGGAATGNTTTTAACTAAAAATGACAGTCAAATTATTTGTTCGAAACAAAATCGTATTTCCATACATTTATAATCAAATGCTTTGACTTTTGATCATATGTTGTATCAAAAGCTCCTGACTGAAATTTTCAATCAAAATACAAACAGCAAGGAAAGAATATACCCAGAAAAAGGGGAATCGGTAAGTTTTTAATCACGAACCATATGATCGCAGTCAACCATTTGCTGCTCGCTAAGGCTAATTAATTTTCCAGTTGCCAGAAAATTCGCCCCTTCCACAGCTGCTGCCGCACTAAACGACCAGCAAGAGCCACAAGACCCCTAAAAATTCATTCGTGATAATCAAACTCAGTTTCAAAACATATAGATCACCCCTGGCAAAAGGCTTATTCAAAAACAAAAACCTGATCCTTCACGCCAGTGACGGCACCTTGATCCCTCCAGTCAAAATCAGTAGGGAGATCATTCGTCGGTAATATCGGAGCCTCATGTATACTCCCTAGTAAGCGACGGTTCTGCCTGACTCCAAGATACTTCCGACGGAACTCCGCCGGCGTGAGATCAGAGAACTTCGTTATTCCATGAACAGCCGAAGGGTCCAGTTTCTGGTGCCTCATCGCCCGCCGGAGATTAGCCTTAAAGATCTTGAATCGATGAACATGCTCGTCGGCGTCGGTGTAGTTCTTCCCGTAGGTTCGGAGGAAGCTGGAGAAGTGAGCATCCGCGTTAAGCGTTAGATCGTTGTCAACATCGTCGGAGGCGGTGACGCCGTCTACCACCTGCCGAATCAGGCCATCCTCCTCGCCAACGGCAGAGGCTGCGGCTAGGAGACAGAGGAGGGGTAGGAGGACGAGGCGAGTCATGGGATTATAGATTTGGTATTGGTGAATGGGGGCCACTATCGGTCACCGGTGAATTTATCATCTTGGTTGCGTGCTTGGTACGTCGGTAGCTCCTTTTTAGAATTGATTAATCCTCGAGGGGGCCATGGACACTAATATGAGGGAAATTTACATACATAGCACACAAGTCTCATTTATTTACATGTCTCACACTTAAACTTTCTTTTTTACATGCATAGCCTTTTGGTGTTTTAAATCTATGCAAGAAAAAGGTGTTTGTCACTAATAAAAAATTCTAATAGTTTATTTTTTATGTGATATTATTGATTTAAGTGCTAGATGTGTAAATATGAAAGTGTAGGTGCGAGATACATAAATACATAAAATATTGTCAACTGTAAGGTGCGGTCCCAACGAAAAAAATGACGAAAAAACCATTTATTTTCATGCCCGGCCCGGCCCGAACTAGCCCATTGCTTAAAAAATAGAACGCGCCAAGTCATAACGTCAGGATCATTGCATCGAAAAAAACCCAGCGGTGCGGCTCTTCACTCTCTATTTTCATCATTCGCCATCTGTTAGGGCTTTCCATTGCGTGAATCTGGTAGCTAGGGTTCGCACTATCGTTTGTTGGTTGAGATATATGCGAAGTCTTGTGATGTTAAGGTTTTTTCGCTACACGCTTTGCGTGAGAATTTATGATTTAGGGTGCGAACTCATGTAGCTCTTTTCATCTTTTGAAGCAAACTAATACATGACAATGGAAGAGAAGAAGAAAACCAAAGAACCTAAGAAGATGGAGTTGAAAGAGTCTGAGTAGATGGAGTTGGAAGAGCCTAAGAAGATGGAAACTGAAGAGCCTAAGAAGATGGAAACGAAAGAGCGTAAGAAGAACGAAGCCAAAAAAACCTAAGAGTTATCAAACGTCATCTAGGTAATTCTTTTTTAGGATTGTATTTGCATTCAAAAGTCTATTGCAACCGAGAAAAACATTTCATCGTATAGCATTTGACATATCTTGTAGCATGTTAATTTTTCTTTATATTTAGAGCATATTTTTGATGAAATTGCACTTTAAAGAAATGTATTTTAATGTTTGCAGGTATAAAAGAGGAGATTTAGAGCAAATTGAAGAGAAAATGGATCGAAAAGAAGCAAATGAAGCAATGGAGCGACAACATGTTGGCGCTTAGGAGCCGGAAGCTAGCGCCTAGGCATCGGAAGCTGGCGCCTAGGCGCCAGATAGTGTCCAGCAAATAGAGAACATGAAGAAATGGCACTACAACTGGCGCCTAGTCTCCAATTATTTTTCTCTGCATACCCGAGAAGGTGGCGCCTAGGAGTCAGAACTAACCTGGGTGGTTTCTGTAGCAATTATGCATGAATTTGGAGGTTAACGGGGTGAAGCAATTCTAACAGCGAGGAAGATCTTTTTTGAAGTGAAAAAAAGAGCCTGAGTGTGCAAGAAAGTAGAGTTTAAAGTGAGATTTTGCAGTTTTCTGCATTTTCTTAGAGAGAATTGAGAGGCTATTGTAAAGGCTTGTTGTAAGCATTGCAAGGAACACTTGTAGATCATTTGGGGATGAGTTTTCACTTCTTTCTTAGGAAAAAAAATAAGTGTTTCATTCTATATTGTCATATATTAATTGTAAACTCATTGTGTATGAATTTCATTTATTATATGATAATGGATTGTTGTGTTTTCTTCATACATTGTGAGTAGATCATTTTTACCTTTCTCTTGTGATGAAGTAGTAGTATGTGTAGGACATGTGAATACATTTAGAATTAATTTTTTTTTCATTATTGTGATGATTTTTACTTCATGCTTCATTTACTTATCAATCTGGCTAATTGGTATGTTAAAACATGTTATAAATCCATAATGATTTGAGAGGGTTATGGCTTTAACAACTAGTAGAAATCACAGTGCGCTATTGGGTGAAGGAAAAATAGTTCATAGGGCAGTGCAAATAGATAAGAAGATAGGTTTTGATGGGGGTAACTTGGAGGATTCTAGGGTGCTAGGTAGAAACACTTACCTAGTTAAACCAAACTTCTTTATGCACTAGAAAGAGAGTAAAGAAGAGAAATGCTCCTAATTGTCACTAATTATAATCTATAATCTAAGTGTTCCATTCCTACACAAATTACTTCTTTGCAAAGGGAGGGTATTTTAGCCTTCCCTTTGGAATCGATACTCTAGACTAAAAAATCTGATACTACTTGAACGATGTATATGCTTGCGTAAAATATCTAGTGTGAGGTGCTAAATTGTAGAAAAAAGCATGTTATAAAATTTATAATACATTTTCTAAATTTAAAATATTTCATCCAAAAACTTTAGGAATCTGACAGGATCGGTCAAGTTCTTGGTGCCGTTGCTGGGGAAGTGTGATGGTTAACTTGACTTTGGAAAATCTTAGTTGAATTAATTAGACTTAGATTTAGAAAATCATATTGTAGTTTTCTTTGTGTAAGAGTTTTCTTGTGTTTTTAAATAATACACATTAAAAAAAATAATAATTATATTTGAGTGTCTGTCTTCTGAGTTTTTTTGTAATTTGCTTATTGAATTCTTAGTTGTGTGCGCGTAGAGCAGAACCTTTAGGACTTGTACCCTACAATTTTGAATTAGAAAAAACAATTAACAAGATTAGAAAATAAAAAGGACTTCACCTATTTGTAGAAGAAATAACAAAAATTAAACAAAACAACTTAGATAATCAAAGGCCTGAAAATGAACATCATAACGTGCATAGGCCATTAAGGGATTAGGCTAAACCTACGACAGATGAAATTCACTTAAATATACAAACTCCTGCTGTAGAAGCTAACACATTTGAGTTGAACCCTGCTATTATCCAAATGGTGCAGAACAACCAGTTTGGGGGAACTCCATATGAGGATCCAAATTTACACTTAGTTAGTTTTCTAGAACTATGCACAACATTTCATTATAGCGGTGTGTTAAATGATGTTGTTAGACTTCAGTTTTTTTCTTTTTTTTTAAGGGATAAAGCTAAAATGTGGTTGAATTCATTAGCACCTGGATCTATCAGGACTTGGGGTAACTTAGCTCATAAATTCCTAACTAAGTATTTTCCACCATAAAAAACTGCTAAACTTAGAAATGATATTACTTCATTTTGTCTGTATGAAGGTGAATCAATATACGAAGCATGGGAAAGATTTAAGGAACTTCTTAGGAAGTGTCCACATCATGCTTTGCCCGATTGATTAATCATTCAAATAACTTACAAGGGGTTAATATAATCACTTAGATTTATCATTGATGCTGCTGGTGGTGGTTCACTCATGTCGAATCCATTTAATGAAGCTTACTCTTTAATTGAAGAGATGACTATAAATATTTTCCAAAGACCTTCTGAAAGGGTAAATTCTAGAAAGATGGCTAGTATTCATGATACAGATATGTTATTAATTCTTACTTTTCAGCAGCAATATCTAGGAAGCTAGATCAATTTCGAATGAACCAATCTCAAATTCCTTTAGCAATTGAGGAAAATTCATTAAAATAGATGGTTGATTCCAAAACTTCATCTTCAGAGAACTTAATTATCATTAATAACAAACATAAGAATCCTTACTTCAACTTATATAACCCAGGTTGGAATAATCATCCTAAACTTAACTGGAATAATAATTCTGGTGAGGGAAACCAACAATAGGGAAATAATTAAGTAAATCATGTAGGAAACTGGAATAACCAGAGTAGTACCAACTATAGACCTTCTTATCCACCAGAATTTAACAATAATCCATAATTTAAGGAGAAGAAGTTGTTTATAAAAGAGGTTGTGGTGCAACAATAAGAAATATCGAGAATCAACTGGGACAAATTGCTAACTCACTCAGCAATAGACCATAAGGAACGCTTCCTAGTAACACTAAGATAAACCTTAAAGATAAGAATAAAGAGCAATTTAATGCTATCCAACTAACAAGTGGAAGAGAGATGGAGGATGTAGTTCAAAGAGAGACTGGGGTTGAAAGAGAGACTTCAGAAACTGAAAGATCTGAAGAAAATGTTTCTAAGTAAAAACCAACCTCTCCAACTAGGATTAACTTAGAAAAAACCACTACCTCCATTTCTTGTAAGACTTAGGCATCAAATGTTGGATAAACAATTTTCAAAATTTCTAGAAATATTTAAGAAGTTAACCATTAATATTCCTTTCACTGAAACTTTAGAGCAAATGCCCAGCTATGTAAGAAGTTTATGAAGGACATCCTCAATAAGAAGAGAAAGTTTGGAGTGCATTGCTATAATTCAGAAAAAAAACTTTATAAAAAACTTACAGATCTTGGGAGCTTTACTATTCCTTGCGCCATAGAAGAAAAGCTTTTGGAAAAACTTTATGCGATTTAGGAATAAGAATTAACCTTATTTTGTTATCTACTTTCAGAATGTTAGTTTTAGGAGAGATTTCTTCAACTACTATAACTCTTCAGTTAGTTGATCGATCGATCACTTATCCTAAGGGGGTTATAGATGATGTATTAGTTAAAGTGGATAAATTATTTTTCCTTGTTAATTTCATCCTATTAGATATGAAGAAAGATAAAGAAATCTCAATTAATTTAAAGAGACATTTCTTGCCACCGAACAAACTATGATAGATGTGCAAAAATGTGACTTAACTATGAGAGTCAATGATCTAGAAGTTACACTTAATGTCTTAAAAATCTATGAAATATTCTGCTTAAGGAAAAGAAAATGAGTGTTTTCAGATGAACTTAATTAATTATCTAAGTAGTAACCATTCCAGAGAAAATTGTAAAATTAAATCAGAAAAATAAGAGTTAGATAATGAGAATGACATGGATTTCCAAGATGAGTTGGATATAAATGCCTACTGATGATTCAAACTTTGTTCAGGAGAGGTTTAAAATTCTAGATATAACAGAAAATAGTAAATCGCTCGTTTCTTCTATTAAGGAACCTCTTGAACTTGAGATGAAGGTACTTCCTACATATTTAATGTATGCTTATTTAGGAAACTCATCTATATTACCGATCATCATATCTTTAGATTTAAATCAATCACAAGAAGAAAAATTAATAGAAATCTTGAGGAATTATGAGAAAGCTTTTGGATAAACCTAAGCAGATATTTAAGAAAACAATACTTCAATTTGTATGCATAGGATCCTGATGAAAGATAATCATAAATCTAGGGGAGATCCTCAAAGAAGGTTAAAACCTTTTATGAAAGAAGTTGTTAAAAATTGGATATTAATGTGGTTAGATGCATGTATTATATATCCCATTTCTAACAGTGCTTGGGTTAGTCCTTTACACTGTGTTCCTAAGAAAGGGAGGGTGACAGTAGCTACAAATGAATTAATTCCGACCAAACAAGTTACTAGGTGGCAAGTTTTTATTGATTGCAAAAAATTGAATTTAGCCACGGACAAAGAACACTTTTTCCTTACCCTTTCTGGACCAGATGTTAGATAGATTAGCTGGTCATTAATACTTTTGCCTTTTAGATGGATATTCTGGATATCATCAAATATCAATAAAACCTGAGGATCACGAAAAGACTACATTCACGAGTCCTTATAGGACTTTTTTATTTTAGAAGAACGCCCTTCTGATTATGTAACATACCTGCTACGTTTCAAAGGTGCATGATGTCTATTTTTGCGACTTAATTAGAAAGGGATAAAAAATTTGTTATGGATAATTTCTCAGTGTTTGTAACCTCATTTGATTCATGTTTAGACCATTTAATAAAGGTGCTAAAAAATTGTGAAGAAACTAACCTTGTTCTCAATTGGGAAAAATGTTAATTCATGATCGCATGAGGAATTATTTTGGGACATAAAATATCTAAAATGACATAGAAGTAGACCCAACAAAAATTCAAGTAATTACTAAAATACCTCTTCCTACCACTGTGAGGGGAGTTAGAAGTTTTTTTGGAACATGCTAGATTTTACATGCGATATATTAAAGATTTTTTCAAAAATCACCAAT
Source organism: Phalaenopsis hybrid cultivar (assembly GCA_002079205.1). Classification (NCBI taxonomy): domain Eukaryota; kingdom Viridiplantae; phylum Streptophyta; class Magnoliopsida; order Asparagales; family Orchidaceae; genus Phalaenopsis; species Phalaenopsis hybrid cultivar. The sequence continues at coordinate 14,130 of JXCR01086745.1, read as the reverse complement.
CCTTTTATGTCATTTTTAAAGAAAAGATGCTCTATTTAACTTTAATCAAGATTGCCTAAAGGCCTTCAATATTTTAAATAAAAAATTAATCACCGCTCCTATTATAGTCTCACCTGATTGGGGGAGATTGTTTGAGTTGATGTGTGATACGAGTGATTATGCTGTTAAAGCAATGTTAGGACAAAGATATGATAAAACTTTTAAATTTATATACTATGCCAGTAAAACCCTTAATGAAGCTCAAATTAATTACACTACGATTGAGAAGAAATTATTGATAATAGTATATGATTTTGATAAATTTAGATCTTATCTCGTTGAAACTAAATTCATTGTTCTTACCGATCATTCTGCTATTAGATATCTTATGCTAAAGAAGGATGCTAAATCGAGATTAATTAGATGAATCCTTGTGATACAGAACTTTAATTTTGAAGTAGTGGATAGGAAGGCATTGGATAATCAAATTGCTAACCATTTTTCTAGACTGAAACAGGAAAATTCTTGTAATTTTGAAGATGAAATTAATGAAAATTTTCCTAATGAGCAACTATACGTTATTACTGATTGGTGTGTTCTATGGTATGCTGACATAGTGAATTTTATCATAAGTGATATTATACCATATGTATTGAAATACCATCAACAGAAAAAAAAATTCATTCATGATGCAAAATCTTATATTTAATATGACCCTTATTTATATAAAAAATATAAGGATCAAGTTATACAAAAATGTGTGCCTTTAGAAGAAACCCATGAAATTATTCAAAAATGTCATTATTATGAGTTTAGGGGACATTTTAGTGTTGATAAAACTGTATTTAAGATTTTAAAATATGGATTTTATTGGCTACTCTATTTAGGGATATGAATATTTATGTAAAAACTTGTGATAGATGCCAAAGAGTAGGCCACATATCTAAAAGAGATGAAATGCCCCTAAACTTTACTTTAGAAATTGAAATCTTTGATGTATGAGTTTTAGATTTTATGGAACCATTTATACCATCTTTTAGAAACTCATATATTTTAAGAGTATTGGACTATGTCTCAAAATGGATTAAGGTGGCAGCTCTTCCAAATTGTGAGGCTCAAAGGGTAGCCAAGTTCTTAAATAAGAATATTTTTTTGTACATTTGGCATGCCTAGAGTGATCATAAGTGATGGAGGAAACCATTTCAAGAATAAAAAACTGAGACATTAGTAACTAAATATGGAATTAAGCATAAAATAGTCATAACTTATCATCCTCAAACTAGTGACTTAGTAGAGGTTTCTAATAGAGAAATTAAGAAAATTCAATAAAAGACTGTTAATCCTAATAATAAAGATTGGTCTACTAAACTTGATAATGCACTATGGGCCTGTAGAAAAGCTTGTCACTTGCCAGTGGAATTAGAACATAAGAATGTCTCCTTATAGGCTCATATTTTGAAAACCCCTATAAAAATGTCTCCTTATAGGCTCATATTTTGAAAAGCTTGTCACTTGTCAGTGGAATTAGAACATAAGGCTTATTGGGCTGTTAAGAAATTCAATTATAACTTGAAAGAAGCTGGTGAGAAGATATTGCTACATTTAAATGAACTCGAGGAGATTAGACATGAATCTTATGAAAATGCAAAATTTTATAAAGAGAAGATAAAAAATTGGCATAATCAAAAGATTCATAGGAATGAATTTGAACCTGGATATGAGATTTTACTATGTAATACAAGAGTAAAATTATTTTCTGGAAAACTTAAGTCCATGTAGATAGCGTCATTTACTGTAATTAAAGTGTGTCCATTTTGTGCAATCAATATTAAAGATCCTAAAAATTGTAAAGTGTTTAAAGTGAACAGATAAAGACTTAAATCTTACATATGTGGAAAGAGGCCTATGAATAATGAAGTTCTAATACTGGGTCAACTTGAGTAAGAATTTGGATTCATCGGGCTTAAGACGTTAAACCAAGCGCTTCTTGGAAGGCAACCTAAGGTTTGTATTTGTGTTTTTGTTCGTATGTTAGTGTGTTAACAATTTAGGAGAAATTTGTTTGAAGCACCCCTAAATCTATAGTGTTAATTTTTTTCCATACTTTATTGTGTACTTTAAATTATTTGTGTTATTTTTGCAATATTAAAAACTCAAAAAATATTGTGATTTATTTTTTCTTTTTGCTTTTTGCATGTATTTTTATTCATTTCTTCATTAGAGTGATTTATATAATTTGTTAATTTAGGGCCACTAGTTAGTTTTAGGTGTCTATAGGACTATAAATGTTGAAATAGTATCGTTTGACCCTAAAATTAAAAGAATCATTAAACAAACTAAAGAACTCAATGACTTTAAGAACAACAGTGAACCAATTGGAAGAGAATGTTTAACATAGACCACTTAAGGGTCATTTGTTTGATTGAGTTTGTGGTGTACTATAATTTTATTGCATGGAATTGAGAAAATTATGTGTTCGGTATGATTAATTATAAATACAATGTAAAGTATGAGTAATTTGAAGTTTACAAGGTAGTTCCTTTTGGCTGAATTTAGAATTCAACAAATTTGTCCAAATTTAAATTACACCATTCATTAAAATAGAAAATATTATTAGCAAGTCACCATCCCCGCCGCCACCCCTCCCCCATCGTCATCGCTGCCTCTGCCATTTGTTGGCCGCTCGCCACCTTCTTCGACCATCATTAGTCACAACCTGCCCCACCTTCGAAAACATGTCACCTAAGGGTGTAAACGAACAGAGCTTGTGTTTGTGTTCGGTTTGTTTGAAATTTAGTTTGTTTGAAATAATCTCGTGTTCAAAATGTTCGCAATGTTACTGTTCGTGTTCGTTTCTTAACGAACAAGCCGAACACGAGATGTTCGCGAACGACGAACCAGTTTGACATCCCTAATATTAATATATATAAATAATATATTATATTAATTATATAACTCATATTATATAAATATATAATATCTATATTTGTATATTACTAATATAATATATTAATATATTATT
>JXCR01086743.1:2900-17128 GCA_002079205.1 Phalaenopsis hybrid cultivar | reverse complement strand
GAGTTTGATTAATCTTCTTAATTGAGAATCCTCATGCATGAGCAAAAGGGTTAAATAATTATGAAGGTTTGTGGCTATAGGAAATCTTTACCCCAAGATCTTAATAAACACCGACATAACATTAGCAAAAATCCAATTAAAACAAAGCTGATGCACTTCAAGGAAAATCACTCACTTCAATGAAAATCACTCCTAAGCTCTCTCATTTTCACATCGAGGAGGCTCTAAAAGTTGGCATTGCTTTTCCGAGCGGTCAAGCTATAATTAACCTTTTGAAGGGATCCACATAATTCACCCTTTTATTATCATGATTTAACCTATCTTTTATTTTATGGGATGCAACACCATATTGTTGACCACACTTTATGCATGCCTTTTGCACTCTCGGTTAATACTTGTTGGTACTGAGAATTCATTTACACCTGGATTCATTTTCTAAAACCTTCATTAATTCTACTATGCCTCCTTCAATTTGATTATTTAACTGATGGACAAATACTCAGTCATTTTCGTCTATTTTTTTCCTACCTTGAATATCTGTTTTTCTCCTTTTTGGTCCAGGAGTGTTAAATTATCTCGCTCCAGTTTTACATGCAAGGTCTGGTGGAGACTAATATTACATCATAACTTGTTTGGAAACCAGCACATTCACGTTTCANAATTTGAGAAGATTAGCTAATGAAAAAGCTGAGTTTAAATAGTTTGAAAATAGAAGATTTTATGTGTATAAAATTTTGAGGATTAAATATATTTAATCATCTGTTTGAGTAGTGAATTGTAATTTTGTCACCAATAATATGGCAAAAGTTAAGATTTTTATGGTTGTTTGGGTAACATGCTTATGGGTTGGATGGAAATCTGGAAGGTAGAGTGCTGTAGTGCAGAAGTTTCTTTAGTTTTTTGTTAGGAGTCTATTTTGCGTCTGTCCTTATCTGTATTTTAATCAAGAGGCATGCATACATACCATCCAAATCTTTCATATCACAACAAAAATAGCACTATTTTAATTTTTAAAAAGTGAAATACACCTTTTCATGCACAGTTAAGGTTGGCATTTATGTAAAAAATTTGAATTTTTGGTGTTTTATATGTAAATCTATAGGAATTAAGTGGGCATTTACATTGAAGAAAACTCCAACTTTTGTATTTAGTAAGTTTCATAGAACTTTTTGATAATTTACAAGCCACACTAATATGGTTGTTTTATGAACAGTCAAATTATTTAAAGAAAATTATTCCAAATGATTTAAAGACTAATCATTATGAATTATGTCTCTTTAGATTCAACTAGCCAGATGGTTTTTTTAAATTTCAGAATTTTCTTGAAGGCATGCAGCATGAATAAATTCTTTAATTGTGGATGAAAATTTAAAATGCTACCTATAGAGACGAAAAGAGAATCCATAAATTGGTTCATGTATTACAATTCTTCTATTTCCACTATGAAGCCTCAACCCCAACATATCACAGGAAGACTATTGCTTTTTAAGGGTCTAAGGTGTTTACTATGATAATTTGTGTCTGATCGCCAAATTCCTCGGTTTGGAGCTAATCCGCAGAATTTTAGAGCTAGAGTTTTGTTTCTTTCTCATTGATCTCTAATCCACTTCACTTGAAATGCATGTTGGGATAGTGAGGCCATGTTTATAATGTTTGTGTATTTATGTCCCTATTTTAAGATCCAAATATATGAATTTACTTTACCTTTTTTATTATACCATAATGAATCTTATTCAAGAAAATTCTGTCTTTAGATGTTCACTTGTAACCTGCAAAATATCCATAATTTTTTTTTTTTCATTCCATCAGGTATTGAAGCTAGAGGGTTCATCTTTGGCTCTTCACTAGCCCTAGCCATCGGTGCGAAGTTTATACCATTGCAGAAGCCAAAGAAGTTGCCTGGTAACATTGAATTTTGCCTTAATTGACTATTCACATGTTCCGAATGTTTGTTGGTTGAGTAATTTTATTTTTGTTACTTTATTTGTAATATGTATTTTATGATTAAACTTTTCCTCCTACATTATTTAGCCTCAAATTATGTAAATATATTTATGTTGCCGCACAGCAATGAAGGAAAATTCTATTTCACACTTTATTGCATGAGAGTTTTGCTACTTTTCTCAGCAGAAATTTGAATGATGTCTACCAGCATAATTTTGTGAAACAGAATAAGATTGAGATTTTTGAAGGGATTGATTGTTCTAAGGTATTTGGAATGTTAAAGTAAAAAAAAAAAGGAAAAAAAACCTGGTGTTAGACCCATTAGTAAGCCAACGCAGTAAAGTTAGCATGACCATCAAATTAAACTAATCGTATCACTTTACGAATAGGATAAGATTGTTAGACTCATTATTGGGCTCGTTTCTTTTACCCAAGATTGTACGTTCCTAATATGGGAATTACGATGAATGTAAACCTCAACTCGATTATTTTAGTTCAGCCAAAGCCATTACAACCATCAAATCAAATCAACCAGGCCACCTTACCTATTGAATAAGGCTATAAGATTGATTAGTTTCCTTTACTCTTACTTTATGGACATTCCATTAGATGTAAGTCTCAACCCAATCCCAACCCAATCAATTTGATTTGTCACAAAGCCAACAAGCTTGCCATATTAAACATCTTATATATGGGATTAGGTTTTAAGAACTTTTATTCTATATTTTTCTCTCAGGTTTATAGGCTCCACCTACTACTTTTTAATGGATGTATGCTCTAATTTAATCATTTTAGGTGGGTACAAAGTCAACACGCTTGATAAATTAAACCAAATGGGTCATCTCACTTATAAAGTAAGGCCATAAGATCCATCTCTAAGATTTTCTCTACCTTTAGCTTTTAAGTTAACTTATGAAGCTTGCAAGGGATGCAGTATTTAATTAGGTCAATTACGGGTCTGTGCAATATCAAGAGGCCTCTCAAAATTAAACCAAACAAGTGATTTCATCTACAAGGTCATGAAACTCAAGGCCCATCATCTGGTTTTCCTCTACCTTGAGGCTGTAATCCTCTGTTTATGGGCCCTTTGACTAATGGAAGTACCATCCCATTCAATTTGGGTGGCTACGAAGGAAACCCATTAAATCTAAAGTTTGGTCTTCTAATAGCTATAAGCTCCATCCTAAATTAAACTTGTGCTAGCTCTATTTCAACAACTCCATCGAATTAAAATCAAACCAACCAATTAAACCTCATGTGCGTCTAAGTCATGCTTATTCAAATTAAGTTGAAACTCATTGGAAATTTATAGTCAGGCCATAATTTTGTGCTCTAATAGGTCTTGTTTAGTTCCTGTAAATTGCAAGAAACCAAGCTTTGTTTCTCTAAACTATTCAATGAAACCATAATGACTATCATTCTGTTAGTTAACAAGTCGACGCCAATCTTGAAGGCATGTCCTCAATACGAAAAAAAATTAGGTGTGGAGTCCGCATGCATGCGGACTCTAGTACAACCGTATTGTACATGGTTGTTTTCACGAGTTCAATCATGAATACAACCACGTACAACATGGTTGTACTGGAGTCCACATGCATGCGTACTCCGCACCTAATATTTGCTCCTTCAATATAGATACATTTTCACCCCGATCTTCTTAGGATACTTGACGGGAGGCAAACCATAATTGCTAATCAAGCTCCCTTTACATTACGACTTACAACCCATTTTTTTTGATAGATTGGATCCACTAGTGTCCTTAGGATGACAAAGCTATAGCATTTTGATCAGGATAGTCTCCATCCATCCAATTTGATTAAATTCAGATCTAACTACCAAATTTAAACCTAAAATGTGAGTTTGATTAATCTTCTTAATTGAGAATCCTCATGCATGAGCAAAAGGGTTAAATAATTATGAAGGTTTGTGGCTATAGGAAATCTTTACCCCAAGATCTTAATAAACACCGACATAACATTAGCAAAAATCCAATTAAAACAAAGCTGATGCACTTCAAGGAAAATCACTCACTTCAATGAAAATCACTCCTAAGCTCTCTCATTTTCACATCGAGGAGGCTCTAAAAGTTGGCATTGCTTTTCCGAGCGGTCAAGCTATAATTAACCTTTTGAAGGGATCCACATAATTCACCCTTTTATTATCATGATTTAACCTATCTTTTATTTTATGGGATGCAACACCATATTGTTGACCACACTTTATGCATGCCTTTTGCACTCTCGGTTAATACTTGTTGGTACTGAGAATTCATTTACACCTGGATTCATTTTCTAAAACCTTCATTAATTCTACTATGCCTCCTTCAATTTGATTATTTAACTGATGGACAAATACTCAGTCATTTTCGTCTATTTTTTTCCTACCTTGAATATCTGTTTTTCTCCTTTTTGGTCCAGGAGTGTTAAATTATCTCGCTCCAGTTTTACGTGCAAGGTCTGGTGGAGACTAATATTACATCATAACTTGTTTGGAAACCAGCACATTCACGTTTCATTTTTTTTTTCATATCCATGGACTTTATTTTTGGATATTGTGTTTAAATTACTATGAATTCTTATTTCATTCCTTATGCTTAAAATTAATAACAAAAAATATATATTTGCTTATTTATGTGAGAATTAAGATACTTTCAAAAACATTCAGGTGAAGTTTTCTCTGAAGCTTATGAGCTTGAATATGGCAAGGATTGCTTGGAGATGCATGTTGGAGCTGTTCAGCCAAGAGAACGTGTATTGATATTTGATGATTTGATTGCCACTGGGGGAACACTATGCGCTGCAATGAAACTTATAGGTCTCTTTCCTTGAGTTTCTTGGTTGATTTTGCTAAATGCAGCTATCAAATTTGACTTATAATCTATCTTACAGCAGTGAAAATGGTTTACAGTATTTTTGAATTATTATCTAAGCATTTCTTCTGCATTTATGAAATTGGATCTCTGCCTATTATCTTAAAATTTGTACCTTGTTATTGTTCATAGAATTGTCTTTTTGGTATCATATTTCAAGCTAATTCATGTTCAAGTTTCAATTTTTTTTTTCCTCATATATATGAGTGTTCTTATATGATGCATTTTTCCATCTATAATTGTTGGCTTGGTTGTTTGATCTGCTCATAATATGATTGTATTTTCAGAAAAAGCTGGAGGTGAAGTTGTTGAGTTTGCTTGTCTTATTGGTTCACCAAAATTTAAGGTATAGCAATCTTGAATGAATGGCTTCTGAATTTTTTTTTTTTTTCAAGATTTGCACACATACCACTTTTTTCCTAGTTATTTACATATCTAACACCTAAATTTCAACTTTTACATATGCCACCTTTTGCATGAAAAGTCGTATTTCACTTTTTAAATATTGAGTGTTATTTTTTATGTGATATGAAAGATTTGGGTGTAATAAATATAAAACTTAAAAATTTTGGTGTTAGATATGTAAATAGGTAGGAATTGGGTGTTATTTATGTTATTTGTCCTTTTTTTTTTGGCTAAGTAGCGTGTGCTTATAATCTCCTGTAATAATATATCATTCTATTTGGGAAATAGCATAATGAATCTATNCGTATTTCACTTTTTAAATATTGAGTGTTATTTTTTATGTGATATGAAAGATTTGGGTGTAATAAATATAAACTTAAAAATTTTGGTGTTAGATATGTAAATAGGTAGGAATTGGGTGTTATTTATGTTATTTGTCCTTTTTTTTATATTTGGCTAAGTAGCGTGTGCTTTTAATCTCCTGTAATAATATATCATTCTATTTGGGAAATAGCATAATGAATCTAGTTTTATGCATTCATTTCTTTAATGGCCTGTAGTATAATGTGCTCCATAGTTATGTTTTTGTAAAATTTTTACTTAAAAAATGGTTTCAATCTCTGTGCAATAATTTTTTTAGGACCGTGTTCGTAACGCATCTTATCTGTTTGATTACTTGGCTTTCTTCNCATAGTTATGTTTTTGTAAAATTTTTACTTAAAAAATGGTTTCAATCTCTGTGCAATAATTTTTTTAGGACCAAGTTCGTAACGCATCTTATATGTTTGATTACTTGGCTTTCTTGTTTGCCTCTTATAAGTTTGAAGTTCAGTTCAGAGGATAGCAATTGGTCTTGAAGATCTAAATGAGATGCCGATAAGGTTGAAGGAGTTGCAGGATATATTGGCTTAGTTTGGTATTTTAAGACACTCTTAGTCCACAATATATAGTCGTACATATGCATATATATGTATGAATGTATATATATATATATATATATATATATAATAATTGTCTTTTGCGTTTTGCATGACATGCATATAAGTTCTATAAATATTTTTAGTGGCAGTGTCATAGTGTGTGCTCACCATATTTATTGTAGGTGTTATGTGATGTCTGAACATTTATGTGTGCATTTGAGTGTTAGAATATTCTAGTTGTGCTTTCATCAAAGCTGCTTCTCTTTCAAACTTGGAACAAAGTGTTGATTTCTAATACAAGTTTTCGCTTTTTGGCGTGCATGAGAAGTATTGTATTCTAATTCTGCATTCTAATATTGCTTTCATTTAGCCTATTCTCTTTCAAGCTTAGAACAAAGTTCTAAATTCTCATGCAAACTTTAACTTCCATTTAAAAAATTGCTTTTTTCTTGTAGATAAGAAGATCTATCTTCTTTCTTCAAACTTTAATATTCTTTCCAATTAGCAAAACTTTCATGCAAGTCTTCAAATACAATTTCTAGCTTTCATAAGAATGGTTTAGATCGGATAACTTATCTTGGAGAGAGAATCCACAACATCATCTAAAGCCATGAGGAAAATATTAGCCTTCTCTTATTCACTTGATGAGAATAAACTCTCATCTTGGTCCATCCAAGTTTACTTTATAAATGCATTTTTTTCTCTTTATTCCCACTTTCACAAAGACGATATGCTTATGTGATGTGTTCTAGCCTTTTGAAGTCTAAGAGTATCATCTAAAATTTAAGCCTTCCCATTTAAGGGTTGGAAGACTTCTGAAAGCTTCTGTCTTTTCATCTTTATCCTACCTCTCCCTTTAAACAAAACCATTGAATGTTTTTTATACTAAGACAACCTCTTCGTAATCATCCTTCTATACACTTGAGATGCTCAAGGCAAACTCACTCAGCTAGGACAAGCTCAAGTCCGACTCGTCATTCGGGTTTGAGAAAAATTCATCAAGTCGAGCTAGATGCCTGAATTGTTATCCAAAGTTCTAAGCCTATTTATCCACCAGGATCAAGGTGAACTTCTGATTGATTCAGGGAAGACTTGTTCTCTTGGCTCATGAAAGACTAGCAAGGTTCAAAGTAAACTTGTTGAACCATCCAAGCTCAATTCCCCAATCTAAGAGTGACTCAGAGGCTTCCTCCAAAGGAATCGGCGACTTCCTCTTTATCATCCAATCAAGCATAGACCAATTTCTCAGGCTATATGCCTTTTTTATTTTACAAGTAATCAAATGTTCTCGTTTTGTACATTTTATTTGTGTAATTTATCATATAGATTATTTATTTATTTATTTATTTATTTATTTTTATGGCAATCACAAGGAGAGCCAGGATACACAATCTTACACACTATTATGCACTTCAGTCTGGATTTATTATACCATCGAGCTTATAGTGAATTTTCTTCCTGCTTTCCTTTTACTCTCTTCTCTCTTTTTCTCTGTGTTAAAAAAGGGTTTTGACACAATCCATAGACGGACAAATCAAAATCCAACACTTCTTCGTTTTTTTTAGAGTTTGCGCTTTAAGAGAAATGGTCCTTTAGGTGATGCCTTTTAGTCTCAACTCTTCTTTTATGCCTATATCAAAATCCAACACCTCTCCTTTGCTTTTGTTAGAGTTTGCGCTTTAGGTGAAATGGTCCTTTAGGTGATGCCTTTTTGTCTCGACTCTCCTTTTATGCCTCTATCTTCATACTTTACAGTTTTTGCTTGTGATTAGTTAATACAAAATCCAAAAGGTAGATAAATACGCAACCTGGGAAATGGAGGTGAACAAATGTTTTTAAAGGTGTGGCCGTTGGGTAGGGCATTTAGGTGCTATGGGGCAAGGCGTAAGCCCCCCAATATAAAAAAAAAAAAAAAAGAAATATAAATATTAAGAGAAAAATATAAACTATGTGTGCCTAATAAAAAAAATTATTCCTATGTATTAAAAAAACTCATACTTGTTCAATTTAAAAATAAGTCTTCTAGGATTAGAATCTTCAAGATATTAACAAAAATCCATCACAAAAAGTAGAAACATATAAAAATAAGCAAACATGTTTGAGTTAAAAAATAAATTTATGATCATTGATCTCAATCCTTGAAGGTTTTTCATTATTTAAATTCATTCTCAAAATCATCTTCTTCTTCACCAATAGAAAAATCAGATCTTCTGCGAGCCTGCCAAAGAGGAAGTCGACTGGTGGATCGTCTGCGTGCGGGGTGAAGACGAAGCAGACGAGTCTGCGTGCGGGACGAATTGCCTATTGTGGGATTATCTGTGTGCGAGAGACAAAGCAGACGACAGCGGTATCTTTTGCGACTCTGCTTGCGATGGAGGAAGCAGAAGGTTGCGGAAGATCGACTGCTTTGTCTACTTTTAAACTACTCTTTAAATTTCAAAGCTAAAGAGTTTGTATCCATGAACTAGCTTGTTAATTTGGGACCAAATGCATTCACTACCTTGTAGGTAATGATTTGTTTTTCCCAACTATACTTGCCAGTCTTTAGCATTGAACATTGGAGTTCATTGCTTCCTCAAAAGCGAACAAGAAGTCAACTAGCTGTTGAAAAAGCACGAGTGCAACCTCACTTGCACACACCTGTGATGAAGAGTTCGTTTCTTTTTCAATGCAACATAAAAATGCTTCTAGATTGAATTGCACAAATCTTTTATTTTTTTCTTTGGGAAAATTTATGCACATACCACCTGATTCTTATATATTTACATATCTCACACCAAACTTTTCATTTTACATTTATACCGCCCAAACTTTTATACCACATAAAAAATGCCACAAGTTTAACTTTTAAAAAGTTAGATATCTTTTATGCATAGGTAAGATGGCATATATGTAAAAATTGAAGTTTAGGTGTTAGATACCTACAAACTTAAGACTTGAGTGGCATCCATGTAGATTTTCCTTTTTTTTTTTCCTTTGATCTAAGTGTCCTTTTAGCTTAACTCAATCAATTACAAACTAAAATAGAGCTTTCTGTTTTTAGTGTTTGTATATATATCTATGGATATTATCAAAATCAAATATAAGTTCAAGTTTATTATAAATTATAAATCACATATGTAATTACTTTCAGATCACCTTCCTACATATCAATCTCTTTTGCAGGGCCGGTACCGGCTTAATGGGAAGCCTGTGTATGTACTTGTGGAGTGCCGTCGATAGAGCTTTAGAATCATGTTTACTGTAAGTTTTTTTATTTATTTTTATTTTTAAAAGATACTGAACTAACATGTTACTCTTAATTATTATATCATGAGACTTGAATTTGGAATGTCATTTTGAAAATGCACATAATAATAATAATAGAACATAAAAGATACACAATCTATGTTTCCTGTTTTAGGTTTTTCTTTCATAAATTTTGGCATAAAAGAAATAGTTTGCAAGCAAAATATACTGAATAATCTGAGGATTTAGAAGAAAGAAAAAAAAAAAGGTAGATTAAAAGGAAATTATGAAGAGCAGGTGGGCAAAATGATTTGATCAACTCACATGCTTGCAAGATATTTCCATATAAATCTTGCACGAATACCAGTACATTTTCTTTGTTTACATGTATCACCATCAATTATGAAATTGTAATGTGAGTTTGTATCCTCCAAGAGCATTTGAATAGATCTGAATTTCTAAATTGATTCTACCATGATTTAGAAAGTAGCTATTCTACTGACACTTCTTTTATTTATAAGTATCAACAAACCTTATTGTTATTATGTTATCTAAACCAAAATGTTAATTGTTTTCCATTTGCCGAGTTGCAGGTAAGTCCATGTAAACAATTTTATCTGATAAGTTTTTCTAGCCAGGAGAGTGTAGCATTGCATGCTTTCACCAAAAGCATTGCTGAGCTGATGCGAGGAGCTTGTAGCAAGTAGCAATGTCTAGTTTTCTATTTTGGGCAAATTATCCTGCCGTTATACTGCCTTGTCCTTTTTCTCCCTTGTAAAATAAGTTTAAAATTGCATTATGGATTCTGGATTCCACTTGTTTACATATGAAATAAATATGATTATTTCCCAGTTGCTCTGAATCAGAGAAATTTTCTTTTTCATTTGGGAGATATTTGAGCATCATGATCATATGTGATCAAGTCAAAAATCACTCTTTTTGCATCTTTGGATGTCTTTGGCTCCATATTGAGGAGATCTCCATGCATTTTTAATATATGCCATCGAAGTTATAAATTTCATCCTACAGATCATATCTTTAATACGTTTCAGTCTTTGTAGCCTAGGTAACCCATGACATTATAAGTTTAATTTAGGATTTTTTGTCATATGACTGTCGAGCGTAAGGGTCTGTTTGGGGCAGCTATAGCTTATTGAATAATTGTTTGATAAATTGATTAAAAATAATCTGTTGATCATCTAGGTGCGGTGACTATTACAATTTTTTTATTTTTTTTGGAAAAGCCAGATTGCTGTAAAAAAGCGGTGTGAAAACGCTGTTTTCAGCATTTTGAAAATGCATAAGTTACCAAAATGCAGTTTACCCAAACATGTAAAATGCTACCGCACCAAGTAAGTTGCCCCCCCTAAGTCTCATATGTCAGTTCAAAATTATAAAATATAATATATCTATATTATTTTAGCTGGCATAGTTCTTTCAGAATCTGCTATTATGGCTCTGCAGAATATAGCCGAAGCTTTTATGATTTTACGACTTGGAGGATTTAAAAAAAAAAAAAAATTTATGTTTTTGGGGCGCTATGATTTCAGGAATAAAAAGACTGCATCACGTAGATCTTGGAAGTTCAAAAAAATTAGATTCCATGAATGTCTTCTAGTCTTTTGTTGACTAGTCTGAGATGCTCTGCATTAAATGATCTACTGACATGAGAAATAGAGAGAGAGACATTCACTATTAAAGTATTAATCCTTTGTCTGTTAAGTGTAGAACCTACCAAAGGTCAAACTTATCTAAGATTGAGACTTTGTTTGGAAGCTTGCACATTTTAAAATAATGTACCTTTTTTTTTCAAAATTTTCTTACAAATTCACATATCTAACCCCTNTATATATATATATATATGTCACTTACCTAGAGAAAATTTTTCATATGGAATCCGGACGCAGCTACATCTGGCCCACTTGAAAAAAATATTAAAGTTAAACTGCAGAAGTTATTTGGGTGGAATCGTGGGTTATTTGAGTGGAACCGCGGATGTTATTAAAAATGTTATTAGAGAATTATTGGGGGTTATTGGGGCATTAACTCTAATAATGTCGCAATAACCCCTCAATAACTTCTGCGGTTTCAGTTCAATAATACCCTGCAATAACCCCCCAACAATCTCAGCAGTTTCACTTCAATAACCCACTGCATTAGCCCCCGTAATAACCTCCTAATAACTCTTTAAGAACTCTCTAATAAACTCCGCGGTTTCACTTCAATAACTGCCAATAACTTTCATGATATAACGCACATGGCAGCATATTACTGGAGTCCGCACGCAGAGCGACGTCCGGACTCCGTATGAAAAATTTTCTCCCTAACCTTAGCATGAAAATGTGTATTTCACTTTTTAAAATTTAAAGTAGTGATATTTTTTATATGATGTAAAAGATATAAATATAAAAAATATGTAGGTGATAGATATGTCAATACATAGGAATTGTATGGTATGTATGTAAATGCTGCAACATTTAACAGGATAGCAAGGCATGAAAGAGAATGATAGTTGAAGGCATGTTATTTTTGGGACTGCTGTACACCTAAGCCTTCTTAGAATATGGATGAATAATATGAAGACCAAGTTTGCATCATCCTAAACCATTTCCTCTACAACACATTAAAAACTTTAAATTTATTCGTCTTATGTTTAGTAGCATATAAACTTCAAACATGCAATGAGCATTTGAAACCTTTCAAGCTATTAGGATGCACCGTGTTTTTAAAAAGTTAAAATGACGGTATTTTTGATGCGACATGAAAGATCTGGCTGGTATGAATGTAAAAGTTAAAGTTCTGATGTTAGATATGTAAAAACATAGGAATTGGGCGGTGTGCATGTAAATGCTCCTTAATAATATTTGGCTTGAAGTGGTCCCATAGCCAGACATAATTGACATTCAGAGTTTAAAGCATTGGACAATAGGAAGAGCACATGCTACAATCATTATATTCCCCACTAATATAAGAGTTTTAGTCTTCCCACCAATAATTTAACCATAGATTGAATGTAGAATGTGAAGGACCAAGTGCTGGATGAACCAATGCACATCTTTAGAAGTCCAATTTCTTCAAAACCTTGCAGGCGGGCTTTGTCAGATGTAAAGAATAGTGGGAAATCTCTATGTTATTTCATTTAGATTGTGTTTTTGTAAGAAAAAAAGGGGCTCCTTGAACATATTTAGTAGTGCATCTAGCTCTAAAATGTTGCAGATGAGAAATTATTGTTTTGTTATGATAATCATAATGATAATATGATGAATTATGTATATATTTCTTCCATATTCTCGGGTGCTTCCGACACTACCTTTTCTTTATCCAAACTTCCCTTAAGAGTAAATTCCAAGCTAAATGATGCTAACGAAGATCACAGTTGCTCTCAGCAATAAACTGTAAAAAAAGCTAAATGGTACGGTCCACGAATGACTTGCCCGGAATTCAATTAAGAGAAAAAATAATACTTTAATGGTTGACCAATAAACATTAGGAAAATTAATCGGCAGAAAATGTTTGATTATTATAAGACTAAACAAACAACTTTTTAAGGGGGTGATTGGTGGTGTCATATTAATAAGATTTAGCGTTTGTTTGGTTAGCTAAATATGAAATGCAATATAAAAGGTTTACAGAGTGTTATAATTAAAATGTATTTGAAATATTTTTGAGTTTTTGATTCACTGTAAAATAAACGTAGGATTTTATATTTTTCTGTTTAGTTCAAAGTAAATTGGAAACATTGTATTTGCTTGGACAACGCGCAACATGCGGCAGCCGACAACATTTGGTGCTGGAGGACGATGGGCAGCCATCTGAGCTTGGGCAGAGGGATTTCAGAAGATTTGGAGCAGTGGAGAATGCTTTCTCCATTTTTGAAGTGCTTGACCATGGAGGCTCCAAAGGGGAAGAAGATGGCATGGCCAGGACGTGAGGGGATTAGGGGAGCTTTTGATGTGGTGGCAAATATCAAAGTTGGTTTGGTTTGACTCACTCTGCCCCTGAGTTTGACTCCCCAAAGTTTGAACATGTGTGAGTTGGATTTGGTTGCCAAGAGTTAGCCTCCTTGGCTAAATGTGGATGGTTTGTCCTTTCGTGTTTCTTTTGTCTGGGATACTACTGAGGTTGTCTTAGTATCATCAAGCGTTCCTTACCCTTTCTTTCTTTAGCTTTCATTAATAAATTGTCCAAACATTTGAGCTTTTCACGTTTAGAAATCCAATGTCCAATGATGACAACCTAAACTTAAAAATTTCTTGAGGACAAAAGTGTTGTCTTAATTAAGAGTTTTCTTAAGTATCTCTGGTGGCTTAAGATATAATTAACTATATGAGCTTGCCTCTATAAGAAGGAAAAGACCCTGAAACTAATCTAAACCATATATAATCTTTTGATTATATAAGGAAATGATTTGTCGAGATTAAACCGCATACTAGCATAGATATCCAATGTTTTCTTAGTTCGAATAATCAAACCCGTCATAAAAGTTGTATCCTACCTTTCAAGGTGGTTTACTATTTTCGACGATGAGCTTGATTATTCGAACAATCAAATCTTCGAATCTACATGGCATTCAAAAATCCCGTGTCTGTGCGAAAAAAAAAACCCAACACCCATGAGACCCATTTAGTATTTGGAATTTTCAATTGCTTAAAGAAACTCATTTTTGGACATACACCTAACAATAGTTTCTTCTTTGACAACAAAACTCCTCTCTCCTAAACCATTAATCATCTTGAAAAATTTTGAGTAGTTTAAATGGAGGAAGAGGATAAAAGGATTAGGCAATTTTTAAATGGAAGTATCTTGACCATTTTAGTGGTGTTCTACATATTGACATGTGACAAAAAGATAAATCGATGTCA
>JXCR01086742.1:88591-108119 GCA_002079205.1 Phalaenopsis hybrid cultivar | reverse complement strand
AAACATCTCAACCTCATCCAGTGGAAGCTGGCACTCACCTTGTCTCATTACTCACCTTCTCCACTACACCTAACTTGGTGAAAGACACAATTTGACTCATCGAGCAATTGGAAGTGATGTGTCCATAACCATGGCATTTGAAGCATTTCCTAGCTAGAAATGTATTAGGGGTTGCTGTTTTTCTCAAGCTTTTTATCATTATAAGCAGCTCTATCATTCTTTTGACTGGTCTTCTCAACTCTTGTAGGTGTGCTACTACTAATGTCTTCAGCTGTGGGTGGTTGTCTGAATAGCGGCGGTTTCCTACTTTGCTTTTGTAGTCTCTTCACATTCAGTGCTATGGTCTAACCATCACTCAAGCACTAGTAGAGCTGTAGTTGAACCATGTTGTCGATAGAGGGTTTCATGCCTCCCAACTACTTGGCTATCACGCGCTCATCTGGCTCCATCAGATAACATTTCTACTTAACCTAGATAAACTTCGATGTTTACTCTTCCAACTCTCCATTTATAGGCCCTCTACTGTAGGTAGTGGGGCCTTAAGGAAAGATCTTATCAACAGTGTGGAGGTAGGTATTGTTCCTACAACTCTCTTTATCTTCTCCCGTGTGGTAATCTTGCTTCTTTCTTTTCCATTTTGCTCCCTCTTCAGGATCTCCCACCACAAAAAGATGCTTTTCTTCAGTTTGATATCAACTAGTTTCACTTTCTGGTCATCTGATACCTTGTTGTATTCAAAGACTCTCTTGATCGTCTGTAGTCACTCTACGAAACTGAAATTTGGTATGTCTACTTTGCCTTTATGTTCTTCAACAGACACTTCATTTTTGTATTTTCTTACAGGTACTTTATTTTTGTATCCCCTAACAAACACTTCATCATTGTATCCTTTAACAGGCACTTCATCTCTTGACTTTCTTTGATTTTGTATTNTGACCCTTTTCTAATGGTTTGACTTGAGGCACATGGATACAAGAAAGACTAAATTGAACTAATCTAAGTTATTTAGCAAGGCTGCATTTTGTATAATTTATGAGTACTAAACATATTCCAAGAGTGGTGACTGGTGAAGAAGGTTGGGAGTTGGACGTGGGTGCGAGAGGGATGGGGAAGGGGAATGCTTTTTTGCGGCAGGGAGAAGGTTGGTGGCTATGGACTGTCATGGGATGGTTGCAGGTGCCTGGAACAACGATTAGGTGGCAGTAGGCGTGTTCGGGAAGGTTGGAGCAACAACTATGATGTATGGAAAGGGATTCTGGGAGACTGGGACATTGGGTAGGTGGCAGGAGAGGGGTCAGGTGAGCACTGGAAGGCGACAGTGAGGGATGGCAGTAAGTTCAGTGGGGCCTAGGTGGTAATGGTGCTGCAGCTAATCAACGAGGTGACTTCTTTTCAAGTAGCTGCAGCGAGTACAACGACGGAAGTAGCGATTGAAAGCTTTCTGGAGGATGTGGAAAGGTCCATGATAATCACCACCTCAGATGAGATATAAACGGAGCACTACTTGTCATTGTATACAACACTAGAAGGGAAAACCTCGGTGCTGACGACTGCCCTTGCACAAAACATGAGGAAAACTGACCTAGAAATGATAAAATTAACATATATAAATCTAAGGCAACAAAAGAGTAGACCCCACTTACCATAGTCAACAAATCTATGCTTGGAAGGACCAGTCGGTCCCTCCTCTGCCTGAAACAAACATAACCAGGTTGGTAGATGCTGCATTTTGCCGTGCCTGGGTGTTGAACGCCACACGTTAGTCTCCTGACATTAGGGGAGCTTTGACCTCATTCTTTGAAGCTTCTGTCTGCATGTTGAGGTTTTCAGAGCTACTGTGACCTCCCAGGGTTGAAGGATCTTAGTTGTGTCCCTAGAAGCACATGGATGAAACATCGGATCTCACTGTTGGCTGCGTTGTATCCCAAAACAGCTGAGTTTTCCTCAATTGTGAGCTGCCATCTTTATCAGTCCAACCATATGAACGAACACTGTTGAACTAAACAAAAATTTTGTGCCAAAGTGTGTCCTACAAAGTTTTTCAAAGGTACCCCCAAGTTGTCGAATCCATATTTAATGTGAGAACAGACTGCACTCCCTTAATAGTGGCAGCCATGGCAGTAAGGTATCAATCATGATGCCCTGAAATGCCCTCTATAGTAACTGCCCCGTGTTTGGAATCAGTGCCTCTTTCCCTCTATCCTCTATCATCACCAAATGATCTCACAACTACTTTTCCGCTGACGGGAGCACCTATAACCTCAGACTCTGCATAAGGTAGGAGAACTATGTGCTTTTCATCTTTGGTGAATGAGTATGTGTTCTTGAATCATGATGTTAAGTTCGGTGATCAAACTATCGGGGTCTCCCCAACAAGATATGATAGAAGTCTATGAGCAGTATATCACACCACATCTGATCTTGTAGATGATTTCTAATGAAAAACTCATCAAGACATTTTCTATCAATATTGATTTTGTTCTTCTTCAAACACATTAAGGAGTATGGCTAAAACTACATTCGAGTTGTGAGTCTCCTTGTCTATTATTTGTGTAGACGCAACGTTCTTGCCGCTACCTCCACCAATGGTGAGGCTACATACCTTTCCCTTTACTGTGTAACAAATTTGAAATATATTAGGGCAAAGCCACTGCTGCTCCCCAGCCTCAAATTGAAGGAACCATCGAACCACAAACATCTCAACCTCATCCAGTGGAAGCTGGCACTCACCTTGTCTCATTACTCACCTTCTCCACTACACCTAACTTGGTGAAGGACACAATTTGACTCATCGAGCAATTGGAAGTGATGTGTCCATAACCATGGCATTTGAAGCATTTCCTAGCTAGAAATGTATTAGGGGTTGTTGCTTTTCTCAAGCTTTTTATCATTATAAGCAGCTCTATCATTCTTTTGACTGGTCTTCTCAACTCTTGTAGGTGTGCTACTACTAATGTCTTCAGCTGTGGGTGGCTGTCTGAATAGCGGTGGTTTCCTACTTTGCTTTTGTAGTCTCTTCACATTCAGTGTTATGGTCTAACCATCACTCAAGCACTAGTAGAGCTGTAGTTGAACCATGTTGTCGATAGAGGGTTTCATGCCTCCCAACTACTTGGTTATCACGTGCTCATCTGGCTCCATCAGATAACATTTCCACTTAACCTAGATAAACTTCGATGTTTACTCTTCCAACCCTCCATTTATAGGCCCTCTACTGTAGGTAGTGGGGCCTTAAGGAAAGATCTTATCAACAGTGTGGAGGTAGGTATTGTTCCTACAACTCTCTTTATCTTCTCCCGTGTGGTAATCTTGCTTCTTCCTTTTCCATTTTGCTCCCTTTTCAGGATCTCCCACCACAAAAAGATGCTTTTCTTCAGTTTGATATCAACTAGTTTCACTTTCTGGTCATCTGATACCTTGTTGTATTCAAAGACTCTCTTGATCGTCTGTAGTCACTCTACGAAACTGAAATTTGGTATGTCTACTTTGCCTTTATGTTCTTCAACACACTTCATTTTTGTATTTTCTTACAGGTACTTTATTTTTGTATCCCCTAACAAACACTTCATCATTGTATCCTTTAACAGGCACTTCATCTCTTGACTTTCTTTGATTTTGTATTCCAAAGCATCTTGGTTTGTCTTCTTCTCCATCGGAATCATCACTATGGAAGGGATTCAGATATTCCTCCCTCCTCTTTGGATCTCGCTAACACGCTCGTCGTAACCTCTCCATGGGTCCTTTCCTCAATGTCATCGAGCAGTTGTAGCGCTCGACAGAGTTGCCGCTATAAGAGTTCCATAGTGAAATCTTGATTAGATTCTCATAATTACCTCGACAGCTACATGATTAGGGTTTGGGCGTGGATATGTGGAAAGAGGTGTGTAGGTGTGATGTTAAGGTGGGAAAGAAAATTTTTTGGGTGGAGGTAGGATTGGGTAGGGGTGGACGCAATATAAAATTTATGATAGGACTAGGGTTAGACTTGCTCTGATACCAAATGATACTGGAGTTAACCCAAACAATAATAGCAAGTAAATATTATTACTGAAAAAGCTAATGGGTGATTACAACCATCATACAAGAAAGGGAAAATAATAGCAAACATAAAAAAACTCAACTAAAGCGTACCTCAGTGGTGGTGACCGGTGAAGGAGGTTGGGAGTTGGTTGTGGGTGCGAAGGGGGAAGGGGATTGTTGGTCGGTAGCAAGGAAAATGCTGGTGGTTGTGGACTGCTGTGGGAAGGTTGCATGTGACTGGGACAACGACTAGTTGGGAGGGAGCTGGTTCAGGAAGGTTGGAACAACTAGATGCAGGGGAAAGGATTCTGGGAGGCCGGGATTACGAATAGGTGGCAGGAGGGGTTGATTGGGCACTGGAAGGCGGCGGTGAAGGATCACAACGAGGTGGGAGAAGGTTGCATGGCAGACGGCTGTAACAAATCTTCGAGGTAGCTGTTTTCCGGGTGTCCACAGTGAGTACGGCGACAAAGGCAGTGGAGGGAAGGTTGCAGAGGGTGTGAGAAGAACGAGGATAATCACTACCATGGATGAGATACAATCAGAGCAACAATTGTTGTCAGATACAATCCTAGAAGGGAAAACCTGGACGCCGACAGCTGTCTTGACAGAAAACACGAAGAAATTTGACCTAGACACAACGAAAACAACATATATAGACCTAGGAAAGCAAAGGAGTGGACCCCACTACACATAGACCGGAAATCTATGCTTCGATGGGCCGGTCGGTTCCTAATCTACCTGGACCGAACTGCCCTAGGTTGGGAGAAGCGGTATTTTTCCATGCATAGGCGCTCGACACCCCGCATCATTGTACCTCTTTAATTACATAAAGAACTCATGATGAATTTTAAGTTTAGCATGACTCAGAAGTCACTAACAACTTCACCTTGAGTGGATGAGTTTCTAATGTAGTCTCCACTGTGACTTAGTCATGGCCTGGCGAGCTGCCTTGCAAAGTTGCAATATTGGTGAATTCACTTGGCGAGTTAGCTGTATAACGCAACAATTTTGATTGATTTTGGGGCTGAATTGACACTTTCCTAAAACAAAGGTAAATGTGCCAGATTGGTATGGAAACTTGAACTATACGACAACAATGTCATGCTCTTGGACGACTTCAAATTGATGGTGAATTAACTCCCATTGCGGATGAATTTTGAACCTTGCCCATTATTTGATCAATAAAGCTTCATGGACCAGTTTAAGACAATATTGGGTGTACACCACGTGCCGTGCTTGCACCACTCATGTAATACCATGATGAGGTCCAATGTAGAAAGACATTAGTTGATGCAACTGCATGTATACATAAATGATCATGCTACATTTTTCTCATATATGATCAGTACGAAAGTGGAATAATATAAGCTAAGGGAATTATCAAGAGAGATTGTGAGATGGAAAAAGTGAAATCATGTTTGTTAACCACCTGACTGGTTGATATTTCTTTTGACAGTGGAGTTGACCGTTTTAAACGCCAGTTTGCTCATCTTGAAGAGTATCATGCCAGGGAAGAAAGAGCCACTCCAGTTCTACGACAGAACACTTCTTTGCCCAGGTATTAAATCACAGACAAATTGTGGAATAAAATGTAATCTTCTTTCTGTTTTAATGACGCTTTTAGTTTCTTACTTGCTTCGTAACTGAATCTCCTGACTTGCTTGACATCTAGGGAGAGGGTCTTGCCTATTAAAGAAGAAAAGGTTGATGGAGAGAAGGTTCTTGAAAGACAATATGCTAGCAGAGATAATGAATCGGCGGTCAGTAAGAGCCCTTCCATGACACAAGCTGAGGGATCAGAAGTTACTGTGGCTAGTATTGAAAATGGGCTAAACAAGCTAAATCTAAGCGCTCGTAGCTTATTGAAGAGTGCCAGCATCAGTGCATCCCAATGTATTAACGTGAAAACAAGGAAAGATACTTCTGTAAGCATTCATTTCCCTAATTAAACTTATATGTTTAAATGATGGAACAAACGGTCATTGCATTTCAACTTTTTTATGTTGCATTTTGTTTGTCTTCTTTGTGTGGATTAAAAGATGACTTTGGCTAAACTGTATTCGTTATGGAATCATAATTAGTTGGCCGGAATAGTGAGTACTGTACAACTGCTAGACTGCCAATCGCCCAAAAAATCTTCTACAGAATTTTGCATTTTGGAAATGTTTTATATATTTTTTTTAAGTTTTATTGTTTTTGTTATTGAATTTTGGACGAACCAATTTTGAACTGCCGGATACAATAAATAGAATAATACGGTAAATTGCAGGGGCCATAACGTGTTGAGGAGTTACCTCAAATGCTTCAAGAAGTACTATGGTGCAAGCAGGCATTTCGAAGTAAGTACGACGTTGTACATCCTAACAACTTCTGTTAAAAAAGTTACAGTTGGCGCAGTTTGATTTATTATTTTTCCATGGCATTAAATTTTCTATCTTTAGATTTTCTTGCCATGATTTCTCCCAACCCCTTTTCCTCAAATTTTAAATTTAGCAATGCCTGCCTTCTATCTTCTTTTTAGCANCCTAATTAAACTTATATGTTTAAATGATGGAACAAACGGTCATTGCATTTCAACTTTTTTATGTTGCATTTTTTTTTGTCTTCTTTTGGCTAAACTTTATTCGTTATGGAATCATAATTAGTTGGCCGGAATAGTGACTGTACAACTGCTAGACTGCCAGTCGCCCAAAAAATCTTCTACAGAATTTTGCATTTTGGAAATGTTTTATATTTTTTTTTTTTGAAGTTTTATTGTTTTTGTTATTGAATTTTGCACGAACCAATTTTGAACTGCCGGATACAATCAATAGACTAAGACGGTAAATTGCAGGGGCCATAACGTGTTGAGGAGTTACCTCAAATGCTTCAAGAAGTACTATGGTGCAAGCAGGCATTTCGAAGTAAGTACGACGTTGTACATCCTAACAACTTCTGTTAAAAAAGTTACAGTTGGCGCAGTTTGATTTATTATTTTTCCATGGCATTAAATTTTCTATCTCTAAATTTTCTTGCCATGATTTCTCCCATAATTACTTAAACCCCTTTTCCTCAAATTTTAAATTTAGCAATGGCTGCCTTCTATCTTCTTTTTAGCATAGAAAAAAAAAAACTGTTTTTTTTCTTTTTTGAAAAACTAAAAGGGTTTGTATTCGATTAGCGAGATCGATCTTACCTTTACTACAACTTCCTTTCTTTTGTATCTGAGAAAAGTATTCCTTAACTTAATACCCAACTAAGAAGTTCAGAGTTTTTTTGAAATTATCATTTATACCTCGTATCTATAAGTTTCAATTATTGACACTGATATGATTTGGCTACTTTATTTACAGGATGAATCTGTTCAAGGCGCACTTTGAATGCCTTTGATAATTTTCTTCAATATCAACTGCAATTCCAGATTGCCGCCATGCTTTAATTCTGAAACGCATGGAAGTTATCTGATGTTCTCCCCTCAGTTACTTAAATTGTAGCTACTTAATTTTTTTTAATTTTTAACCATATTTCAAAACAACCAGATTTAAGTAATTTTCCATACTTTGCGTTGAAGAAACTTTCATTAATTTTTGGAGAGTCTCAGTGCATGTAATTTTTAGAACCATTTCTAATATTCAAATGGCATTACATTTGGTAAGCTTCTTCTAACTTGGGATTCCAATAGCGTGTTTATTTCTTTACAGGATGTTGTTAAGTTTGCTGTTGCTGTAGTTTGGTATTTTCTGCACATTTTGGGAGTCGTTTGTCATGTTTTGAAGCCAGCTGCCCGTTGGGAATCTAACTTCAAAATCTTATTATTATTGTTAGTATTAATTTTTTTCAAAATTGAGCCTATATCAAATTCAAGGAACCCTCATAAGCACTAAGCCCACCTCATAAGCACTGCGCGGTGTACTATAATAATCTGCAGAGTTATTGAAGCGGGATCGCGACATTATTGAAATTATTTTGCGAGGGTTATTGAAGCGGGATCGCGACATTATTGGATCGGTTCTTTGAGCGTTGTTATTGCGGAGTTATTACAGTGTTATTGAGGACTTATTGGAGTTATTCTACAGGGGTTATTGAAGTGGAATCGCAGAGGTTATGGAGCAATTCGTGTGGTGTTATTGGGGGGTTTTCATGACGTTATTGAAGCAGTTTTTGAAATTGTTCTGCGGGGGTTATTGAAGCGGGACTGCGATGCTATTAAATCAATTCTTCGTGTGGTGTTCTTGAAGTTTTATTGCAGCATTTTCTGCGGGGGTTATTGAAGTGGAACTGCGGAGGTTATTGGAGCGGTTTATCGCGAGGTGTTTATGAGATGGGCCCGATGTAACACACATGACGGCATATTATTGGAGTCCTCACGCAGAGTTGAGTCTGCACTCAATATGGAAAAATTTTGAAGATAATTTTTTATGGTGCTTGTCAACAAAACTGGGAGCTATATGGCTCAAAACGTGGTGTACAATTTCAAGATGCAGGATTCAAGTTCTTGCGGAAAAAAATAGAAATTTGCGCACACGCTATCATATGTGTTTACATTTCTAATCCTTGAAATTTGATATTTACACTTATAACATTGGTATCATAAATTTATGTATGAAATAATGAAAATGTGTGTTTAACTTCTAAAAGATATTGATCATGGTATTTTTAATGCGATGTTAAATATTTGAGTTATACACTTGTAAATTTAAATGTTTAGGTGCTAGGCATAAACTTTGTGTGATATGTATTTATAAACCTCAACTCGGTATAGCTCCAAAAATTTTGGTTGATTCATCAAAAATTAGCTCGGTCAAACTTGAAAATGTAGTGCATACTAATATAAATATAGTTCTACTTAAGGCTCATTTGAGGAAGCTTGTTTAGTGCGGTGCGTTTTGAAAACATCGGTAGATGCATTTGGTTAATGCGGCGTTGCAGCTTATCCTAATAATTCGTTAATAATTCATGTTAAACGNTTATTATTACTCTGTAAGTTCAAGTCAGTTGAAAATATAGTCAATTTTTAACTCGAATCAATTCTATTGAGTCGGGCTTTTGACTGAAATCAAAGTAATGCTACTCTTTTATGATCTTGAAGCAATTCTAAACCATGTTTGATAAGCTTGAGATTTTATCACTGTCGACCCAATTTTTGTTAAAAAACACTCGGGAAGTTTCCCATATTGCAATGCGTTAAAAAAGAAAAAGGGAAAGTTACGGATATACCACACAATTCTCCTTTATCATGTCATGTTGAATTTTTACTATAGGCTCTAAAAATTAGAAAAAAAATTTCATATGGAGTGCGGGCGTAACTCTGCCTGCGGATTCCAGTAACATGCCGTCTCATGTGCTACACTGAGCCCACCTCATAAGTACCGTGCAGTTTACTGCTCCAATAATCTCTATGACTTCATTTCAATAACTCAACCAGAACAATTTCAATAACCGCTTCAATATCATCGCAATAATCACCCAATAACATCGCGTGGTGAACTGCTCAAATAACATTGGTGGTTCCACTTCAATAACCCCCGCAGAATAATTTTAATAAGTTCCCAATAACGTTGTAATAATGTGACTAGTGTTTGATTTGATTAGAAGAATAAGAGGATAACATTATCTTTATTTTTTTTTATCATTTTATTAAATATGAAGTGTCATTAAAGGGTTATTGCAACATTAGTGGGGACTTATTAGAGTTGTTCTACGAGGGTTATTGAAGTAGAACCACTGAGGTTCTTAGAGCGGTTCACAACGTGGTGTTTTCGCAGGGTTATTGAGGGGTTATTGCGTCGTTATTGAAATTGTTTTGTGAGGGTTATTGAAGCCGGACCGCGACATTATTGGATCGGTTCTTTGAGCGTTGTTATTGAAGAGTTATTACAGTGTTATTGAAGACTTATTGGAGTTATTCTACAGGTGTTATTGAAGTGGAATCGCAGAGGTTATGAAACAATTCGTTTGGTGTTATTGGGGGGTTACTGCGGCGTTATTGAAGCAGTTATTGAAATTGTACTGCGGGGGTTATTGAAGCGGGACTGCGATGCTATTAAATCAGTTCTTCGTGTGGTGTTATTGAAGTTTTATTGTAGCATTTTTAGGGACTTATTGGAGTTGTTCTGCGAGGGTTATTGAAGTGGAACTGCGAAGGTTATTGAAGTGGTTTACCATGCAGTGTTTATGAGATGGGCCCGATGTAACACACATGGCGACATATTACTGGAGTCCTCACATAGAGTTGAGTCTGCACTCCATATGGAAAAATTTTGAAGATAATTTTTTATGGTGCTTGTCAACAAAACTGGGAGCTATATGGCTCATATTAATTGAAAACGTAGTGTTCAATTTCAAGATGCAGGATTCAAGCTCTTGCGGGAAAAAAATAGAAATTTGCGCACACGCTATCATATGTGTTTACATTTCTAATCCTTGAAAATTGATATTTACACTTATAACACTGGTATCATAAATTTATGTATGAAATAATGAAAATGTGTGTTTGACTTCTAAAAGATATTGATCATGGTATTTTTAATGCGATGTTAAATATTTGAGTTATACACTTGTAAATCTAAATGTTTAGGTGCTAGGCATAAGCTTTATGTGATATGTATTTATAAACCTCAGCTCGGTATAGCTCCAAAAATTTTGGTTGATTCATAAAAAATTAGCTCGGTCAAACTTGAAAATGTAGTGCATACTAATATAAATATAGTTCTACTTAAGGCTCATTTGAGGAAGCTTGTTTAGTGCGGTGCGTTTTGAAAACATCGACATATGCATTTGGTTCATGCGGCGTTGCAGCTTATCCTAATAATTCGTTAATAATTCATGTGAAACGCAGGCACAGGTTCGACCTCGCGGCCCGCATTTCATCATGTATTTATTATCCCACCCCCCTCTCGACCCCGTAACTCCCTCTCTCGCGTCTCATCTACCCTGAGTACCTCTCTACCTCTCTTGATCGCTCTCGCGAACCCTGTGCACCTCTCTCGCGCTTGTCTCAAGTCTCTCACGCGTCTCTCTTTGCTTTTCTTAAACCTCTCACGTGCTTCTCTTTGGTGGTTGTCTTTCTCCTCTTCCTCTTCACTCCGATCTCTGGTTACTGTGCTCTGTACGTAATCCATGTGCTCATTTTCAATGGAATGACTTTCTTTTTGCGATTTTTGGCTTTCTCATTTGTAGTTTGTTGTGAGAAGTTTGTAATATTTGCGATTTGTGACTTTCTGATTTCCCATTTGCCATTTGCGATTTGTGATTTGAATCTTGCAAAAAAAAATGAAATATTTGGAATGGTGCATTTATCTCCACTAATTTCTTGAGTGGGAATTTGAAGAATGGATGAAAGAGTGTGCTTGATTTGTAGATAACAATGTTTCGAGTGCTCTGTATGTAACCGAATGAAATGTTGAATATGGGATGGCCTTCTATCATCGCCTCCATTGATTTTTGAGTGGGAATTTGAAAAATGGATGAAATAGAGTGCTTGATTTGTACATAACATTGCTTCCGGTGCCCTGTATGTAATTGCCTCAATTCAAAATTACATACAATTTATATTTTTTTTGTTTGAGCGAGAATCTAAAAAATGGATAAAAGAGGGTACTCTATTTGTAGATGGCAACGTTTTGGGTACCCTCTATGTAATTGCCTCACATGAAAAATATGAGATGTAGTTTTATGACTACCTTTGATGTTTGAGTGAGAATTTGAAAAAAATGGACAAAATAGAGTGCTTGATTTGTACATTGCATTGGTAATTGTCTCAATTAAAAATTATGAATTTGATGTTTGAGCGAGAATTTGAAAAAAGGATGAAAGAGAGTTCTTAATTTACAGATAAGAACATTTCAAGTGCCATGTATGTAATTGCCTAAAATGATAAATATGGGATGGGGTCTTATTACTACCTTTGATGTTCGAGTGAGAATTTGAAAAATGGATGAAATAGGGTGCTTAATTTGTAGATGGCAATGAAATATGCAAATTACATACAGGGCACTCAAAGGCAATTGCTTTGTTGTTGCCTGCGACGACTGTGTTGTGAGTTGGGTGGTTGTAGTGTTGTGTCTTGTGGTGTGGTGGCATAGGCTGTGTGTAGAGGTGTGGTTGGATGGTTGTGGTGTGGTGGCTGTTGGTTGGGTGGTTGTGGTGTTGTGTATTGTCATGTGGTGGTTGTGAGATGTATGTGGATATTGGGTTGGATGGTTATGGTGTGGTGGTTATGGGTTGGGTGGTTGTGGTGTTGTGCCTTGTGGTGTGGTGACTGTGGGTTGCATGTGGATGTGTGGTCAGGTGGTTGTGGTGTGGTGGTTGTGGGTTAGTTGGTTGATCTGTGGGTTGCGGTGGCTATGCTGTGGGTTATGGTGGTTGTTCTGTGGGTTGTGGTAGATGTGTTGTGGGTTGGTTGATTATGTAGTTGTGTCTTATGGTGTGGTCGGTATGAGATGTGTGTAGAGGTGTGGTTGGATGGTTGTTGTGTGGTGGTTGTGTGTTGTGCTGGTTGAAGATATGTGGTGGCTGAAGTAATGATTGATTTGTTTCCTTACAAATAACTTATAATTGAGAAGGGGTTGGGCAGTGTGGTATGTTTGTAAATGGGGCAAAGTCTTAATGTGATAGACTCTAAGGAATGATAAAAAGGTCTTTATAAAATAGTTATGAAAATTGATTATGCTTGGAGGTGGGTGTGGTGTGTGTGGTTGTATGTGGAGGCTATAGTTTGGTTGTCGAGGTGTGGGTTGCGTCAAATGTTAATATTTTGGTTTAATGTTATGTTGTGGAGGTTGGCTCATATGTGGACTGTGGTTGTTGTCAAATATTAATATTTTGCTTTTTCGGTGTTGGTAACA
This sequence comes from Phalaenopsis hybrid cultivar, assembly GCA_002079205.1. NCBI lineage: Eukaryota > Viridiplantae > Streptophyta > Magnoliopsida > Asparagales > Orchidaceae > Phalaenopsis > Phalaenopsis hybrid cultivar. The sequence goes on along the minus strand of JXCR01086742.1, from coordinate 95,271 downwards.
CAATGGTTAAGAGTAAAGAAGTTGGTTCATCAGTTATGTGGGACAAGAAAGTGAAACTTATATTTTGTGACCTATGTCTTAAGGAGGTTGAACTGGGAAATAGACCCACCACTTATTATAACAAGGAAGGGTGGCAAAATATTATGAATAAATACAAGAAAATGTTGGGAAGGGAGTATGATAGGCTGCAACTTAAGAACAAGCGGGATCTGTTGAAAAATAACTGGAAATTATGGAAGGAATTAAAATGGGGATCCATGGGCCTGAGTTTGGATCCAATCAATCAGCTATTGAAGCTCCAGAGGAATGGTGGGTTGAAAAATTGGAGATAACAACTTAGCAATGAAAGTCTTTATTTTCATTACTTTCTCTTCCTAAACTGTAAGAAGTAATCAACTTGCCTGTATATTGCATGCAGTACAGCCACCAAGACCCAAGACCAAAAACAAACCAACTAGAGGACTTGGATGTCGAGCTTGTAACTGGCTTTGGTGAAGGCCGAAGACCAAACAAAAATGAGCTGGAGTCCACATGAGGTCAAAGCATCCTAGGGTGGAGAAAAAAAAAGGAGCTGCTTTCATTAGAACCCAAATATCAAAACTGGTGGCTTCATGCACAATTGAGCTTGGGACTTCACATGTGAGCTTAATAGACCAGGTTATCCTACTTCTGGAGGAAACTCCCAAAGTTTATGAGGACATGTCATTATATTTGAACTCTTTGAAGTTACTGGAGCACCCGATCCATAGACAGTTATTTTTTAAGATGGCCCCAACTGTAAGGTCAATTATTTATATTGTTTTGGGCTGGAAGAAAGATTGATCTTTTGTTGCTATCGTTGAACTATTTAAATTTATTTTACTGTATTATTTTCAGATTTCTGATTTGGATGTTTTTTCTTTCTCATAGGAACAATATATATGTTATTCTATACTTTTGTCTTCTTATTGTATGCCTAGTGATTTGATTTTTGATGTTTTACGTTGTTCAATTTACATATATTGCCTAAATATATCACTTGCTTAACATGGATTCACAAAGAGAGAGGAACATAATGAAATTGTGATAGCAATATGTCGGTTGTAAAAATACTTGTTGACCTCACTTTGATTGAGGTTTAGTTTTCCCTCTATAGTAGCCTAAGTTCTAGCCATAGGACTTTCCTGTTGACTATTCCTAGAAAACTAGAAAAGGAACCCTCGCCATTAGAAACTCTAAACTCTTCCTTGCTCAACTTGGAGTTCCACATATTGTTCCTAAGCTCTAATACTTAGTAGGTGGGGTCAGTATGGGGGATCTCAAGGAGAGTCCCCATAGGACTGCTTGACCTTAGGGCCGACCCTGGGTGTTGGTCTGGAGCTAGTTCACTCACTGACACTCACTATCACATAGATTTACTTGCAACCCTAAACCTAAAATTGTTAACTATGATCCCTTGATTTTTTGGGAGACTCATGTAGATGGTCCCCTAGACCCACTAGCCCTAAGCTACGGTTTAGCTAAGACCAGTACATAGAGGACCCAAATGGAGATTTCATTGATCCATAACTCATACATAGTGGTTGGCACCCCAATTCTATCAAAATATCTAACTGGGCCTTTTGCCCCTAAATCCACCCAAATTACCTAAATGCCCTTGAAATCCTAAATTTGGCCAAAATTCCCTAATTCAGCCAAAATAACCAAATTTGTTCAAAAATTATTTCAAACCATTTCAAAATACCCAAATTTCCCAAAACCACCCAAATTGCCAAAATTACCAAAATACCCCCAAATTTGACAAAATTACAAAAATACCCTTGGTGGCCTAAACTTTCCCAAAACATCCAAAATCACTTCAAATGTCTCCAAAACTAATTTGGACCCTTCAATTGAACCCAATTTGGCCAATTTGACCATTTTAACCAAAACCCCCAAATTGCCTTTAAAGGCCCAATTTTCCTAAATTCATCCTAAATGTCCATCAATATGGCCCCAATCCTCCCCAATTTCAGTTCTAAACCCTAATTCATCTTTCATATGATCAATTCAAACCAAGTCCAAGCCTAATTGACCCATGCTTTGAGCTCAATTTTAATCCAAATTAAACCTCAATTTTGACCCTATGACTTAACCCCACCAAATTAAACCCCATAACCTACTCAATTTGCCCCAATTTGAATCCTAAACTCTTCATAAAAATCCAACACATCAAATTAGTCCTTCAATTGGCCTTGGTCAAGCCTCAATTTCACTCAATTTCAACCCACATTCAAAATCTCCAAATTTACCCCAAATTCACTCAANACAATGGTTAAGAGTAAAGAAGTTGGTTCATCAGTTATGTGGGACAAGAAAGTGAAACTTATATTTTGTGACATATGTCTTAAGGAGGTTGAACTGGGAAATAGACCCACCACTTATTCTAACAAGGAAGGGTGGCAAAATATTATGAAGAAATTCAAGAAAATGTTGGGAAGGGAGTATGATAGGCTGCAACTTAAGAACAAGGGGGATCTGTTGAAAAATAACTGGAAATTATGGAAGGAATTAAAATGGGGATCCATGGGCTTGAGTTTGGATCCAATCAATCAGCTATTGAAGCTCCAGAGGAATGGTGGGTTGAGAAATTGGAGGTAACAACTTAGCAATGAAAGTCTTTATTTTCATTACTTTATCTTCCTAAACTGTAAGAAGTAATCAACTTGCCTGTATATTGCATGCAGTGCAGCCACCAAGACCCAAGACCAAAAACAAACCAACTAGAGGACTTGGATGTCGAGCTTGTAACTGGCTTTGATGAAGGCCCAAGACCAAACAAAAATGAGCTGGAGTCCACATGAGGCCAAAGCATCCTAGGGTGGAGAAAAAAAAAGGAGCTGCTTTCATTAGAACCCAAATATCAAAACTGGTGGCTTCATGCACAATTGAGCTTGGGACTTCACATGTGAGCTTAATAGACCAGGTTATCCGACTTCTGGAGGAAACTCCCAAAGTTTATGAGGACATGTCATTATATTTGAACTCTTCGAAGTTACTGGAGAACCCGATCCATAGACAGTTATTTTTGAAGATGGCCCCAACTGTAAGGTCAATTATTTATATTGTTTTGGGCTGGAAGAAAGATTGATCTTGTGTTGCTATCGTTGAACTATTTAAATTTATTTTACTGTATTGTTTTCAGATTTCTGTTTTGGATGTTTTTTCTTTCTCATAGGAACAATATATATGTTATTCTATACTTTTGTCTTCTTATTGTATGCCTAGTGATTTGATTTTTGATGTTTTACGTTGTTCAATTTACATATATTGCCTAAATATATCACTTGCTTAACATGGATTCACAAAGAGAGAGGAATATAATGAAATTGTGATAGCAATTTGTCGGTTGTAAAAATACTTGTTGACCTAACTTTGATTGAGGTTTAGTTTTCCCTCTATAGTAGCCTAAGTTCTAGCCATAGGACTTTCCTGTTGACTATTCCTAGAAAACTAGAAAAGGAACCCTCACCATTAGAAACTCTAAACTCTTCCTTGCTCAACTTGGAGTTCCACATATTGTTTCTAAGCTCTAGTACTTAGTAGGTGGGGTCAGCATGGAGGATCTCAAGGAGAGTCCCCATAGGACTGCTTGACCTTAGGGCCGACCCTGGGTGTTGGTCTGGAGCTAGTTCACTCACTGACACTCACTATCACATAGATTTACTTGCAACCCTAAACCTAAAATTGTTAACTATGATCCCTTGATTTTTTGGGAGACTCATGTAGATGGTCCCCTAGACCCACTAGCCCTAAGCTACGGTTTAGCTAAGACCAGTACATAGAGGACCCAAATGGAGATTTCATTGATCCATAACTCATACATAGTGGTTGGCACCCCAATTCTATCAAAATATCTNTAAACCTAAAATTGTTAACTATGATCCCTTGATTTTTTGGGAGACTCATGTAGATGGTCCCCTAGACCCACTTGCCCTAAGCTACGGTTTAGCTAAGACCAGTACATAGAGGACCCAAATGGGGATTTCATTGATCCATAACTCATACAAAGTGGTTGGCACCCCAATTCTATCAAAATATCCAACTGGGCCTTTTGCCCCTAAATCCACCCAAATTACCTAAATGCCCTTGAAATCCTAAATTTGGCCAAAATTCCCTAATTCAGCCAAAATAACCAAATTTGTTCAAAAATCATTTTNAAAATAACCAAATTTGTTCAAAAATTATTTCAAACCATTTCAAAATACCCAAATTTCCCAAAACCACCCAAATTGCCAAAATTACCAAAATACCCCCAAATTTGACAAAATTACAAAAATACCCTTGGTGGCCTAAACTTTCCCAAAACATCCAAAATCACTTCAAATGTCTCCAAAACTAATTTGGACCCTTCAATTGAACCCAATTTGGCCAATTTGACCATTTTAACCAAAACCCCCAAATTGCCTTTAAAGGTCCAATTTTCCTAAATTCATCCCAAATGTCCATCAATATGGCCCCAATCCTCCCCAATTTCAATTCTAAACTCTAATTCATCTTTCATATGATCAATTCAAACCAAGTCCAAGCCTAATTGACCCATGCTTTGAGCTCAATTTTAATCCAAATTAAACCCCAATTTTGACCCTATGACTTAACCCCACCAAATTGAACCCCATAACCTACTCAATTTACCCCAATTTGAATCCTAAACTCTTCATAAAAATCCAACACATCAAATTAGTCCTTCAATTGGCCTTGATCAAGCCTCAATTTCACTCAATTTCAACCCACATTCAAAATCTCCAAATTTATCCCAAATTCACTCATTACAGCTCCAATAGATGTTCATATAAATGATAGAGCCTACATTTATATCCATCACTTGCTGAATACAGTAGTTCAGGATGGCTCTATCCTTGTTCACTTCACTATTATGATTCGTTGGAATCATCATCCTAGAAATAAAATATTGCCAGGCTTTAGATACTACATTTAACATAGAATGGGGAAAGTTAACTTTAACTCCATTTTTTATTTTCCAAGCCTCTTTCTCACTAGTCAGAAAAGAAATAACTTCATCTAAAGCCTAATCTGTAACAAAAAAAGAATGATACTGAGATCTACACACATCTTCTACAAAATAAAACTCATTTATTTTCTTTGGAGTAAATTCTACCATTTTTCTACGAACAAATACATACTCATCAGAAGCTTCAGGAAGGTTGGCATAAAATTTCATTACAATTTGAGCTATCGCATCAGCAGTAAAATAACAAAAATCTTCCCACTGTCGAGCAATAATCAAAAGTTCAACTTCTCCTCCTGGATTTTTGAAACCTCGGTCCTGAATTACTTTCTTATTTTCACAAATGCTATGAAATCGAGCACTGGCTCTAAAGCTAACAAATCTCTGCTCGCCATATTCTACTTTCCTTTTGCTTGATCTAGGTGCCATAAAAAATCTAGAAACTTTTTNATTTTCCAAGCCCCTTTCTCACTAGTCAGAAAAGAAATAACTTCATCTAAAGCCTGATCTGTAACAAAAAAAAAGAATGATACTGGCATCTACACACATCTTCTACAGAATAAAACTCATTTATTTTCTTTGGAGTAAATTCTACCATTTTTCTACGAACAAATACATAATCATCAGAAGCTTCAGGAAGGTTGGCATAAAATTTCATTACAATCCGAAATATCGCATCAGCAGTAAAATAACAAAAATTTTCCCACCGTCGAGCAATAATCAAAAGTTCAACTTCTCCTCCTGGATTTTTGAAACCTCGGTCCTGAATTACTTTCTTATTTTCACAAATGCTATGAAATCGAGCACTGGCTCTAAAGCTAACAAATCTCTGCTCGCCATATTCTACTTTCCTTTTGTTTGATCTAGGTGCCATAGGAAATCTAGAAAATTTTAAAAAAATTTTAAAAATCTGAATAAATTCTAAAATTCCTAAAATCAAAATGTAAAACATTTTAAACTTCAAATCACTATATAAGAGTTCATCACCAAAAGATTTTCTAAAAAATTTCTCAAAAAAATTCCATATTTTCAGATCCATGCAATGTCAGATTAATCCTTGGTGAAAATAAAAAATTTTTGGCTTAAAGTGTAGCTCTTACCTAGAGAAGATGAAATCTGAAGTCTTTTAGCCTCTAAATCGCCTGAAATCTGACCACAATCAAGCTCTAACCGCCCAAACCGGAGGTTGAAGATGACTTAAGCGTAAAAATGGCGGCCATAGTAAAAATTGTGAATTTTTAAGGGTTAAAATCTGTTGTCGGGTCGAGGGCGCCGTCGGCGCTGAAGGCCCAAAAAATTCATATTTTGATTTTTTTAATTTTCNCTAAAGAAGATGAAATCTGAAGTCTTTTAGCCTCTAAATCGCCTGAAATCTGACCACAATCAAGCTCTAACCTCCCAAACCGGAGGTTGAAGATGACTTAAGCGTAAAAATGGCGGCCACAGTAAAAATTGTGAATTTTTAAGGGTTAAAATCTGCTGTCGGGTCGAGGGCGCCGTCGGCGCTGAAGGCCCAAAAAATTCATATTTTGATTTTTTTTTAATTTTTAATTTCCTATCGACTTGCTCCATAATTTTTAGTATTTTAAATACAAATTTTTATCTAACAATAATTCAAAAAACAAAACATTTCACCAACACAAATTTTCACAAACAACAACAAACTAACTTTTATATATGAAAGTACACTTTT
>JXCR01086742.1:14002-84562 GCA_002079205.1 Phalaenopsis hybrid cultivar | reverse complement strand
TCAAATTCAATTCAAATGACTTTGAAATTTTTATCCTACCTCATTCATGGGTCAATTGAGAGATCAGAGGACAAAATGTGATTTTTCAAAATTTAATTGAATTGATATAATTATTTCTATGTAAAAATAGGATTTTTCAAAGAAAATTCCTAACTTGACCAAGCTAAATTATAATACCTTGAAATTTTTACTGGAGGTAGACCTAGACTAGAGAAGTTTTTGGATCAAATTTCACAATTTTTTGAATTCTTTGTGATTTATTAGAATTATTTTAAGTTTTGGGTTATTTAATAAAAATAAAATATTTTAAGTGGTGAAAATTAAGTTTTATATTTTTGAAAAATCTCCCTAAGATCAAACAACTCAGAGAAGCAAATTTTATATTTTTCAGATTTTTCTTTGNTTCAAGCATCAAATAAATTGATTAAGATCAGAGGTTACCCGTTCCCCTCCTTGACTTAAGCCTAAATGTTAAATAAGGCAAGATTTTCAAAATTACACATTTGCCCATAAGGCTCTAACACCTCATAATTTGTCAAATTCAATTCAAATGAATTTGAAATTTTTATCCTACCTCATTCATGGGTCAATTGAGACATCAGAGGCGAAAATGTGATTTTTCAAAATTTAATTGAATTGATATAATTATTTCTATGTAAAAATAAGATTTTTCAAAGAAAATTCCTAACTTGACCAAGATAAATTATAATCCCTTGAAATTTTTACTGGAGGTAGACCTAGACTAGATAAGTTTTTGGATCAAATTTCACAATTTTTTGAATTCTTTGTGATTTATTAGAACTATTTTAAGTTTTGGGTTATTTAATAAAAATAAAATATTTTAATTGATGAAAATTAAGTTTTATATTTTTGAAAAATCTCCCTAAGGTTAAAGAACTTAGAGGAGCATAGNTATTTTCATGCAAAAATAGGATTTTTCAAAGAAAACTCCTAACTTGACCAAGGTAAATTATAATCCTTTGAACTTTTTATTGGAGGTAGAACTAGACCAAAGAAGCCTTTGGATCAAATTTTATAATTTTTTGAATTTTCTATGATTTAGTAGAATTATTTTAAGTTCTTGGCTATTTAATAAAAAGAAAATATTTTAAGTGGTGAAAATTAAGTTTTATATTTTTGAAAAATCTCCTTAAGGTCAGAGAACTCAGAGGAATAAATTCTATATTTTTCAGATTTTCTTTGATTTACTGGAGTTATTTTAGTGAAAACTTATTTTAGCCTTTTAAAAGTTATTTTTAAGCTTTAAAATTCAATATCTTTATTTATAAAATTAGAAAAAATATTCTAATTTTTCCTAAGTAATGAGGAAGCAATTTAAAACATTTCCATGAGTTTAATTATTTTTGTGATTTTTATGAATTTTTAATTATTTTAAATATTTAAAATTGGCTAAAAGTTACGTTTTTATTTTAAATATAATTTTATTTTTTATAAAATATCCCTGATAAAAGAGAACTCAAAAAACTATGTTTCATAATTTTTTTTATATTTTGATTTTTAAAAATTATTTAAATGTTAAGAGTGGTATTTATCTTTAAAAATCAATTTAAGTTATCGATTTATAAAAATCATTCACAGAGAACTCAAAAAACTAAGTTTCATAATTTTTTGAGTTATAGTTTGATTTTTAAAAATCATTCAAGTGTGAACTCAAAAAACTAAGTTTCATAATTTTTTTAGTTATATTTTGATTTTTAAAAATCATTTAAGTGTCAAGGGTGTTTATCTTTAAAAATCAAGTTAAGTTGTCAAATGAACTCAAAATAATTTGAAATTTTTATGATGAGTTCTCTGAAATCAATTTAAGTTGTCAAATTAACTCAAAATATTTTGAAATTTTTATGATGAGTTCTCTGAATCATAAATCACAGCATAGATCAAAAATCAAGTCATTTAAATGTTTAAATTTTCCAAGATTAATTATCTTAAGATTTAGTGTTTGTAAAATTTAAGGACATTTTAAATGACTTGACCCATGAAATTATTTCCAACGGTTTCCCTAGTCATGATGGACCTTTCAAAATTTTTTTAAGATTTTATAATCAATTTGTTAATTTCCATGATTATTTCAAGAAAATGATGTAAAATAACTTGAAAAATATGGATTTCTATATAGGAAACTCCTCTGACTTTGGAAAAGTCAGAGATTATTTCCCCTTATAGAGGCTACAACATGTCAAAATTTCAAGCCAAGGTGATGTGTCAATATGCATGGAGAATCAAATGATTCAAAATAGTGTTTAATTAATTAAAAATAAAATATGTACCAAATGGACTTGAAAATTATTCCACATTATTCTCCTTTGTTTACTGAGCAAGAGGGTTTTTTTATTTTATCTTTGTGATTTTTCTACACAAAGTTATGTATTTTCTAATTTGAGGGTATTTAAATAAATAGGAAAAAACCCTATTTATCTAATTAAACAGCGCGTGCTGACTAGATCCTAGGAAGCTTCGAAAGCATGTGTGGCGCGCTCTGGTTGGACGCCACCGTTCACGTTGCTGCTGACTCGGCCTACGGTTCACGTCCTGAAGTGCTGTCCGACGCGATCTCCCCCATCCATTTAATACACGCTTGATCGAACGGCTCCCCGTCATCTTCTCCGATAGAATGATCCCATGCCTGTCTACACTAAAACCTTAAGATCTTGTCCTAGACTCAACCAAATCACTTCGGGTTTTATCCTATGGACTCGTCTAAGTGAGACGAACACATCCATACGGTTAAAATACCATGAAATCAATCTTAAATAAATGGGGAATCAAAATAAGCTCGGGAGGAGGAGTTTTATACCTTTGCTTTGAGAAGGGAGACTTCAATCAGAGGTGCTCGACACATTCGTTGGGGTCCAAGGAGGCTAGGGATTGAGGCCCTGGTCTTGGTGTAAGGCCTAGGTATGAATTCGATCACGACCGGATTTGGGTGTTGGTCTAAAGCTATGGTAGAGGCTCTGTGTAAGGGAGATTTGATGGGGCTTTGTCTTATTTTACTCTTGTGAAGGTGTTGGCACAAGTAATTGAAGTTTAGTGGAATGTGGAGGTGTAGTGGGCTCTGTCTTGGTTTACGGTAGGGTTTCGAGCTCAAAATTGGGCTCCAACAATGGGAATGGGTGAGGAAAAATGGTTTCAATGCACTGATGGGATCTTAGGGATGCTCTGTGTAAAGTTTGGAGAGACCTCTCTAATAAAATTTCAGCACACCTCCCATGGGGTGGCTCTCAGGGCATAAGCTTGGGTGCATTGTGGTGCTTAGGTGGAGGGCAGAGGAGCTCCATAGTTGATTTGGATGAGATGGCATTTACGATTGATTTGGGTGAGGTGCCATGGGAGTGGCTCGCAGCTTTGGGCTTTTCTGGCCACTAGGCTGGCCGGCTGGCCAGGGGGAGGTGGCTAGGAGCTCAGGGAACGCAGAGGAATCCATCACAACAATTTAATGCAAATGTGCTTTGATTTGGCAAAGATATCTTAAGCATGTAGATTTGGCAAAGATATCTTAAGCATGTAACCATCACAACAATTTAATGCAAATGTGCTTGGATTTGGCAAAGATATCTTAAGCATGTGCATATTTGAAAACAGGTTAATTTGGGGGACCTTTGGTCCATGGCTTGATTTAGGTGATTTCATGGTGTTTGGACTGGTAACTAAGTCCAACTAATGGAATGTGCTTTGATTTGGCAAAGATATCTTAAGCATGTGCATTTTTATAAATAATATCCCTTACTTTTGATTTAATGCAAATGTGCTTGATTTGGCAAAGATATCTTAAGCATGTGCATTTTTGGAAATAATTTGGGGAACCTTTGGTCCATGGCTTGATTTAGGTGGTTTCATGGTGTTTGGACTGGTCACAAAGCTTGGATTTGGCAAAGATATCTTAAGCATGTGCATTTTTGGAAATAAGATCCCTTAATTTAGGATGGATTTGGCAAAGATATCTTAAGCATGTGCATTTTTGGAAATAAGATCCATTAATTTACCTTTGGTCCATGGCTTGATTTAGGTGGTTTCATGGTGTTTGGACTGGTCACTAGGTCCAAATAATGGCTGTGGGGGAGGATTTGGCAAAGATATCTTAAGCATGTGCATTTTTGGAAATAAGATCCCTTAATTTATGGGAACGAAGATATCTTAAGCATGTGCATTTTTGGAAATAAGATCCCTTAATTAGGGGGACCTTTGGTCTATTAATTTAGGTGATTTCATGGTGTTTGGACTGGTCACTAAGTCCAACTAATGGCTGTGGTGGTGTTAATTTGGTGGCCTTAGGGTGGTTCGGTCACATTTAGGGTATGGGTCCAAGTGGGTGCAAATGACCAAAAATTGGGTTTGGGCTAGGTTAGACGTACCAATTGGCTCAATTGATTGTTGCATTTGGTGTAGATGATTTTAAGGAACAATTTTGGTGAAGGGTGGAAGTGGTTTTGAGTTCAATTAAAGGGTCAATTTAAGGGAATTTTGAATTTTATTCAATTTGGTCATGTTGGGCTAGGCTTGGGTCTAGATTGGGTTAGCCTTGGGCTTTGAACTTTAATCAATTTGGTCATGTTGGGCTAGGCTTGGGTCTAGCTTGGGTTAGCCTTGGACAAGTCCAAATTGATTATTGTAAATGGTCAATAGTGACCTCATGAAGAGTTTTCAACATGAATTGGAAGCCATTTTGGAGGTTAAGGCAATCAATTGAGTGAAATTTGGGGTTATCAATTGGGGCTAAGTTTGGGAATTTTGGATTTAGGCCAAAATCAAATGGATTTGAGGCTTCACCAATGCAAATGGGCTAAATTTGGGAATTTTGGATTTAGGCCAAAATCAAATGGATTTGAGGCTTCACCAAGGTAAATTGGTGGTTGATTTTGATGTATAAGAATGTAATAAAGATTTTTCAAGATTAATTGAGGCTAATTTACTAGGCTATGGGTTCAATTTGGTGAGATTAAGTCATATGGTCAAAATTGGGGTTTTAACCCAAATCAAAATTAGGCTCAAATCGTGGACCAATTGAGCTTGGATTTGGTTTAATTTTGGTTAAAGATGGTCAAATTGGCCAAATTGGGTCATGGGGTAATTGAGAGAAATAAAATTGGGAATATTTTGGATTTATTGNCAATTGACTAGGCTATGGGTTCAATTTGGTGAGACTAAGTCATATGGTCAAAATTGGGGTTTTGACCCAAACAGAATTGGGTTCAAATCATGGATCATATGAGCTTGAATTTGGTTTATTTTGGTCATATAAAAAGTGAATTTGAGTTTAGGTGAAATTGTGGTCAATTAAGATCAAATTGATAGACATTTGAGATGAATTTGGGGAATTTTGGGACTTTGAAGGGCAATTTGGCAATTTTAGTTAAAGATGGTCAAATTGGTAAAATTAAGTCATGTGGTAGTCGAAAGAAATGAAATTGAGAATATTTGGGATTTATTGGGATTTTTTGGGAATTTTTGGAATTTTGGGATTTTGGGCCAAAGAGGGGTATATTGGTAATTAGGGGGGCGTCTTAGGGGTAAAAGGCCAAGATGGGTATTTTTGTAGATTTGAGGTACCAATCATCACCAATAAGCCATGGAGCAAAGGAAACCCCATTTTTGGTCCTCTACATAGAGGTCCTAGCCAAACAATAACCCTAGGACTAGTAGGTTTAGGGGACCATCTACATGAGTATCCCAAAAGATCAAGGGATCTAGGCTAGAAATTTAAGTTCAGGGTTGTGAATGATTGTGAGTGTAGATGAGTGTAGATGAGTTCCTTAGCTCCATACCAACACCCAAGGTTAACCCTAAGGTTCAGCAATCCTAAGGGTGGCTCATATTGAGTTTCCCCCACAGTGACCCCACCTACTAAATATTTAGAGGTTGAGAGCAACATGTGGAACTTCAAAGTTGAGTGAACCAGACACCTACTAAATGCTAGAGGTTAGGACCAATATGTGGAACTTCAAGTTGAGTGGAGAAGAGTTTGTAGAATTTCTAATGGTGAGGGTTCCATGTCAGCCTTCTAGGACCAATATGTGGAACTTCAAGTTGAGTAGAGAAGAGTTTGAAATTTCTAGTGGTGAGGGTTCCAGATCTAGTTTTCTAAGAATAGGCAATAAGAAGTTTGGAATTTCTAATGGTGAGGGTTCCATGTCTAGTTTTCTAAGAATAGTCAATAGAAAATTGTAGAATTTCTAATGGTGAGAGTTCCTTGTCTAGTTTTCTAAGAATAGTCAATAAGAAAATAAGTGTAGAGTTTCTGATGGTGAGGGTTCCTTGTTTAGTTTTCTAAGAATAGTCAATAGAAAAGTCAATGGCTAGACCCTAGGCTACTAAAGAGGAAAAACTAAACCTCAACAAAAAATGAGGTCAACAATTCTCCCAACTTCGAGATATGGTTTTGTGAAGAATTTATTTTATTTCATATGGTTTTAAATGTTAAAAATTTATGATAGTTTGAACTCAGATCTTCATTTACTTTTCGATCTAGACAAATAAAATGTTAAAATGTGTTGAGAAACATATGTTCCAAAAGGGCTATGATTTCAACAACATAGGGAGAATCACATTTAATTTCATGAGAGAGTATTTCATTCATGAAAATGAGTGCAAATAAATAGAGAAATATACTTTGTTGTATACAAAATTGGAGATTATATGGTGACAGATTAGAATCCCCAATTTGGTCCAATTGATTAGAATCTGTTGCGAGATTGTTAGCCTTCATGGGAAAGAATAGTGGGAGCCTGGAGTTGCAGCTTGTTTCCTCCCAGCCTCATCATGGAATTAAGTACCAAACTCTGAATTAGTCAATGTTTTTTATGCACTCAAAAGAGGGTAAAAAATAAGATTGCTCCTATTTGACATAAAATAATTTGTATATATATATATATATATATACATATATATATATTCAAATGATTTTATTTTTTTTCACAAATCATATACTCATTGTAAAAGGAAAGAAGATTTTTAAATTTGAACTTTCCATCACAACATCTTAGTTTTAATTTTCATACATTTACTTTTGGAAGTTTAGCATTTAGTTTAGTTAACTTTGTCTTTTAACTGCAATTTAATTAGCATTCACTTGTTACTTAGTATTCAAACTTCTCTCTTTACTTTTTGTAGCTTTAAAATAGTACTTGACATTATAATCTTAAGAACTTATTTTCCGGAATTTCCAACATTCCTTTGGGATCGATATCTAGGACTCCATCAGAGTCATTTATTACTTGAGTGATATGTATACTTGCATTATTTTTAAGGAGGATTTGCGAGTTTAAATATTATTAAAAGATAAAACTATTTTTAAGTTGAAGTTATTTTGTTGATATTAATATGCATATTTGCTATTGTATCTGGCGTGTGTATTTTATAATATTGAAAAATATTTGCAAAACTAACACACTACATATGCCTGCATCAAGTTTTTGACATCGTTGTCGGGGATGTAATGGAAAGTATTAGTAAGTTATTTTAGAATTTAAAGTATTCTTATTTTAAAAACTAAAAAAGAAGAGTGTTTGTAATTTTTTTGAATATTTTCTTATTTAAGTGTGTTTGCTTATTTTTAAAATTACTTGTATATATTTATGCATGGTGTAAGATCTGAAAATTTAGTACCTTAAGATTTTGAGTTAGAAAGAATAATTAGAAAAATTTGAAAACAACAAAAAGAGATATACCATATTATTAAAGTGACTTGCAATTTGAGTAATGTTGGAAATGAAAATAAGCATCATCAGAGACTTTTAAGCAATTATGTTAATCCTACAACAGATGAGATTCTTTTAGGTATACAAAACCCTGTTGTAGCTGCCAATTCATTTGAGCTTAAACCTGCTATTATCCAAATGATTCAAATCAATCAGTTTGGGGGAACACCAACATAAGATTCTAATTTACACCTTGCTAGTTTTCTATAATTGTGTGCTACATTTAAATATGATGGAGTGTCGAATGATGCCGTCAGACATAGATTTTTTCCTTTTTCACCAAGGGATAAAACTAAGATGTGGTTAAACTCGTTAGCACCTGGATTTATTAGAACTTTGGGAGATTTATCACAAAAAAATTTATCTAAATATTCCCACCTTCAAAACTACTAAGCTTATAAATGATATGACATCTTTTTGTCAGTTTGAAGGGGAATCAATTTATGAAGTATGTGAAAGATTTAAATATCACCTTAGAAAGTATTCACACCATGCTTTGCCAGATTGGTTAGTAATTTAAATTTTTTATAATGAATTTGTTGGATCTCTTAGATCAATAATTTATGCTACTGCTGGTGGATTATTATTGTGAAAATCATTTAATGAAGCATATACTTTAATTGAAGAGGTGGCTACTAATAATTTTCAATGACCCACTGAAAGGTTAAATCCAAAAAGAGTAGCCAGTATTCATGATTCTGATGCAATATCGATGTTAGCTACACAAATAGTTGTTATATCGAAGAAGATAGATCAATATGTAATTAATTATTCTCAAACATCACCCGTGTTTTAGGAAAATTCATTGGGACAAATGATAGAATCTCACTCTTCTTATGAGACCTTAAATGCAGTAAATAATCGTTCTAATAATCCTTATGCTAGTTATTATAATCTGAATTGGAAGAATCATCCAAATTTTAGTTGAAGTAATAATAATTCTAATACTGCAAATCCGTAATGGGGAAACAACACTATGAACCCATTCAGAAATCCCAACAGTCAAGGTAGTCCAACCTATAAACCTTATTACCCTCCAGGATTTAATAATTTGTAGAGTAAGGAGAAAAAGTTGTCAATGAAAGAATTGATATTGCAAATGGGGAGTCAATTACAAAGTCAAGGAGCTACAATTTGAAACATGGAAAATCAATTGGGATGTACTACTACGACACTTAGCAATAGACCTCCAGGAACATTGCGTAGTAATGTCGAGTAGATCCTAAGATCAGAACAAAGAGCAAATTAAGGCTATTCAATCGATAAGTGGAAAAGAATTAGAAAGAGCGTTAAAAAAGAAGTGGAAGTTGAAGTTAAAAAAAAAGAAGTGGAGAATAAAAAATCTGGTGAAGATTTTCATTTTGAGTTAGAATTTTCTAATAAACCAATGAAAATTTCTGTAGAAAGAACACCACCTCCAATTCCTCAAAGATTGAAGTAGAAAAATAGAGATAACCAATTTTCAAAATTTTTAGAATTATTAAGGAAATTAATGATAAACTTTCCATTTGTTTAAGCTTTTGAACAAACGACAAGCTATGTGAAGTTCATGAAGGATATACTTAATAAGAAAATAAAGTTTGTAGATAACAAGACTGTTGCACTTAGTGAAAAGTGTAGCGCTATAATTCAAAAAAAGCTTTCTGAAAAACTCAAAGATCCTAGAAGTTTTACAATTCATTGTCCTAATGACGAAAGATTTTTTGGAAAAGCTTTATGTGATTTAAGAGCCAGTACTAATTTTATATCGTTATGACTTCTAAGAAGGTTGGGCTTATGAGATATTTCACCTACGACTGCAGCTCTTCAGTTAGCTAATTATTCGATTACCTATCCTAAAGAAGTTATAGAAGTTGTTTTGCTAAAAGTTGATAAATTTATCTTTCCTGTGGACTTTATTGTATTAGATATGAAGGAAGATACAGAAATTCCTATCATTTTAGGAATACCATTCCCAGCCACTAGAAGAGCTTTGATGCATGTGCGGAAAAGAGAACTAACTATGAGAGTTAGTGATCAAGAGGTTACATTTAATATTTCAAAATCAATGAGGTACCCTGCAAAAGTGCAAGAGATTGAATGCTTCAGAATGGATATTAATGAATATCTAAACCATGAATATTTCAAAAAGACATTTGAAAGAGAATTTGAAAAGGAATATATGGAATATCAAAATGAGAATAAAATTTCAGATGAATTTGCAGAAGTGAGTAAAGAAGATTTGAATTATGTTCAAGAAAAATTTGAAATGTTAGATCCTACAGAAAGTAATAAGAATTTATTTTCAGCCATAATTGATGTTGTGGTGTTACAAATGGGTAATCAGTTACAAATTCAAGGAGCTACAATTAGAAATATTGAAAATCAACTTGGGTAAATTGCAAGTTCATTAAGTAATAGATCACAAGGAACACTTCCCTGTAATATTGAATTAATTCCAAAAGACCAGAATAAAGAGCAAGTTAAAGCCATATAACTTAGAAGCAGAAGAGAGTTGGAAGGTAGGATTCAAAAAGAGATTGAAGTAAAGAGAGAAGAAATTGAAGAATCAAAAGAGGACGCTCCGAAAAAACTTGAAAGACCTATTTCTCTGCCGAAAATTGATTTAGAAAACCACCACCTCCATTTCCTTAAAGACTTTGACAATAGAAGTTGGATAAGCAATTTTCAAAATTTCTGGAAATATTTAAGAAGCTTACAATCAATAATCCATTTGTTGAAACCTTAGAATAAATATCAAGCTATGTAAAGTTTATGAAGGATATTCTCAACAAAAAGAAAGTTTGAAGATAATGAGACAGTTACACTTAGTGAGAAGTGCAGTGCTATAATTCAGAAGAAACTTCCTGTAAAGCTTAAAGAACCTGGTAGCTTTACAATCCCATGTGCAATAAGAGACATATTTTATGGCAAAGCTTTATGTGATTTAGGTGCAAGCATTAACCTTATGCCATTATCAATGTTTAAAAGGTTGAGATTAGGAGAAATAACCCCTATTACTATAACTCTGCAGTTAGCAGGTCATTCAATAACATATCCTAAAAGAGTTATAGAAGATGTCTAAAGTGGATCAATTTATCTTTACTGTTGATTTCATTGTGCTAGATATGGAGGAAGATAAAGAGATAATTATCATTTTGGGGAGACTTTTCCTAGCCACAGGAAGAGCAATGATAGATGTGCAGAAATGGGAATTAATAATTTGCGTCAAAGATCAAACTGTTACTTTTAACATTTCAAAATCAATGAAATACCCTACAAAAGGTAAAGATGATGAATGGTATAAGATGGGTGTTATAAGATATCTAAGAGAATGCTATTTCAAGCCTACTTATGAAGAAAAATCTAAAGAAAAAGATTTGGAACATGAGCAAGAAAAGGAATTAGATCAATGTGTAAACCTTTTTAAGGAAGATTCAAGTTATGTTCAACAAAGTTTTGAAATTTTGGACACAATAGACAAAGATAAATCATATTTTCCATCTATTGAAAAACCTATAGAACTTGAGTTGAAATTACTTCATGAACATTTAAAATATTCTTTTTTATGAGATTCCTTTACTTTACTTGTTATAACTTCCTCAAAGTTAACAAAGGAAGAATAAGAAAGATATGTGCTGATATTAAAGGAATCAGTCCTTCAATTTGTATGCATAGAATTAATCTGGAAGAAAATTGCAAACCTAGGGCTGATCCACAAAGGAAATTAAATCCTATTATGAAAGAGGTTGTTAAGTAAGAAATTTTAAAGTGGTTAGATACTAGAATTATCAGCCCTATTTTAAAGGAAAATTAATCACAACATCAATTATAGTTTCACCAAATTAGGAAAAATCTTTTTAACTTATGTGTGATGCAAGTGATTACGCTATTGGAGTTATTTTGGGACAAAGATATGATAAAATTTGCAAAGTTTTTTACTATGCTAGTAAAACTCTTAATGAAACTCAAATTAATTATACAACAACTGAATAAGAGTTATTAACATTAGTATATGCCTTTGATAAATTTAGATCATATTTAATTGGAACTCATTGTATAGTGCATACAGAGCATTCTGCTATTAAGTACTTAATAAAAATGAAGGATACTAAACCGAGACTTATAAGATGGATTATTCTTTTACAAGAATTTGATTTGGAAATAGTAGATCGGAAGGGAACTGAAAATAAAATTGCTGATCATTTGTCCAGGTTTGAATTAGAAAATCACTCTATTTTGAAAAAGAAATTAATGAACATTTTCCAGATGAAAAATTGTTCACTGTAAATGAGTGACGTGTTCCATGGTATGTCGACATTGTGAAATATATTGTTAGTGATCTTAAACCCTATTGAATGACATATCAACAAATGAAGAAACTTATTTCTGAAGCTAAGACTTATTTTTGGGATGACCCATATTTATATAAACAAGGAAAGGATCTGATCATTCAAAGATGTGTACCATTAGAAGAAACTTATAAAATTATCTAAAAATGTATTAAGTCTAGTTTTGGGGGACATTTTGGTGTTGATAAAACAACATACAAAATTCTACAATCTAGATTTATTGGCCTACAATTTTTAGAGATGTTAGTACTTATATCAAAACTTATGTAGATGTCAAAGAGTAGGCAATATTTTTAGAAGAAATGAGATGCCCCTCAATTATATGCTAGACTGTCAAAGAGTAGGCAATATTTCTAGAAGAAATGAGATGCCCCTCAATTATATGCTAGAAGTAAGTCAAAGAGTAGACAATATTTCTAGAAGAAATGAGATGCCCCTCAATTATATGCTAGAAGTTCAAATATTTGATCTTTGGGGATTAGATTTCATGGGGCCATTTATAACATCTTTCAGAAATTTATATATTCTGTTAGCAGTGAACTATGTATCCAAATGAATAAAATTTATTGCTTTACCTCGATGTGATGCTCAAAGTGGTTCAAAATTTTTGAAAATGAACATATTTTGTAGATTTGGGATGCCGAGAGTTATTATTACTGAAGGTGGAAGTCATTTCAAAAATGCCATTATGGAGNACTTATTTTTGGGATGACCCATATTTATATAAACAAGGAAAGGATCTGATCATTCAAAGATGTGTACCATTAGAAGAAACTTATAAAATTATCTAAAAATGTATTAAGTCTAGTTTTGGGGGACATTTTGGTGTTGATAAAACAACATACAAAATTCTACAATCTAGATTTATTGGCCTACAATTTTTAGAGATGTTAGTACTTATATCAAAACTTATGTTAGATGTCAAAGAGTAGACAATATTTCTAGAAGAAATGAGATGCCCCTCAATTATATGCTAGAAGTTCAAATATTTGATCTTTGGGGATTAGATTTCATGGGGCCATTTATAACATCTTTCAGAAATTTATATATTCTGTTAGCAGTGAACTATGTATCCAAATGAATAAAATTTATTGCTTTACCTCGATGTGATGCTCAAAGTGGTTCAAAATTTTTGAAAATGAACATATTTTGTAGATTTGGGATGCCGAGAGTTATTATTACTGATGGTGGAAGTCATTTCAAAAATGCCATTATGGAGAAGTTATTAGGGAAATATCATAAAAATCATAGGATTGCTATTGCTTATCATCCTCAGACAAGTGGTTTGACAGAATTATCCAATTGGGAAATTAAAAGAATTATGGAAAAATCTGTGAATCCAACAAAAATGGATTGGTCAGTCAAAATTGACTATGCTTTGTAGGCTTATATAACTGCATCTAGAACTCTTATAGGAATGTCCCCATATAGGCTAATATTTGGGAAAGCATATCACTTACCAGTTGAACTTGAGCATAAACCATATTGGGCTATTAAAGAGTTCAATTATAATTTAAAAGATGCTGATGAGAAAATATTGTTACAATTAAATGAGCTTGAGGAGATAAGAAATGAATCTTATGAGAGTGCTAAGATTTATAAAGATAATATGAAAATGTGGCATGAACGAAAGATTCTTACTAAAAATTTTCAGTCAGGGCAACAAGTTTTGCTATATAATGTAAGGTTAAGATTATTTCCAGGCAAACTTAAGTCCACGTGGATGGGCCCATTAGTTGTGATAAAAGTTTATCTTTATGGAGCTGTGGATATTAAAGATCTTAATTCNACGTGGATGGGCCCATTTGTTGTGATAAAAGTTTATCCTTATGGAGCTGTGGATATTAAAGATCTTAATTTTAAAAAAATTTCTAAAGTGAATGGACATAGACTGAAATTTTATTATATAGGGGATCAACATAAATATAATGATGGAATAATGTTGGGTCAACCAGAATGAGCATTGGTTACGTCGGGCTGACGACGTAAAACCAAGCACTTTGTGGGAGGCAACTCATAGTTATTAGTGTGTTTTTGCTTGATTACTGTTTTGAGTCCGATTAAGAAATTTGGGGTAGAATTTTTTAGTTTATTATTTACTAGTGTTTATTTTTAGACTTTATTTAGTGACCTATACATGTTAGAATAAGAATTTGGATGTTAAGTTCAGTGGTGCAAAAATGTGCATTAGCGCTTAAGCTCTAGATCCGGTTNGTAAAACCAAGCACTTTGTGGGAGGCAACTCATAGTTATTAGTGTGTTTTTGCTTGATTACTGTTTTGAGTCTGATTAAGAAATTTGGGGTAGAATTTTTTAGTTTATTATTTACTAGTATTGATTTTTAGACTTTATTTAGTGACCTATACATGTTAGAATAAGAATTTGGACGTTAAGTTCAGTGGTGCAAAAATGTGCATTAGCGCTTAAGCTCTAGATCCGGTGCCTAAGCGCTACAATTTAATCACATGTACAAATTTCAATTTCTAGAAGGTGTAACTGCAATTTAGATAGAATAAATGTGTCTTGGCAGTTTCTATTCGTGCTTAGAAGTTATGAGGGGGAATTAGGCCTATAAATAGAACGAGTTTGTGAAGGAATTTCACCACGGATTAATTTTAGCCCTTAAAGTCTAAGAAAGAGAAAGATTTAGAGAAAATGTCTTCATGGGAGATGGAATTGAAGAAGAAGGAAGAAGTTCATTAGCTAATGTACATAGGAGATGTATAACAGTTTCTTAGCCGTTAATATTGAAGGGATATCAGAGAAGATCAACCAGATTGAGAATATTATATTTGTATTAGAGACTAAGGTGGTTGAGTTGCATGCTCATCTAGAACATATTGGGTGGCAACTTAAGATGCAATTCAGTCATACCAGTTATGTAGAGGAAGCAGATAAGACGATGTTCCTTAAGTAAAAGTGGGTCAAAGATGATAGCATTAGAGCTCGCCACCATCGTCCACTTTATCAACTCTATATTCCTGGAGAGACTACTGAGAGACAAGAATTCGTTCCTTCTAATGAACAGTGGAATTAAGTTAAGTGTTGGGAATTTTGTGTTTGGAGTCATTTTTTTAAGTGTGTTAGTGTTTATGTCTTGTGGTTAGTGTTTGTGTCACTTATGTGTGTAATTGTAATAGTGTGTTAAGTGTTTTAGACTTAGGAAAATTTTCTCATCCAAGACTATTTGGAGAGAGAACTAAGTGTTAAATGTGTTTGTTCTTATTTTTGAATTAATAAAAGTGTATTTTTGTGAAAATTTGTGTTATTTCTAGCCTCGAATTAAATTAATTATTATGGAGAATTTTGAGAGAGAAGGGAGTTATAGGAAGTAAAAATAGTCATTAAGTGCTATGAGACCATTTAAGGGTGGTTTACTCAGGCTAATAGTGTATTTTACTTACAATTAAAAATTTTAAAAATTGGGCACTGGCGCCTAACCGCCACATCTCGCGCTTAAGCGCGAGCTAACCCGAGAGGCAGGCGCCTAAGCGCCACTTACCCGCGCTTAAGCGCAGGTTCACAAAAATTGGTTTGTGAATGTTAAAAGTGAATTTTTGGTCCAAAAGTGCCATTTTTAATGCCTCCTATCCTCTTCTCCAACTCGAGTTTGCAATTTTGAGGGCTAGGGAAAGTGAAATTTGAAGATTTATTGATGGAATTAAGTGAGATTTGTTAGATATAAGTTCTTTGAGGTAAGGCCTTTACCTTTATGCAAAAATTTTGGATTTTCACCATATATTTTAAGCACATTTGGAAGATTTCAAAAATTTACTATTCGTGGTGGAAAGTGAAGAAAAATCTATGAAAATTGCTTGGGAAGTTTAGTTAGTGCTTTTGGAAGTTTATTCTAGTGATTTAAACTTGATTTTTAAAGTCATTTTTANCGAGCTAACCCGAGAGGCAGGCGCCTAAGCGCCACTTACCCGCGCTTAAGCGCAGGTTCACAAAAATTGGTTCGTGAATGTTAAAAGTGAATTTTTGGTCCAAAAGTGCCATTTTTAATGCCTCCTATCCTCTTCTCCAACTCGAGTTTGCAATTTTGAGGGCTAGGGAAAGTGAAATTTGAAGATTTATTGATGGAATTAAGTGAGATTTGTTAGATATAAGTTCTTTGAGGTAAGGCCTTTACCTCTATGAAAAAATTTTGGATTTTCACCATATATTTTAAGCACATTTGGAAGATTTCAAAAATTTACTATTCGTGGTGGAAAGTGAAGAAAAATCTATGAAAATTGCTTGGGAAGTTTAGTTAGTGCTTTTGGAAGTTTATTCTAGTGATTTAAACTTGATTTTTAAAGTCATTTTTAGAATTTATCAAATTTGTAGAATGACACAAAGAATGAAAAGGAGCAAAGGAAAGAGCCCATTTGATTCGAGCAAATTTTTCAGTTCAAAAGCTTAGGATCGGTATAGTAATACTCTATAGTTACAAAAATTGATTTAGGAGCGATGTTTTAAGAGTCCAGGTGGAGAAGTGGAAGACCTGATAGTCCGCCGACTATGGGAACAGTTCTGTTGTTTCTCTGTTGTTGCTGTAATTTTTGTTGTAAGGGAGTTTTATGGAAATCTCCTAGAGGTTGAGGACAATTGAGTTATGGTTCAAGGGAAGTTGGTACCTTTTACTCCAGAGGTAATCAACTTATTTTACCATTTACCACAGGAGACTTTGTGTTCTTATGTAAATTATAGTCCTACGAAAGCGGAGTTAGACGAGATTATTTCAAACTTTACTATTGGGAGAGGATTTTGGAAGACTACCAATGAGAGGAGAGTAAATTTACCAACTTCAAAGTTATGTGAACCTTAAAAAGCCTGGCATTATTTCATTTCTGCTCGCATGCTTCAGACCAATCATCTCAGTGAAGTGACCAGAGAGAGTGTGACATTGAATTATTGTATTCAGGAGGTAAAGCCCATCAACATAGGGGCTTTGATATATCGGACTATCATCAGTTCTGCTACAGCTGCTACTACTACAGGTATGGGATTTTCTTCCTTGATATTTTCTTTATGCGAGCAGGCTGGAGTAAAGTATGATAGTTGGGAGGAAGTTATGTTACCTCTAAAGCCCATCACGAAGGTGAATGTGAAGACTTATTCTGAGCATTCAATTTTTGACTAGAGAGAAAGATTTTCCAGGAGCTATGGAATGTAAACTTCTGTTGCATCTACCTCTACTGCTTCTTCATCTAGACCATCTACTTCACGTGCTTCTACATCTAGAGGTGATTCTACTAAGACTCATGATGAGTTATTGCAGTAAATGATGGATAATATCAACTTTACTGCTGATAAAGTACAAAATTTAGAGTGTTATGCATATCATAGTAATAGTTATGATAGAAGGAAAAGTGATTATGAAGAAAAATTACACTCATCTTTGGAAAGCCTGATTAGAGGTGAACCAGGAGTGCAATTTCCTCTATATCCTGGATATCCTGATTATGAGCCTGCAGAAAAATGGTCCAACGGTGATTCTGAGGATGAAGAGTAGTGTTGAGAGATTCATTTTATGATTGTAATATGATATGAATTATGTGGTATGATATTGCTACATTTGCATCTATGTTTTGTTTTGGACTATGTGGACTTTTATGTTTTTTTTTTATTATGACGTTTGTGGTAGTTAATATTTTATTGTTAAATTTTAAGGTAGTACCTGTTGTTTTGTGTTTAGTACTGTGATTTGGTTTGTTTAGAACTTAACTTAATTTCTTATCTGTTATAAAGTAGAAAATCTTGCTAGCTTAGATCTTAAACTTGAAATTCAGAAACTACTACACTTTATTTTTCTTTTATCATGTTTGCAAGTTTATCTTTATGTTAAGATTGTGATGTCAATAGTGTGTATATTTGCTTTAATGTTTATACCCACTGTTTAGAAGTCTATTTGAACCTCTACATGTTAAAGTAAAATGAAAATATAGAAAATTTGATGAAAAATTAATTTTACTCGTGTTTTTAGTTTTATACTTGTATCATTAGGGTTTAAAATTCTTGTTAGCATGTTATTTTTAAATTTTCATTCTTGCTTATATATATCTAATGCTAAATTATTTAATTTATTAAAAATTTAAGTTTGGGGGGATGAAAAATATTTTTAAAACTGGAATTTTATTGTTCTCAAATGTACTACAAGAGAATTTCATTTTAAAAGAAAAATTGATGATGTATATGAAGTTATATTAGGGAAGTAAAATTTGATTTTAGAAAAGAGTAAGAAAATTTAGTTAAAATTTTTAGTAAAGAAGAAAAACTTTAAGTTACAAATTTTTAGTATAGAAAATGATTAATACAAGTGACTATCTTTAGTAAGAAAAATTGTATTTTTGAAAAATTTAGATAATTTAGACTTTTATTTTTAATACTTAAATTTCTTTTATTAAAATGATTTTCAGAACTATTATTATATTTATAAGTAAAAATTTTATATCAAGACTTTACTTTAGGAAAGGAGAAGTGGAATTCAAAATTGTTAAAGGCCTATCCAGATATAGTAATCATTGTTTGAAAAAGAAAAAGAAGAAGAAAAAGAAAAAGAAAAAGAAAAGAGAAAGAAAAGAAAAGAAAAAGAAAAAAAATGAAAAGAACTTTAAGGGAGGAGAAGCTTGAGGATTAGTGCCTAATCAAAAATTGGTTCTACATTTGATCTATTAAAAGTATAAGACTTTACAAAATCTTTATCTTATAAATATAATATAGTAAGTAAAATTATTTTTAATTAAAATTTTTAAGTAGAAAAAGTAAAAAAACTCAAATCTAAATTTAGAGAACTTACAATATTTCTGAATTAGATAGGAACTCATAATTTCATAATTTTCAAACTTTAATTTGGTCCCATTTCCTAATATTTTTTCTAAATTGGACTATTATATTTCTAAATCTAAATTTTAGTAACTCCTAAAGAAACTCATATACACTTCATACATATTTAGTTTTTAAAGATTGAAGTGTCACTTGAGGACAAGTAACATTTTAAGTTTACTGAGGACAAGTAACATTTTAAGTTTGGGGGATTTTGATACACCTAAAATATATAGTGTTTTTGGACACATTTGTATACCTACTTTTGAGATATTTCACTTTAATGAAAAGTATTTGTGTTTTTCTTGAAGAAACAAGTAAAAATGGAAAAATTGCTTAAAGGAGTGAAAAAAAATCAAATTTGGAGCAAAAAGGTGAAAAATTATGCAAAAGAGTTTTGGCGCCTAAGCGCCAGATCTGGTGCTTAAGTGCCGGTTAAACAGAGAAGGTCACACCTAAGCGCCGAGACCCTACACTTAAGTCTCAGTGGCACTTACTAGACGAGTAAAATCAGTTTTCACAAATTTTAAAGAGATTTTTGAGGCACCCATTTGCTTAATAGGTGGTTGTAACCACCATGGACAAAAATTATCATGAAAGGATGCACCTCTTGGGCAAATACATCGAATTAAGACACATTTTGAAGAGATACCAAGGCACCTCTTGGAAAACTATAACAGAAAGAAGAGAGGACTTAAAAAAGAGTCCTAAAAATATTGGCAAGTTTTGAAAGTTCTTCTCTAGAGAGATTTTCAGGAACCACTTTTTATTTACTTTATACTTTTTGTTATTTTTTTAGTGATTGTAAAAGAGAAGAGATTCAAAGGAACGTCAAGAGTTTGGTGGAGAACTTGAGATAATTTTTTTCTATTTTAATTTTAGACTGCTTTTGGTTTTAATCGAGACTTGTTGTTGGTTTGACAATGATTTCTTCTTTTAAACTAAAGTGTGCCTTTGTTTTCTCCATAGATTCTAAGTAGCTTTCTTTATCTTTCTTCGTAAAATGATAAGTAATTAAGTTTTGGATGGAAATTGTGGAGAGTATTGATTTTTAATGTTGGAAGAAGTTGTGATGATTTAAATCCATGCACTTCATTTACTTCTTAATTTGGCCAACTAGATGTTAAAATTTGTTGTGAGAACATGTAAGAACCGGGATGGTATTATCTCAGTCAACAATTGGAAAGAATCACATGAGGTTGTATGAATGAGAATGTAGTTCATATGATTGAGTGCAAATAAATAGGAAAATATTCATTGATAGGTGTGGAGTTAGAGGACTTTAAAGTGACAAGTTAAAGCCCCCAACTTAGTTTATTATTTTAGATTCTGATACAAGAATGTTAGCCCTCACGTGGAGGGAATCGAGGGAACTCTAGAGTGAAAGCTAGTATCTTCCCTGCCTAGCCGGTCTTCAGAACTATTGAAACTTTAAATTTGCCAATATTTTTTATAGCATCTCTAGTAAGGGTAAAGAATAATATTGCTCCTATTTGACACAACAAAATTCATATACTTATTACTATTTCATGATAAAAGGAAATATATTTTCATATTAAGTACTTTTCTTCTACAAAAAATTTAGTTGTTACTGTTTCCTTAAAATATCAAAAATACCAAAAATATTTAAATTTTAAATTCTTGCAAAAATTGTTTTTAGTTTAACTAATTATCTTTTTAAAAATAGAAAAGCTTTCCAAAAAGTGCATATTGTATAATCTCCCATGTGGGTTCGATAATCAGGTCTTAATAAAAAAGTCTTATATTACTTGATAACGATACGTGTACTAGCGTAGTATCCCAATATAAATATATATAAATTAAAAAATAAATTCTTTTTTTTCTTCAGGATCAAGTTTTTGGTTTATTTGCAAAATAATGAAATATAAGTGAAAAATACCATCAAAACTATTGTTATACTGTGCATAAGCACTAAGTCGGGATCGTCGACCCTTCTACAACTTGTATGTGCACTACTAATTTATGGAAGATATCTAGGAGGATGAGAGTGAAGAAGATTTTTGAACTTATTTATACACGAAACATTTATCTAGTACAGCTTGTTTTAGTTGTTTGTTGTGTGGGATTGGATTTACTTTTTTTGTTAAACTATATCAATGTTTGTGTTTTGAATTTAGATGTCTATATTTCAGTGTTAGGATGTTTTGGTTTGCTTTAAACACTGATATAGATGTTTGTTGGCTTGATAAATGTTAGTTTGCAATTGCACAGATTTTATATATGAAAGTGAGTTTGTGTTGTTTATGAAAGATGGATGTTAGAGTAATGTTTAATTATGCTTATAAGGGTTCATTTGAGCAAATTAGAGGTAGACGTAAAGCGACACAGAGCAAATTTTCACAAAAAATGACATGCGAAAGAATTTAAGAGTTGGTGCATGATGCGCCGATTTATAGAGAGCTGGCGCATGATGCACCGGTTTAGATAAAGCTGGCGCATGATACGCCAAATTCCTGAAAATGCCTGATTACCTAAAAAACCATGAAATCACATAGTGAAAACCCATTTTTACTGCTTTGGTCGTCCCCTACCTCTAAACCTTAACCAAGGGCTTCACATTGTGTGCGATAGAGAAGATTTCGGAGGCTAAAAATCATAAAACTTCAATTTCTCTTGGTAAGACTTAGAAATTTTTTATTTTCACCATGGATTTTTCCTACATTATAGAAAATTCGAAAGTTGGGATTTTTTATTAAAAAGCTTGAAGAAAACTCATGGTGAAAATTTTCTTACCAAATAATTTTACTTGGGAGTTAGATTTTTAAATTTGTAATTTATTTGGATTTTGGTAGAATTTCAAATGGCTCCACGAGTGAAGAGAGGAAGAAAATATGATTTTGATGCATGAAGACTTGTTAATTTGAAGGCCCAACACAGCTATAACACTCAAATTGAATTGAGAAGATTGATCCAAGAACAGACATTTGCTAACTCGGGTGACGAGATCAAGAGATTGATTTTGCCAGAAATTGGGAACGGTTTTGTACTTCACTGCAATAGTGATTGTGCCAATGATTCAAAAATTTTATGCCAAATTGAGATTCACTAATGATGAGCACATTCTCGTGAGAGGTAAGCAAGTTGAATTTTTTGCAGAAATGATAAATGCTTTTCATGGCCTGAGGAATGTATTTTTTGATGAATATGATGCATTTGTGATGATTGATTTATCACTGGAAGAAGTGATTGCCTTCCATGACTGATGGAAGAGGAGAATGGAGGATTAAAAATAATAATTTAGTTAACTTCTTCGCTTCCATGTTGACTGGTCAGTCAAAGGTATGACACCATTTAATTTCTACTAGATTACTGCCAAATAATCATGTGTTGGATGTAATAAGGATAGCTATGTACTAGACTATTACATTCAAAACATGAAAGCAAAAGATGTTGGTGCTATTATAGTTCATCATGCACAAAGCATAGTTAAGAGCTCTACAGCTTGTTGTTTAGGTTACCCTGCCCCAATTTTCACTCTTTATGAGCAATTAGGAGTAGATTCACATAGAAATGAAGAAAGATTGCACCCACACAATTCTTTTAGGAAGCATATGATTCAAAGAGTTGAACCATTTGTTGAATCTAGAGGTGAAAAAAGGGATAGACCCTCTACATCAGTTGTAAGGGGCATCTACTTCTTAGCCTGCATCATTAGAAAACATTATGGACCAACTCATGATTCAACAATTTGATATAATATATACTCAAAATTAAATTAGAGAGATTGGAATAAGAAATGCTTATAATGATGAGTATCAGCAGAGAAAATTTCACCATTATTTAGCTTTTGATGATGCTATGGTGAGGTATCTTAGGAGTGAATACAATGTGGAATTTTCTACTTGCCCCAGCTTTACTCCATATGCTCCTATTCATGACGATGATGAAGAAGAAGATGATGATGATGACGAGGAAGGCGATGAAGATTGATAATTTTTGGAGTTAGTTTATTTTTTTTGTTTAGTTGTTTGATTGTTTGTATGTTGTTTAGGTTTTATTTGGTTGGTATTTAAAACTGTAGTAGTAAATATTTTTATTTTTGTGTTGTAGATTTAAAATGGTAATAGTAACTGTAGATTTCTTTTTTGCATTTTTTTAGTATTTTTAGTTTTTGTTTGTATTTTGAAATCTCAACAAGTTATTTAGAATTTAATTTGTCTCATTTAATGCTTTAAAGTCTATGTGTATTTTTAAAGTTAGTACCTACAGTATACCAAAGCTCGGTTTAATAATCAGAAATCCTCTACAGGTTAGGTTTTATTTTCATGCACTTACTGTTTTCTTTCACTAATTGAATTTCATGCCAAAACATTTTTAAAATACTTGAAAACTAAAGTTTGGGGGAAAGAAAATTTCTTTCAAGAAAAAAAAAAGAAGTGAACTAAATTTTATTTGTCCGTAATTAAAAATATTTTTAAAACTTAATTTATGTTGACATGGGATATTAAGATTAAACTTTAAATGATTATACTTAAGTTTATGAATATTATGGTAAATTTAGTTAAAAGTTTTTAATAATGAAGGCCAATACTAATGTTAAAGATATTTGGTATGATAAGATAAGACTAAGTTTTTCTATTTCAAGTAAAGAAAAATGTATTTTTGAAGTATTAAGAATTTTAAAGATTAATGTAAGAAGAAAAGAATATGACTTTATGAAAATCATAAATTAATATAAA
Source organism: Phalaenopsis hybrid cultivar (assembly GCA_002079205.1). NCBI lineage: Eukaryota > Viridiplantae > Streptophyta > Magnoliopsida > Asparagales > Orchidaceae > Phalaenopsis > Phalaenopsis hybrid cultivar. The sequence goes on along the minus strand of JXCR01086742.1, from coordinate 61,012 downwards.
TTTATAAAGTAAAGAAAGGTAAGGAGTTTTGACTTTGAGAAGAGGATAGTGAAGTTCAAAACTATTAAAGGCTATCCAAATATAGTAATCATCACTTGAAAAAGAAAAGAAAGGGTTGAAAAGATCCTAAAAGAAAAAAAAAAAGTGAGGAGAAGCCTAATCAAAAGTTGGCTTCAATTGAATCAAGTTAAAGAAAAAGCTTTATTACATTTTCTAAACTTATATTCGATTATTAGTAGAATTTTTATTAAAATTTTCCTCTATTTCTTTTTCATATAAATATTCTGCATATTTTTGATATGGCAAATTGCAATTCTTCTTGAAATAAAAAGAAATTCAGAAATATTAAAATTGACTACTAAGTACTCTTAAATTTTGAATTTGAATCTAAGTTATTAAAGTTTTTTCTTAAATTTTATTATTTTATTTATTGAACTAAACTATAGAAGTTATAAGTTAGTCTATATCCTAATTTATATACTTTTATGTGGTAAAAGGGTCACTTAAGGACAAGTAACATTTAACTTTGGGGGATTTTGGTACACCAAAATAATATGTTATTTTAAGTATATATTTTTTTCTTATTTTTGGTGATATTACACTTTAAAGGAGGGTGTTTTCATGTTTTTGTTGCAAGTATATCAATTTTAGGCATTTTGAGCAAAAGTAGCAAAAACATGAAATTTGGAGCCAAAATAGTGAAGTTTTGAGTTCTGACACATGATGCCCCAGATTGGCACCAAATACGCCGAAGTAACGACAGATGCGTCGGATTGGCGCCAAATGTGCCAAAACCTAGAACAACGTGGTCTTCAGTAAATTGGGACATGATGTGCTAGATTGGCACCAGATGTGCCATTACAGAGAGATGGCGCATGATGCACCAGATTTGGCGCCATATGCGCCAGGGACGACCTTTTGCGGATTAAGGCGGTTCAAGTTGATTTTTTCATGAATTTTCGAAGGGACACTTGTTCTAAATACCCCTTGGAGTAATTTAATGCATCTAGACACTTTAGAAGATTATTTTATGAAGTTAACTTTTGGAGATAATTTAGGAAGGAATTTTGAATTCTTTTTAGAGGGAGGCAGCCATTAATGAATTTTGAATTCTTTTTAAAGGGAGCCAGCCTTTAAAAAAAGAAGAGTAGAAGAGGAGTTTAAGGGTTGAGTGGTGTGTGGCGTGAAGAAGGAGAATTAGAGAGAGAAAGAGAAAGTCATGGGCTTGGAAATTTTATTCAAAAATTGTAAGAGGAGAGGGAAGGTGAGAAATTTCTTCTTCATTACACTTCTAAGAGAGAATTGAGAGTGCTTGTAAAAAGAGAAAAGCTTGGAGAGAACTTGTTAGAGTTTGTTCTTGGGAATGGATTTGTGAGATAAGTTGTATTTTTATTTCTTTTATTTTGTAAACTTGTTTTTATATATGAAATCCAAGTTGTGTCTTTTATTTCTTTTGTTTTGTAAACTTATTTTTATATATGAAATTCATGTTTTATTGTATTCTTCTCATGAATTCTGAGTAGTCTTTTTTATCCTTCTCCCTAATTTGAGATATGGTTTTGCGAAGAATTGAGTTTATTTTATATAATTTTAAATGTCAATAATTTGTGTTGATTGGAACTCCGATCTTCATTTACTTTTTGATCTAGCCAATTGAAATGTTAAAATGTGTTTAGAAACATATGTGCCGAAAGGGCCATGTCTTCTACAACATGGAGAGAATCACTTTTGATTTCATGGGAAAGTATTGCATCTATGGAATTGGGTGTAGATAAATAGGGAAAAATACTTTGTTGGATGCAAAATTGGAGATTTTAAAGTGATAGATTAAAATCCCCAATTTGGTCTAGTTGATTGGAAATTAATGCGAGATTGTTAGTTCTCATGGGAGGGAGTAGTGGAAGCTCTGAAGTGGCAGCCAGTATCCTCTTAGTCTAGCCACAGAATTAGGGACCAAACTCTGGATTAGTCAAGGTTTTTTATGCACTCAAAAAAGGGTAAGGAATAGGATTGCTCCTATTTCACACAAAAAAGCTTTTATATTTTTTTTCAAATGATTTTAATTGCTTCATAAATCATATTCTCATTGTAAAGGGGAATGATACTTTCCTAAATTTTAATTTTTCGTCACAACATTTTCTTTTTAATTTATGACATTTACTTTTAAAAGTTTAGCATTTAGGTTAGTTAACTTTGTCTTTCAACCACAAGAATTCACTTTTTACTTAGTATTCAAACTTCTTACTTTACTTGTTGTAGTTTTAAAATATTATTTGACATTATAATCTTAAGAACTTATTTACAGGCATTTCCAACTTCCCTGTAGGATTGATATCTAAAAGTCCATTAGAGCCCTTTATTACTTGACTGATACATATACTTGCATTTTTTAAAAGGGGATTAAGCAGTTTAAAGATTATTAAAAGATAACTATTTTTAAATTGAAGTTATTTTGTTGGGATTAATTTGCATATGTTTTATTGTATCTACCGTGTGTATATTGTAATATTGAGAAAATTTGCAAAACTAACACACTAAATCTGCTCATACCAGCTACTTATAGTTTTTAATGGCCTTCTCAGAGGGTAAATCCTAAGAAGGTAGTCAATATTCATGAATTAGATGCTTTTGCAATGTTAACAAATCAAATTGTAACAATTTCAAAAATTTTAGACCAATTTGCAATGAATTTTTCTAAAGTCATTTCAATGATTGAAGATAATTCAATAGAAAAATTGTAAATTCTCAAACATCATTAGAAACTTTGAATGCTATAAATAATTAGCCAAATAACCCATATTCAAACTATTATAACCCAGGTTGAAAAATGATCCTAACTTTAACTAGAAAAATAATAATCCAGGTGGTAATAATCAACAAAGGGGGAACAACCAACAAAATTGGAAAACTGGAATAACAAAGGTAATAATAATTATGAACCTACTTATTTTCTAGTTTTTAATAGTAATCCATAATTTATGGAGAAAAAATTGTCTATAGAATAAGTGGTGTTATAGAAAAAAATCAGTTATAAAGTCAAGGAGCTATAATTAGAAATATTGAGAATCAACTAGGATAAATAACAAATTCTTTAATTAATATATCCCAAGGAACACTTCTTAATAAGAAAGAAGTAAATCCAAAAGCCAGAATAAATAGCAAGTAAAAGTTGTTCAACTTAGAAGTGGAAGAGAGTTGGAGAGTTCAAAATAAGATTGAAGTAGAGAGAGAAGAAATTGAAGAGCCTGAAGAGGATGCTTTGAAAGGTTTAGGGAGACCTATTTCTCCAATAAAAACTGACTTAAAAAAACCACCAGATCCATTTCCTCAGAGACTTCATCAATAAAATTTGGATAAACAATTTAAAAATTCTTGAAAATCTTAAAAAAGCTTACGATTAATATTCATTTGCTAAAGCCTTAAAACAAATGGAAAGCTATGTGAAGTTTATGAAGGATATTCTTAACAAAAAAGGAAGATCAAAAATAATGAGACTGTTGCACTAAGTGAGGAGTACAGTGCTATAATTTAGAAACAGCTTCCTGAAAAGCTCAATGATCCCGGTAGCTTCGCAATTCTACGTGCTGTAGGAGAGAAATTTTATGGGAAAGCTTTATATGATTTAGGGCAAGCATTAATCTTATGCTATTATCAATATTTAAGAGCATGATATTAGAAGAAATATCCCCTACTACTGCAACTTTGTAGTTAGCAGATTGTTCAGTAACATTTCCTAAGGGAGTTATAAATGACGGGTTTGATGAAAGTGGATTGAATTATCTTTTCTATTTATTTCATTATGCTAGATCCGGAGGAAGATAAGAGATACCTATCATTTTAGGGAGACATTTCCTAGCTATGGGACAAGCAATGATAGATATGCAGAAAGGGTAATTAACTATGTGCATCAATGATCAAATAATTACTTTTAATTTTTTAAAATCAATGAAGTATCCTGCAAAAGGTAAAGATGATGAATGTTACAGAATGGATGTAATAAGATATCTGAGTGAATGTCATTTCAAAACAACTGATGAAGAAAATTCTTAAATTAAAGAGTTGATGCATGAACAAGAAGAGGAATTAAAGTGAGCTAATGATTTTCATGAGGAAGATTTAAATTATGTTCGAGAATGTTTTGATGTTTTGGACATGACAAAAAAAGATAAATATTTTTGTCCATCAATTAAAAAACCTATTAAATTTGAATTGAAGTTACTTCCTAAACATTTAAAATATGCTTTTTGAGGTGATTCCTCAACATTATCTGTTATAATTTCTTGAAATTTATCTTTAGAAGAAGAAGAGAGTTAAATGAAAACTTTGAAAAGAAAGCCTTTAAATGGACAATTGTTGATATTAAAAGAATCAGTCCTTCAATTTGTATGCAAATAATTCATATGGAAGAAAACTACAAACCCAGGGTTGATCCTTTAAGGAGATTGAATCCTGTTATCAAAGAAATTATTAATAAAGAAATTATAAAGTAGTTATATGCTGGAATTATCTACCATATTTCATATAGTGCATGGGTTAGTCCAATTCCTGTGTTCCTAAGAAAGGATGAGTGACTGTGACTACGGATGAACATAACGAGTTAATACCAACAAGATAAGTCATAGGGTGGAAAATATGCATTGATTATAGAAAATTAAATCTAACCACTAGAAAAGATCATTTTACACTACCCATTCTAGATCAAATGTTAAATAGAATAGCTGGGAAAAAATAATTCTATTTTCTGGATAGATATACTGGTTATCACCAAATACTAATAGCTCTTGAGGATCAAGAGAAAAAATTTTTTACCAGTCCTTGTGGTACATTTGCTTTTAGAAGAATGCCCTTTGGCTTATGTAATGTCTCTGCTGCATTTTAAAGATGTATGATGACTATTTTCTGTGATAATTGATAAAGGAATTGAAGTTTTTGTGGATGATTTTTCAGTATTTGGAACTTCATTTGTATCATGTTTAGAACTTTTATCAAGAGTTCTTAAGCGTTGTGAAGAAACAAATTTAGTCCTTAATTAGGGAAAAATGTCAATTTATGGTAGCAGGAGGAATTGCTTTAGGACATCATATATCAAGGAAGTAGATCTTGCAAAAATTCAAGTGATCGCTAATTTACCCGACCCAACAAATGTGAGTGAAAATAGGGATTTTTTATGATGCTCGATTTTACAAGCGATGTATTAAAGACTTCTCAAAAATTGCTAAGCCTTTATGTCATTTACTTGAAAAAAATGTAATTTTTAATTGTGATAAGGAGTGCCTAACTGCTTTTGAGCTATTAAAAGAAAAACTAGACACTGCACCAATTATTATTTCACTAGACGGGGAAAACCCTTTTAAATTAATGTGTGATTCAAGTGATTGTGCTGTTGGAGCTTTTTTTAGACAAAAACATGATAAGATTTTCGAAGTCGTTTACTATGTCAGTAGAACTCTTAATGAAGCTCAAATTAGTTAGACCATAACTGAAAAAGAGTTATTAGCAATAGTATATGCTTTTGATATATTCAAATCATATTTAATTGGAACAAAATGTATTGTGCATACATATCATTCTACAATTAAATATCTAATGAAAAAGAAGGATGTAAAACCAAGACTGATAAGATGGATTCTTCTTATGCTAGAATTTGACTTTAAAATGGTAGATAATAACGGAGGTAATAATCAAGTTGTTGATCATTTGTCTATGATTGAATTTGAAAAATCACTCTGTTTTAAAAAAAGAAATTAATGAACATTTTCTAGATGAAGAATTTTTTAATATTAATGAGTGGTGTGTTCCTTGGTATGCCGACATTGTGAACTTTATTGTCAGTGTACTATATCATATGGTCTAACATACCAACTGGAGGAAATTTTTATTTGAAGCTAAGACTTATTTTCGGGATGACCCACTTTTGTATAAATAAGGAAAGGATCTAATTATTCAAAGATGTGTGCTTTTAGAAGAAACTTACATATATTTCCAAAAATGTCATTATTCCAATTTTAGGGGACATTTTGGTGTTGATAAAACAACATACCAAAGTTTGCAATCCAGATTTATTGGCCTACATTCTTTAAAGATATTAACATTTATATCAAAACTTGTGATCAATATCAATGATTAGGCAATCTTTCTAGGAGAAATGAGATGTCTGTCACTTATATATTGGAAGTTGAGATATTTAACGTTTGGGGATTAGATTTCATGGGACCAATTATACATTCTTTCATATATATATATATATATATATATATATATATATATATATATATATATATATATATATATATATATATATTAGTAGTAGACTATGCATCCAAATTGATAGAAGCTGTTACTTTCCCTCAATTTGATGCTCAAAGTGTTGTAAAGTTTTTTGGAACAAAATTTTTTTGTAGATTTGAAATGTCAAGCGTGATCATAACTGACGGGAAGTCATTTTAGAAATGCAATAATGGAGAAACAATTAAAGAAATATCATATCAACCATTGAATTTCTACATCTATCATCCTCAGATACGTGGTTTAGATGAACTATCTAACTGAGAAATTAAAAAAAATTTGGAAAAATTTGTGAATCCAACAAAAATTGATTGGTCAGTCATACTTGATCATGCTTTGTGGGCTTATAGAACTGCATATAAAACTCCTATAGAAATGTTCCCATTAAGCTAATATTTGAGAAAAATTGTCATTTACTAGTTAAACTTGAGCGTAAAGCATATTGGGCTATTAAGGAATTTAATTATAATTTAAAGAATGCTGGTGAAAAAAGTCTATTATAGTTAAATGAGCTGGAAGAGAAAATGAATGAATTTTAGGAGAGTACTAAAATTTATAAAGAAAAGATGAATTTGTGGCTTGATCGAAATATTCTTACCAAAAATTTTGAGCCAGGGCAACAAGTTTTTCTATATAATGCAAGATTAAGAATATTTCGGAAAAATATGAGTCCAGGTGGATGTGCCCATTTGTTGTGATAAATGTTTATTCCTATGAAGTTGTGGATATAAAAAATCCTAAAATTGAGAAAATATTCAAAGTGAATGGTCACTGAGTGAAACCCTATTATCTATGGGATTATTTTATATTAAATAATCACTAGTTACGTCGGGCTTACGTCGTTAAATCGAGCATTTTTTAGGAGCCAACCCATAATTATCAGTGTGTTTCTGTTTTAAACGTTATGTTGTTGTGTTTGATTAAAAAAATATGGTAGAATTTTTGAATATATAAAGATTTAGTGATGATTCTAAGACCTTAATTGATGACTTAAACATGTTAGAATGTATATTTGGATGTTAAGTAGACTTGTGCTAAATTAAGCACCATCGCTTAAGCTCCAACACTTTGCGCTTAAGCGCGAAACTTAAAAAACATGCATAATTAAGTTTCTAGAAGAATTAAATGTGGTTTAGTGGGTTTAAACTTGGTTTAGTGGTTTGTGAACGTGTGTATTTTGTCTAGGCTTCACCAAGACCTACAAATAACATAAAATGAAGAGAATTTTCACTCCAATTTAAATTTTCATTCTAAAGTCTAAGTGAAGAAAGAAATTACAAAAATGTCTTCTTGGGAGATTTAAATGAAGATGTAAGAAGAAGCTATAAAGAAAAATTTTGTTAGTCAAAGTAGGTAAGAGTTATACAACAAATTCCCAGCCATTAGTATATAAGGAATAGTGGAGAAGATCGCAAATATTGAGGCCGATGTGGCTTCCATTAAAGCGAAAGTTAATGTGACTAACAGACATTTGTAGTATATTGAATGGAAATTTAAAACATAATTTAGCCACACAAGTTTTATAGAAGAACAAGAGTTCTTCACCACCGCTCATTCGATCATATCTATATTCCAAAGCCCCAAGAGAAACAAATGAAAGGCTGGGATATGTTCCACTGGAAGGAGAGTGGAATTAAGATATAGAGTCTAGTTGTTTGTTTAATGTTAGTGTTTTTATTTATTCTAGATGTCTTGATGTTAGGGTTAAGTTTGTTTTAGGTGTTTTTATGTTAAGTTTGTTTAATATTCGAATATTGTGTTTATGAGTTATCTCTTTCAAGACTCTTTGTATTGAGAAATTATGTGACACTATTTGTTTGTGAAATTAATGAAAGTATTTTTTTTGTGTAAAAATTTGTGTCATTTTGTGTTGAACCAAATTAGTGAAAATTGATAAATTTTGAGAAAGAAGAGAATTGAAGTGGAAGAAAATAATTATTAAGTTTTACAATACCTAGGGGTGGTTGGCTTAGGCTAGATGTGCATTTCACTTAAAATAAAAAATATAAAAATTTAGTATGAAGGAATAAGACTCTGTTTTTCTATTTAAAGTAAAGAAAATTGTATTTTGAAGTATTAAGAATCTTAGAGTTTCATGTAAGTAGAAAAGAATGAGACTTTATGAAAAATCTTCAAAGATAGTATGAATTTATAAAGAGAAGGAATGTAAGAAGTTTTGACTTTAAGAAGAAAATAGTGAAGTTTAAAATTATTAAAGGTTATCCAAATATAGTACCTCATATAAAAAATAAAAGAAAAGAAAGGATTAAAAAAGATCCCAAAGAAAAGAAAAATAAAAAGAAAAGAAAAAAGAAAAAGAAAAAGAAAAGAAAAATATGTTAAGAGAAGCTTGAGAAGATGCCTAATCAAAAATTGGCTTCACTTGAATCAACTTGAGGAAAAATGTTTTATTACATTTTCTAAACTTGTATGTGAGTATTAGCATCCCTTACTAGTACATTTTTCATGAAATTCTTTTTCATATGGATTTTATAAGTATTTTCGATATGAAAAAATACAATTCTTCTTGAAATGAATAGAGATTCAGAACTCTTAAACTTTATTATTGGATGTTATTATATTTTTAGTTTTAACCTAAGTTATCAAAAGTTTTTCTTAAGTTATACTATTATATTTATTAAAGCAAATTATAAATATTTACAAGTTAATATCTATCATAAATACTTTTTTTATATAGCAAAAGTGTCACTTGAGGATATGTAACATTTAAGTTTAGGGGATTTTGATACACCAGAATAATATAATATTTTATGTTTATTTTTGTGATATTGCACTTTAAAGAAGGGTATTTTCATGTTTTTGTTGCAGGTATATCAATTTTAGACATTTGGAGCAACAAGTAGCAAAAAAGAGAAAATTTGGAGCCAAAATAAAAAATTTCGTAATCCAGGTGCCAGAGGCGCCATTTTAGAGAGAAGCGACGCCAGATTGGAGCCTAAAGCGCCCGAATTCAGAAATAGCGCTGACTTCATTAAGCGGCCCCATGGGATCTAGAAGTTCCAGAATCCAGAGAACAGTGCAGACTTTATTAGGCTCGCACCAGAAGCTTCAGAGACGAATTAAGATGGATTAAGCCAGTTCATGGCTATTTTTTAGCTGATTTTGAAGGCTCCAAACATTTCAAACATCCCATAGAGTGGTTCAATGCATCTAAAAACTTTGGAAGGCCTCTAAATAAGAGATATGCCTCTTCGATGATGGGACTTATCTCTTGGTGCAAAAAGGTAAGACTTTGAAGGGGGGAATTGGTGGGAATCTTGAATTCCTATTGGGCCCTAAGAAAAGTAGGAGTGTTTAGAGAGAGGCTGAGGAGAGGGGTGTTAGATAGAGAGTTATTTTGGCATGAGAGAGAAGAGAAGGATTTTCTTCTAGGGTTGTAAGAGAAGAGGGAAGGTGAGAAATTTCTTCTTCATTACACTTCTAAGAGAGAATTGATTATGATTGTAAATAGAGAAAGTGCTTGAAGGGAACATCTAGAGATTTTCTTGGAAAGGAGTGTTAGATAAGTTGTTTTCTTTTATTTATTTGTTTTGTAATCATGTTTTTATATATGAAATCTGTATTTTTTCGTATCATTTTCATGAATTATGAGTAGTCTTTTTTTTTTCTTTCTTTCAACAATAAGATATGATTTTGTTAAGAATTAATTTTGTTTTATAAGGTTTTAAATGTCGATAAATTATGATGATTCAAACTTTGATCTTCATTTACTTTTTAATCCGGCCAATTGAAAGGTTAAAATTTTTTTAGAATCATATGATCTAAAAGGGCTATGCTTTCTACAACAATGTAAGAGTCACATTCAATTTCATGGGTGAGAATGTAATCCATGGGGTTGCGTACAAATAAATAGAGAAATATGCTTTGATAAGAACATAATTAAAGATTTTAAGGTGGAAAATTTTTAAGGTGACAAATTTTTATCCTAATGATCATCTATGAATGAAATGTAGTAGTGAGAGCCCACAAGAGATGTCACTTAGGAAGGTCCCTACACAACGGTGTGCACATGTTCCAATTTTCTTGCTTTTGGTCCTCTGCCACATTTTAAGAACTGATATTTTTCTATTTCGACAATGCAAATTTCACACATGTCGAGATCAACTGACTTCAGTTCAGCTAGCTTGCCTTTGGACTGAAGTTCTTTTATGCCTCTCTACCTCATGTGTCCAAGCCTATAATGGCACATGCCTTTTGTGCTCTCTGCAACTATAGTATTAACACTATTAATTAAATCATTACTCATATACAGTCTACCATTTTTATTACCCCAAGTCAGTACCAGTGCTCCTTTAATGACCTTCCAAGTGTTATATGAGAACACTTTTGAATGCCCTCCTTCATGGAGCTGCCCAATAGAAATTAGATTCTTCTTCAGCTCAGAAATGGGTCTGACCTTTTGTAAGATCAATTTGTTCTTATTAGGGAGTATAATTTCAACATCTCTTATCCCCACCACGTTCAACACTTCTCCATCAGCTAGATACATCTTCCCAAAGTTACCTGCAACATAGTTTCTTATTAACTCTTCGGTGGAAAGATGTATGGAAAGAAGCCCATACGTCTAATATTCTGTCATCAACATAGCTGTAAACTGCAAGTAATGGTGCATCCTGAACTTCTTCAGTTACAACATTAGCACTGATGTTCTCCATCTTCGAATTTTTGTTGTTCTTTTTGTGGCCAGTTTTGCCTCAATTCCAGAAAATTGCTTTCTGAACAGGCTTTGACATGCTCTTGCCTCTGTGCTTTGTTTTTGATCTTCCTCTGTTTGACTTTTTGTTATGCGATCTTCCTCTGGAGTCAACATTTAGTGTCGAACTCAAATCAAAGATCTCGCCAGAATCTTTCGTGCACACCTCCTCAGCCAAAATCAAATCACGAATTACTTCATATTTAAGGTTAAATTTACCTGTAAAATTGCAAACTACCATCCTCATGACTTCTCGGTTTTTTGAAAATGAAGCCAACAACATCAGCGAACGTTTCATATTGCCAAAATAAATTTTTGTTATAAATGTTAATTAATAATTTTTTTGAAAACTAAATGAGATCTTGAATAGTATAAGATAATATTCTAAATAAATGTTAATTAATTTTTCATGAAGTTGCCAACATGTTAACATTTTAATAAAGTATAATTCACTTGTAATATATTATTAATTGAAAAAAAATAATGTTCCAATTAGTTTTCTATTATTTTCAACTTTGTAATTAACTTTTAATCCTTCATTATCAGCTAACTTATTTCCTTATTCTCTCTCACAATTATCCTCGTCTCAAAAAAAAAAAAGAAACAAGGAATTCACGACAGGAGCTTGCTAGCGAAAACATTGACGAGATGCTGGGCGTGGTGGCAGAGAACGCTGCCACCGACGCCGAATTCATGATTTAGGGCAAATGCAAGTAATCAGCAAAATTTATTCTGCTATTTTTAACCACTTCCAATTCTCCTCTCCCGGCTTCAAAACCGATCGATGAAAGATGGCTTCTTTGAATTTTTTTAACATTTGCCTTTGACTTTTGAGTCCATGATGACGGCTTCTTAAATTTCAAATGCCAAATTACATGGTAAGAATTTTAAAATCATTACGGGCCACAGAAATTATTCCACAAGAAACTGCGTTCCACGCGGTCGACACTTTAACGAGCGTGGTCGTTTAAGTTGACCATTGGCCAAGACTTCTTCAATGTAGCGTATCACATCGCTTACATTTCTGACTAAAATATAATACTGAACTCGGCCGACCTAATAATTCGATCATACGATACTTCCTTTTATATAGATAATCATGTGTAACTGCACTTCATTGCCTGTGTGATATCAGAATCTCTACACACATATAGCCATCATTTTACGTAGTTCCGGTCTGCAATACCTTACGTTTTTGAAGAGAAAAGTCATGACAGCAATAAGGAGAATCGAGCTCGTGTTGAACCGTGAGGGACGGTCAACGGCGCCACGAGGCTACGTGCCGGTTGTTATTGGAGAAAATGATGTTGACACAGATACAGAGAAGTTCTTTGTGCATGTAAAACTGCTGAAAGATCCGTTCATTATCAAGCTCTTTGAGATGGCAGCTGAGGAGTTTGGCTACGAACAAGAGGGTATAATCAGAATCCCTTGCAAGATTGAGTATTTTATGAAAACGGTGAATGAGATTTGCGGAGATTGATGACAATTTCTTGCATGGATTTTTTTGTGCATTTTAAATGCCCGTGTGATACATATTTAGCCATTCTATCTTGTTTATGTTTTTTCTAAGAGAATTTGCGGTGACAAGGTTTTTTCATTAATTGGTACATATGTTATCTTTGTTTTATGTTTAGCAAATATTTCTCTTAATTTTGATTTGTTGCATGCTAAAAAAATTTGCCGTTATAAAGTGGTTATATGTAATCTTAGTATTGCATGAATATCTATGTAAAGTGATTATTTAACATCTCAGTATTACACAAAGATCTAGTACATTTTACATAAAAAAAGTGTCAAGATAAATCATACAGATGTTTTGCAAATGACGAGCCTATGAATCTATGATATGGCAAAGAACTATCTTTCAAGGACAACTCCAAATCCCAGGATAAGCTAGCAGCATCAATCCTGCTCATAAGGGCGATATATTTCCAAAGAATTCGCAGGGAGGAAGGGGGGGGTGTGGAGGGGGTTTGCATTACTCCTGGGGTTAAAGCACCAAGACCATGATCACTAATCCAACTCGATAGTCATCCGATTTGTCAACTACGTGGTCAAACATCTACCCTACCTTTTTGTCTCCTAGCTGGACCACAACCCAACTACGTAACTACCTGGCTGCATCAAGTACCGTCACCTGGTCCAAAGCTAGGCACTCATGTCAGTGGCTCCCACACATTGCATGTTTGAGATGAATAATGGCCCCCAACTTACCCTAGAATTTTAAGGGCAAAGGGTGTAATTTTATGCAAGCATGTTCCTATAAATAGGGGTGTTTCATAAATAAAAGAGAGGATCATTATGTCTCCCTATCTTATACAATCACTCTCTTTCTTTCTTCTCATATAACATTCTATTCCTTAGGTATGTCTCCTAGATGGATTTGGATCCAACATCCTAAAAGGCACAGTGAATATGAATTGGTGTTGACAATAAGAAGAGGGGTACAATGATCATAGTGAAAGACAAGCAGCCAAGGGAAGGTGACCAAACAAGGTAACAACTAAAGACAATGTTGATTCCACAGTCTGTTGGCAGACAACCTGAGGCGGCGACCTTAATGCTACACAAAAACTTAATTTTGTGTTTAATACTTGGACAACTAATCTGGAAAGTATGCAAGACAAAAGAACAATAATTTTAACTTTAATTAATCATTAGGATGTAAATGCAAGTATATGTATGACAAAAATAATATAGGATCTAATGGAGTCTTAAGTATCAATCCCACATGGAGGTGGAAATTCCTATAATAGTAACTCAAAAAAACAATAGCTAAACTACAGAAAACTTAAATAAGAAAACAATTGAAATTTATTTTATGCTACTAAATAAACTTTGTTTACTACAATTATCTCTAAATTTGAAAGATAAATATAATGCATTTTAACTAGGTTTATGACAAAGAAATCAAATTTTAAAAAGTATCCTTCCACTTACAATAAGGTTATAGTTAGTGAATAATCCAAATCTTTATAAATTATATTGGCTAATCAAGAGTTTGGTCCCTAAATCTGTGTTTAGGCTATGAAGATACTATCTCTCACTCGAGAGTTCCCACGTTCTCCTCACTCGAGGGCTAACATCTTGCTTTAGTTTTCAAACCTCTGTACCAAATTAAGGATTTTAGTCTGTCATCCTAAAATTCTAATTTATGCACCCAAGAAAGCATATTTCCTTATATATTTTCACTTGAGCCCACGAACTACAATCTCATTCATGAGAACAAATGTGATTCTTACTTTGTTGAAGAAAGCATAGCCCTCTCGTATCATATGTTTCACAACAAATTTTAAAAAATTAATTGATCAGATCAATAAGTAAATGAAGATCAAAGTTTAACTCATCACAATTATGAAATTAAAATGCTTTTAAATAATTTAGATTGTTCATATGACTATATCTCATTGTAAAGAGAGGAACAAAGCACACTAGTAAGATTTCATGTGGAATATACAACAAAACATGGATTTATATATAAAAATAAATTTACACAACAAGAAAAGTAAAATACAAACAACTTATCTCAATCTCATCCCCAAGCAAATCTTTTGAAGTTCTTTTGAATCACTTTCTCTTCTTATAATATCACTCAATTCTCTCTAGAAATGTAATGAAGAAAAAATCTCACTTTCTCTCTCCTCTTACAACTCTTGAAGAAACTCCTCTCTTCACTCTCACACCACTAGTCTCTACTGCACTCTAGCTCTCTAATGCACTCACTTTCTCTCCTTTTCTATTATAAAATCACTATTATATAATGTAGGGCTGAATTCTCAAGAGTCTCATTTGATATCCCTTGAAAATTAGTCCAAATTCACTATATTTGAAAGATAACCGTCTCTAGCACCTAGGCACTGAAATCTGGGGCATATGCGTCTCCTACTCTGTATTCTAGCGGGTAAGCACCAGATCCTAGTGCATATGCACTAGTTTAAAGTTTTTAAAAATTAGGCTTTTGACTCCAAATTTCGTTTTATTTGCCTCCTTTCAGCTCCAAATGTCTACTTTACTGTACCTGCAACAAAAAAATGAAAATACCTTTCTTTAAATTACAATATCACTAAAAGTAAGCATTAAATGTATGTATAAAATTTGAATAAATTTAGACATGTCAGAATATCTCAAACTTAACTGTTACTTATCCTCAAGTAACTATCTTACTACATAAAAATTATGACTTATGGTAGTGAGCATTTCTTAAAGACTTCTATAGCTTTTGTTTTTTAAATACAATAGTGAAACCTTAGAAAAAATTTCAATAACTCAAGTTAAAAAACTAGAAATGTAAGAATATCTAGTAATCAAGTCTAAGAGTTCTGATTTTCTATTCATTTTAAGAAATAAATGTAATTTGTTATTATAAGAAGACTTAGAAGAATTATATGAAAAAAAATTCCATGAGAACTCTATTATTAAGAATGCTAATATTTTAAATATAAGTTCATAAATGTAATTAAGTTCCTTTCCTTTAAAAGAATCAAGTGAAGCCAATTTTTGATTAGGCATCTTCTCAAGCTTCTACTCACACATATTTTTTTTAACTTTTCTTTTTCTCTTTTTGATCTAGCTTTTCTTTTTCTTCTCAGATTTTTTTCAATGTCATTTTTTTTCTTTTCATATGAGAATTATTATATCTTGATAGCCTTTAATAATTTTGAACATCACTAACTTCTTCCTAAAGTAAAAAATTTATCACATTTCCTTACTTTATAAATATATATTAGCTTTAAAAAAAATTTCATAGAGTCTCAATTCTTTCTTCTCTTATGTAACTTTACTTTAAATAACAAAAACATAGTCTTATTCTCTTATACTAAATATCTTCATTCCAAAACTAAACCATATTCTTAAAAACAATTTTTTAAGTCTACTATGATATTTATAAAATAAAAATATAGTTAACTAAAGTTAACGTCCAATACCACAATATCATTTTAAAATAATTTTTAAAATATAATTTATTGAGGAAAAATAAAGTTTAGTCTCGATTAGGAAAAACAAATTTTTTTGCCACAAAGTTAAATTTTTAACAGATAAAACATATAGTGCAGAAATGTAGGTAGGAAGAAAACAGTAAATGAAAATAGTAAGATTGACCTGTACAGGGTTTCAAACATAGAAATTTACAAGTACCAATTAAAAAGATCAGGTGTATAACATTACATAAAGCTTATTTAAATATGATATATCAAATAGATTTGTTAAGTGAAGGACAGTTCTAAACAAAACAATAAATTTAAATCAAAATAGTAGTACGAAAAGAACAAACAAATAAGACAGTACCACACATAGCAGGTTTAGTACGATAGTTTACCATGACACAAAATCCAAAGAATACATCTATCTAACATAAACATAAAAGTAAACTACAATCATCAAAAAATAAAGATAAAACTACTCATCATCACTATCATCATTTTCTTCATCCACCTCCTCAAGATCCTCCTAAATTTCTATGTTATCATAAGGTGTAAAGCTGGAGCAAGTGGAGAATTCCACTATATGATCGCCCCTCATGAATCTCTCCATAGCCTCATGATAAGAAATATCAAAATCAACTCTTCTCTATATGTATTCATCATTATGAAATAAGCGAGTATCAATGATTTTTACCTGGTTTTGTAGTATCATAATATCTCCTTGATGTATGAACAATTGCTTTGTCACACTATCCAGTGAAGTAGTACTAGAAGTGGAAGGCCTAGACGCTGAATTAGAAGGTATGTCTCTGCTTCCACCCCAGTCCTTAATCCAGCATGTGGTTCATAAGTATGCACATTGGGTCTACGGATGGTTTTTAGGGGTTGTAGTAATTCTTCCCATCTCTCATATCCTTTTCTTGAATGTTCACATAAGTTGAAAATCAAAGAAGGTAGTATAAACCTCTAGTAGTCTCGCTTTTAGAATAAATGAGGATGTTCTAATAAATAAGAGAGCCAATATTTTTATGTTTCATTATTTGAATAAAAAAGTAGAGTGGTTGTATCTTTAGTCACTTCATTATGATGTTTGAAATGAAGAAGTCTTGTATAAATGCAATAATCTCATGGCTTAGAGTGTGCACTTAACATTGAAGTGGAGAAGTTTACCGTGTGGTTTTTCTTAATTTTTCAAACTCCCCTTCCATCAATAAAAAATTCAATAACCTCATCCAGCTCTGAATCAGAAGTATAAAATGAAGAGTACTCACAATACAATTCATCCTGAGTCTGATAAAGAGCATTAATCCTTTCAGGGAAAAATTCTACCCTTGGCATAAAATTCCCGTACTACAGAGATAACTACTACTATTGTGAAGTAGCATAAGTCCTACTAATGTCGTTCTGCAATTAAACTTTCTATAGCACCTCCAGGTCTAAAGAAAGCACACTCTTAAATCAAATTTCCTGAAATTAGTAGAGTACTATAATAAAATTGAGCCTTGATGTTGACAAATTGCTTAGCATAAAAGACTTTCTTTCCTTTCTCCTTCTTCATTATAGAAGCCACAAAATTTCTAAAATTCATAATAATTCCAGATAAATTTATAATAAAGGTATATTAAACTCATAAAATCAAAATCAGTGTTGAGAAACTTCATGATCCACCTTAAAAACATTTTTTTTATGTACATTTTATTCTCAATTTTTTAGGATATTATGCTTTAATGAAGGATATTTTTATGTTTTTTTTTGTTGCAGGTGCATAAAAAAGACTTTAAGAACAAAAAATAGCAAAATTACATCAAAAAGAAGCAAAAAGGGCTAAATTAAAAGAAAAATACCAAACCAGCTGAACTGTCGCTTAGGCGCTAGATGTAGAAAATGATTAGCGCCTAGGCGCCACATTTGTTTACTAAAAGATTCATTGAATAAGGAAGAATTTTGAAGAGATGTCTAAAGTGATCCATGGTCATTTTTGAAGCTCTATAAATATGGATTTATACCAAGGGGCTAGGATAGTTGGATCTATAGAGTATCATAATGTGTGAGGGTATTAAGTTTGTGAGAAGCTTTCTTCATGAGTCTTTGTTATTTCTGGAGTTTGTGAGTCCTGTAAGTGTTGTTGAAGTTAGAGAAGTCATATAACTTTAAAGGATTGCTTGGGCAAACATTCTAGATAAGTATTTGTATCTTTTTCTTTAAGTTTTGTTTTTTGGATTGGAGTTTTATAAATATATTTTATTTTGTTTTACCCATGCTTTGTGAGTAGTTTTATTTTTTTCTCCGTACAATATGAATTAATTATGCAAGTGATGATAATTTTATTGGTCCTTCACTTACTTTACAAATTGACCACTTGTATTATTAAAACCAGTTGAGGAACTTATAGACCATAAAGGGCTAAGATTTCCTGACTCATAAGTATCACATTCTACCTTAGAAAGAGAAGTCGTGATCGTCTGAAGAGGTTGCAAATAGATAGAGACATAAGATTTGATCGGCGTAGAATTGATGTTTCTAGAGTAACAGACTAGATTCTTATATCAATCTAGTTTTGAGATTGTAACTGAGGGTCACTGGTAGGTCTTATAGAGAGGGCATAATGGGTAATTTAGGAGTGAGAGGCTAGAACCTACCCAACTTTGTTTTTGATGTCGACACCAACTCTAGGTTAGTCAATGTTCGTTAAAAAATTTGAAAGAAGTAAAGTATATGTATGCTCCTATTTGTCACACTATCACATTTAATTTTCTAAACAATTTTAAAATCCTACACTAATTATAAATTATTGACAAGGAGAAAGTCTCTTTTAATATATTGTCCAAGTCATTACATTTACTTTTACTTGCATGTTGTAGAATTTAGTAAACTTAATTTTCATCTTTAGATAGTTGTTGTAATCTTAAGTTTTCTTAAAGTCAAAATTCCTATATTCCATTTCATCATTTTCTTGTTTAAGTCCTCCCCTTGGGAATGATACTGAGGTTTTTAAAGAAAGCTCTATATTACTTGAAACGATATGTATACTTACAAGTACCCCTAGTGAGAAAACTATGTCTTTATTTTTTATCATATTACATTTATTCTCACTAGCTGCTAAATAAAATTTGGGGCAATTTTTTGCATATTAAGGAACATAAATGTCTGCGTAATTGCGTGTCAGCTCAAGCTTTTGGCATTGTCACCGGGGAACGACAAAAAATAAACAAAATGAAATTTTAAAGGAAATATGCTTTTAGGAATTTTCTTTGAAACTTTATTTTTTATTACTAAAAATTTTAGTTTTTACTTATTTGAAAATTTCAAAAATAGTATAAAAAATTTACTAGAACCGAAAAATATTAAAAGTTTTTGTAAAAACTGAAAAAAAAAGAAATATTTTATTTTATTTTATTTTATTTGTGTTGGTTTAGTATTTTATCTTCTGAATTTTACTTTTTGTATGTGAAGTTGACGATCTAAAGGTTTAGTACCCTACGATTCTGAATTAGTGTGAACCATAAGAAGAATTTAAAAGCAGAAATAACTTCACAATTTTCAAGAAATAATAAACACATCACAAAATAACATTGAAATTTTTACTAATGAAAATGAACATCAAATTTTACAAAGACCTTTAAGAGATTATGTAAAACCTTTGACAGATGAAATTCACTTAAGTTTTTAAATCCCCACAGTAACAGTTAACTCAATTGAAATTAAACATGCAATAATACAATGATGCAAAATAATCAATTTGGGGGAACACCAACTGAGGATTCAAATTTACATGTTGCAAGTTTTCTAAAACTTTATGCTAGATTCAAATAATATTGCGTGTCGAACAATAAGATTAGACATAGACTTTTTCCTTTTTCCTTAAGAGATAAAGTTAAGATATGATTAAACTCAATAGCACTTGGATCTATTGAAANAGTACATCATTTAATCACTTAAAATTATGTTTATAATGATTGAACGGATGTCGTTGAGGCTTAAAATTGATCGAAATCGCAAAAATCTGAAAATTGAACCAAATTAACAGAGCCCACCGACGGCCCCCTTGATGCCGCTGACGGTGAATTTTTCCCGAGATTTATGTTTAATTTTCAATAGAGCGCGCCGAAGGCCCCGAACACCCTGCCATTTTGTCCAAACCACGTTCATCATCCCCTTCCTCCTAAAAATGCAATTTTTGACCTAGGGCTTGAGAGATCTTGGATTTGGTGCTTTTTAATACATTTTGACACCGGATTTGATCATCTCTAGGTAAGAGCTTCACTCCAAACTAAAAATATTTGATTTTCATCAAGAATTTCTTCCACATTAAGGAGATCAAAAAAATTTGAGAATGTGAAGAAAATATTGGGAAGAAATTCATGGATCTTAGTGTTAAACTCTTAGAATTACTTTTGGAAGCCATTATTTGAATGTTTGAAGTATATTTTGGAATTTTTCTATAATTGTGATTAGATTCATGTAAAAAAGAGACGAATTGAATTTTAAGAGTCTCTCTTCATTAATGTGAAGGCTCAATCAAGATTTACTTCAATATTTGAAGGAAAGAAGTGTATACAAGATCGAGTTTTTGAAAGTCCGGGAGGAGAAATTGAACGAGTTTTTGTACTCAGAATGATAGAACTATAAATGTGGGGAGAATTATTTTTAAGAACATATTGACTACGGCAAGGAGTGAAACAAGTGGAGTTCTAGGACATCCTGACTTTATTTATGCACTTTGCCAACTTTCTGGAGTGGAAGCTGAAGGAGATGAGGAATGGGTTTACCCTATGAAACCCATTAGCAAAGCCAATTTAAAAACTAATAAACCCCATGAGAAATGGAGAACTGGAGGTAGAAGTCAAGAACCTTTTACTAGTAGAGATTTCCCCTCAAAAAGTTATGATCTTCCACCTTCTAATTCCCCTGCTCTGACTGATTTGATGAATGAGTTAACATAGACTTGATAAGTGAAAGGATTGGAGGTTTAGAACGTCGATATGATTATGATAGTGAGTACCTTCAGAGGCATTCAAATTTTGAGGTAGCTTATTACAAAGCTCAGGTCCGACACTACAGAGGTGAGCCTGATGTTACTTTCGCTGAGTACCCCTGAGAAACTCAGTATCAACTCAATTCACCTGCTGATCAAGGATATGAAGACATAGTTTAGGATTATGATATTTGATAATAGTTGATGTACCTGTACTTGTACTTTTATTTTTGTGATCTTTTGTAATAGAAATGTATGTTTGTGTATTTGGACTTTCATTTTTATTGTTAAGTTGCACTTGGATAATTTTTATTTTTGTTATAAAGTTAGTGTGGTAGCTAAATTTGTATGTATAGTATAATAGATGTTGAGCAGTATTTTGTAATGTAATTTGATTTTTATTTTGCATTTTGATTGTAATTTTTTTGTTTAGTATTGTGGTTGTGTTAGGAAATATTTTGCTTGTTTAATGTTTTTGTTTTGTACTTATTTCAAAATTTCAATACTCAGAAATTTCTTTAAAGATTTATATGTGTAGAAAGCTCCTAATATTACAGACCAGGTGAAGTAGAAATGTTGAGAAGGACTGCAAAAATTTCAGAATGATGAAAATGCTTAAAATATTGATGTATGATTTATATTTAGAGTTTTTCTTTCCACGTGTATTATTTTATATTGAAAATTTAAGTTTGGGGGAGAGAAGAAAAAGATTAACTATTATTGTCCTCTATTTCAATATTTTCAAAAATTATTAATATGATTTTATGTAGTGAATTTAATTCAAAGTATTTTCTTTCCACCTTTATTTCATATTTAAAAATTTAAGTTTGGGGAGGGAAGAAAAATATTAACTATTAGATGATCATTCCATATTGAAAAATTTAAGTTTGGGGGTGGGAAGAAAAAGATTAACTATTAGATGTTCTTTTCATATTTAAAAATTTAAGTTTGGGGGAGGGAAGAAAAAGATTAACTATTAGATGTCCTCCTTTCAATATTTTCAAAAATTATTAATATGATTTTATGTAGTGAATTTAATTCAGGTAACTATGTTTTGTAGCTATTTAAATATTATGGTAAATTTAAAGGAATATTTTTGTAATGAAAATTGATTTTGTAACTTAAGATATTTTAGTATAAGAGAATAAGACTATAGTTAACTATTTAAAGTAAATGAAACTTGAAGTATTAAGAATCTGAAAATTTATTTGAGAAGAAAAGATTGGGGCTCAATGATGTAAAAGCTATGAAATATTTATAAGGTAAAGGAATACTTTGAGTTTCAAATTTAGGGAAAGAAAGGTGAAATCAAAATCATTAAAGGCTGTCTAGATATAGTAATCCTCACTTGAAAAAGGAAAAAGAAAGGATTAACAACAATCTCTGAAAAGAAAAGAACAAGATATATGATTGAAAGAAATCGAAATGAAAAAGAGAAAAGAAAGAAAAAAAATAGAAGTGAGGAGAAGCTTGAGGATATGCCTAATCAAGATTGGCTTCACTTGGACCTACCTAAAGGGAAAACCTAAATACATTCCTGAACTTATATTTATAGAATATCATCTTTTAATGGCTTCACTGGACCTACCTAAAGGGAAAACCTAAATACATTCCTGAACTTATATTTATGGACCACTGGACCTACCTAAAGGGAAAACCTAAATACATTCCTGAACTTATATTTATGGATTAGATATTTTACTAGTAGTGTTCTCAAGACTATATATATATATAAGTGAGGAGAAGCTTGAGGAGATGCCTAATCAAAAATTGGCTTGACAAAGAAAAAATTATGGAAGTAAGGAGAAGCTTGAGGATATGCCTAATCAAAAATTGGCTTCACTCAAATGAAAGTATGGAGAAGCTTAAGGATATGTCTAATCAAAATTGGCTTCACTTGGACCTACCTAAAGGGAAAACCTAAATACATTCCTGAACTTATATTTATAGAATATCATCTTTTAATGGCTTCACTGGACCTACCTAAAGGGAAAACCTAAATACATTCCTGAACTTATATTTATGGACCACTGGACCTACCTAAAGGGAAAACCTAAATACATTCCTGAACTTATATTTATGGATTAGATATTTTACTAGTAGTGTTCTCACTGGACCTACCTAAAGGGAAAACCTAAATACATTCCTGAACTTATATTTATGGATTAGATCCTTTACTAGTAGAGTTCTCATGAAGTTCCTATCATTTTGAATATTCTAAGTGACTTAATATTGCAACATATAGTCATTCTTGAAATGAATAGAAGACTAGAACTCTTAAACTTGATGACTAGATAATCTTGTAGCTACAAAATTAATTTAATTACTTGAATTTTTTTCCAAAATTCTAATTATGATATTTATCTAAATCAAACTTATAGTATTTATAAATTAAAACTTCACTACAATAGATCATAGACTTTTATGTAGTACTAAAATTACTTGAGACAAGTAATAGTTAAGTTTGGGGGATTTTAACCAAAGTTTTATATAGTACTAAAATTACTTGAGGACAAGTAATAGTTAAGTTTTGGGGATTTTGACCAAATTATGTAGTACTAAAATTACTTGAGGACAAGTAATAGTTAAGTTTGGGGGATTTTGACCAAACAAAAATATGTTGAGATTTTCATACCTATTTTATACTATTGTTTATGATATTATGCTTTAAAGAAAGGTATTTTTGAAGTTTTGTTGCATGAATGGTGAATTAGGGACATTAGAGCAAAAAGATGCAAAAAGGAGCGAATTTGGAGCGAAAAGGACTAAAATGTGAAGATTTGAACTAGGGCGCCGACAGTGAGCCCAACGGCGCTAACGGTGAGATTTTCCTGAGACTCTAGAATTAATTCACTTAGAGGCCTGCCGACGNTTTTTGATGTTTTGTTGCAGGAATGATGAATTAAGGTCATTGGAGCAAAAAGATGCAAAAAGAAGCGAATTTAGAGTGAAAAAGGACCAAAATGTGAAGAATTGAATTAGGGCGCCAACAGCGCCGACGACTAGATTTTCCCGAGACTCCAGAATTAATTCACTTAGAAGGCCCACCGAGGTGCCCTCGAGGCTGCCAACGGTGAGATCGGTGGTTATGTCCAATTAGGTATTGGATAAGGATGAATTTTGGAGGGGTGCTTAGGCAACTCTTGGGAAAGCTCATCCACATCTTGAAAGAGAAGACTTTGGCCAAAAATAAAAAAGGAGGGACTCCAAATTGAAGTGTAAAAAAACTGTAGAGAGTCTAAATTGTGAGGAATTCTTCGAGAGATTGTAATAGTGGAAGGAAAGTGAGAGATTTTNGAGGGGTGCTTAGGCAACTCTTGGGAAAGCTCATCCACATCTTTAAAGAGAAGACTTTGGCCGAAAATAGGAAGGGGGAGTCTCCAAATTGAAGTGTGAAAAAAGTGTAGAGAGTCTAAATTGTGAGGGATTCTTCAAGAGATTGTGAGAGTAGAAAGAAAGTGAGAGATTTCTTCCTCCTTGCTCCTTCGAAGAGGAATTCTGTGTTATGTAAAGAAAGGAAGAGATTCAGAGGAACTTCGAGGAGTTTTCTTGGTGAGAAATAAAAGATAAGTTTATTTATTGTTGTAATTTATATGACTTTGCTTTTATATATGAATTCTGAGTTTTGTTGTGTTTTCCCCATGAGATCTGAGTAGTTGTCTCTGTCTTTCTCCTTATCTTGAGAATTGTGAAATGGTGATTTGATTTAGTGAAGCCATGAAATTGTTTAAAAAATGTGATTATCTTTTCACTTCAATCTTAATTTACTTTCAATCTGATCAATTGATTTGTTAAAATATGTTAAGTTTTACAACTAAGGTGAAGATTACATCCAAGATTTAGGGAGGTCAAAGTCCTTGAAAGTTAGTTTTTACAACTAAAGTGAAGATTACATCTAAGATTCAGGGAGGTCAAAGCCCTTGGAAGTTGGCTGCAAATAAATAGGGAAATAAAATTATCGAGCGTAGAAATGGAGATTTTAGAGTCACAGACTAAAATCCCCAATTCGGTTGTATTGTTTGGTTGTTGAAGTGTAGATGTTAGCCCTCAGGTGAGGAGAACGTGGGAGCTCCGAAGTGAGAGTCCGTATCTTCCCAGCCTGGCCGTAGATTCAGTAAACAAGCGTAGGATTAATAAATGTTCTTTATGTCTAGACCAAAGGGTAAAGAATAGGTATGCTCCTATTTGGCACAATACAAATTGAGCCGATTCACTTTATCCATTCACTATAATTTCTTGACAAGGAGAAGGATGATTTCTTATATACTGAATATCACATTAGAGCATTTATTAATATAATTAGTTATTTAATAGTTATTAAAATTACATATTTATTTCAATTGCCTATTAGTGACAGATAAGGAAATTGAATTCCATTGTTGCGATTAAAGTATTGCTTTTCTAAAATCTTAGTTCGTATTTCTAATATTTCTCCTTGTGGGATCGATATCTAGGATTCCATTCGAGTCTTATATTACTTGAGCGATACGTATACTTGCGTTGATAAGTGTAACTTTACAATTATTGAATATTTTATACATCCATCTTTATCGAATCCATTACTTGAGCGATACATATACTTGCGTTGATAAGTGTGACTTTACAATTATTGAATATTTAATCTACTTGAGCGATACGTATACTTGCGTTGATAAGTGTGACTTTACAATTATTGAATATTTATTTCGTCCATATTTATCTTATATTTTGAGCGATACATATACTTGCGTTGATAAGTGTGACTTTACAATTATTGAATATTTTATACATAATTCTAATATTACTCCCTGTGGGATCGATATCTAGGACTCCATTAGAGCCCTATATTACTTGATTTCTAAACCACTTCCTGTGGGATCGATATCTAGGACTCCATTAGAGCCCTATATTACTTGAGCTAGTTCTAAACCACTCCCTGTGGGATTGATATCTAGTACTCCATTAGAGCCCTATATTACTTGTGCGATATTATTACTCCCTGTGGGATTGATATCTAAGACTCCATTAGAGCCCTATATTACTTGAGTGATACGTATACTTGCATTGATAAGTGTGACTTTACAATTATTGAATATTTTATACATACATCTTTATTCTTGCGTTGATAAGTGTGACTTTACAATTATTGAATATTTTATACATCCATCTTTATCAAATTTTTAAATGTTATTAAGTTTTGGCACAGTTGCTGAGGAATTAAATCTTTTAGTTGTAGTATTAATTAATTATATTTTTAAGCATATATAAAGTCGCAGTCAAGTTTTTGGCGCCGTTGTCGGGGAGTAAACAAAAATTACAATTAGAGTAACGGACAAATTAAGATTATTAGAAAATTTTTACTTGAATTGCAACTTATTTTCATATGTAGTTAACTATTTTATTATACTGATTTCAAATTGTATGCGTAAATTTGGACCTGAAAATCTTATATCCTACTATTCAGAATTAGAACGCACTGTTAAAAAAATTAGAAGATTGAGAAGAGAACCTAGAAATTTTGATATGGAAA
The DNA here is from genome assembly GCA_002079205.1 of Phalaenopsis hybrid cultivar. Classification (NCBI taxonomy): domain Eukaryota; kingdom Viridiplantae; phylum Streptophyta; class Magnoliopsida; order Asparagales; family Orchidaceae; genus Phalaenopsis; species Phalaenopsis hybrid cultivar. The sequence continues at coordinate 34,604 of JXCR01086742.1, read as the reverse complement.
ACAACTTGAACAATCAAGGAATAGAAAATGAACACCAACATAGACCCCTACAAGATTATGAAAATCCTACAACATATGAAATTCACTTATCTATCCAAAATCCTGATTTAGCTGCTAATTCATTTGTGCTTAAACCTGCTATTATCCAAATGGTACAAAACAATCAATTCGGAGGTACACCAAATGAAGATCCTAATTTACACCTCGCTAGTTTTTTAGAATGGTGTGCTACTTTTAAATATGACAGAGTTTCAAACGTTGCTGTTAGACTTAGAATTTTCCTTTTTCACTGAGGGATAAGGCTAAGATATTAGCACCAGAATCTATTAGAACTTGGGGAGAACTTTCACAGAAATTTCTATCCAAATATTTTCTTAGACTTATGCTTTTTCCTTTTTCACTGAGGGATAAGGCTAAGATGTGGTTAAATTTGTTAGTACCAGGATCTATTATAACTTGGGGAGAACTTTCACAGAAATTTCTATCCAAATATTTCCCTCTTTCCAAAACTGCTAAACTTAGAAATGACAACATCGTTCTGTCAGATTGATGGAGAGTCAATATATGAAGCTTGGGAGAGATTTAAAGATCCGTTCTGTCAAATTGATGGAGAGTCAATATACGAAGCTTGGGAGAGATTTAAAGATCTTCTTAAGGTTGATAATTCAAAATTTTTATAATAGATTAGTGGGATCACTTAAATTGATTATAGATGCTGCGGCTGGTGGTTCTTTAATGTCAAAACCTTTTGATGAGGCTGATTCGTTAATAGAAGAGATGGCTACCAACAATTTTCAATGGCTCTTTGAAAGGGTAAATCCTAAAAGAGTAGCTTGTATCCATGATTCTGATGCAATTTCTATGTTAGCCTTGCAGTGCTGCAATATCAAAGAAATTAAATCATTATGGGATGAATTATTCTTCAACACCTCCTATGATAGTAAATCCTAAAAGAGTATCTAGTATCCATGATTCTGATGCAATATCTATGTTAGCTTCACAGATTGGCTAAAAGAGTAGCTAGTATCCATGATTCTGATGCAATATCTACGTTAGCTTCACAGATTGCTACTAAAAGAGTAGCTAGTATCCATGATTCTGATGCAATATCTATGTTAGCTTCACAAATTACTGTAATATCAAAGAAATTAGATCATTATGGGATGAATTATTCTCCAACACCTCCTATGATGGAAGCGAATTCATCTGGGCAATTTTTGGATGTTCAACCTTCATATGAGACTTTAAATGTTATTAATAGACCCAACAACTCATATTTGAACTATTATAACCCAGGTTGGAAGAATCATCCAAAATTTAATTGGAATAACAATTCTTCTACAAATCAACAATGGGCAAACAACCCTGTGAACCCATTAGGAAATTCATCCAACCAAGTAAATATTAATTATAGACCTTCTTATCCTCCAGGATTTAACAGTAACACTCAAATTAAGGCGAAGAAGCTATCTATGGAAGAGATGATATCAAACATGGGTCAACAATTGCAGTATCAAGGAAATCAATTAAAAATTCAAGGTTGGCCTCAATTGTGTATCAACTCAACCAAAAGTGACTTAATCTCCTTTGTGGACCAAAATGGTGTTTTCATTGGTCCATGGCTTGTTGGTAGTCGTTGGTACCTCAACTCTACCAAAATACCCATCTTCGTCTTTGCCCCTAAACACCCCCAAATTACCAAAACACCCCTCCATAGCCCCAAATTCAAAAAAAAAAATCCAAAAATTCCTAAAAAATCTCAATGAATCCTAAATATTCCCAATTTTATTTTTCTCAACAATCACATGACCCAGTTTGGCCAATTTAACCAACTTTAACCAAAACCCCCAAATTTGCCTTTAAGGTCCCAAATTTCCCCAAATTCAACCCAAATGTCCATCAATTTGATCTCAATTCGCCCCAATTCGAATCCTAAACTCAAATTCACTCTTAATATGACAAATATAGAATAAATCTAAGCTTAATTGACCCATGATTTGAACTCAATTTTGATTTAGATCAAAACCCCAATTTTGACCATATGATTGAATCTCGCCAAATTCAACATATAGCCTAGTCAATTGGCCCCAAATAATGCTGCAAAATCTTCATAACATTCCTACACATCAAAATAAACCATCAAGTGGCCTTGGTGAAGCCTCAAATCCATTAGACTTTGTTTTAAATCCAAAATTCCTAAATTTAGCCCCAAATTGGCTAAGTCCCCAAATTTCACCCAATTGATTGCCTTAACCTCCAAATTGGCATCCAATTCATGTCAAAAACTCTTCATGGGATTCCTATTGACCATTTACAATAATCAATTTGAACTTAGCCTAAGGCTAATCCAAACTTAACCCAAGCCTAGCCCAACATGACCAAATTGACTAAAATTCAAAATTCCCTCAAATTGACCCTGCAATTGAGTTCAAAATCACTTCCATTCTTCACCAAAGTTGTTCCTCATGATCATCTAAGCAATTTTAATCAATCATTTGGGTCAATTGACATACATAACCTAGCCCAAACCCAAGTTTTGGTCATTTGCACTCACTTGGACCCATGCACTAAATGTGACCTAACCACCCTAAGTCACCAAATTAACTCCACCACAGCAATTAGTTAGACTTAGTGACCAATCCAAAAACCATGAAACCACCTAAATCAAGCCATGGAGCAATGGTCCCCTAAATCAAGGGATATTATTTCAAAAAATGCATGTTCTTAAGATATCATTACCAAAATTAGGTATTATTGCACTAAATTGCTGTGACATATTCCCCTGTGTTCCCTGAGCTCCTAGCCACCTCCCCTTGGCCGGCTGGCCAACCTAGTGGTCAGAAAAGATCAAAAGCAAGAGCCACCCCCATGGGACTTCACCCAACTCAAGCCTATAGGCCAACTCAGCAAAATTGAGTTGTATAGCTCCTCTGTCATCCACCTAAGCACCACAATGCACCCAAACTTATGCCCCGAGAGCTACCCCGTGGCCATTTTTATAAGAACTCACCTCCATGGCCATGGGAGGTGTGCTGAAATTTCCTTAGAGAGGTCTCTCCAAACTTCACACAGAGCTTCTGACCGCGACTTTATATTTGCTTAAAAATATAAGATAAAAATAGACGTAATAAATATTCAATAATTGTAAAGCCACACTTATCAATGTAAGTATAAGCATGACTCAAGTAATATAGGGCTATAATGGAGTCCTAGTTATCGATCACACAGGGAGTGGTCTAGAACAACAAACTAAGACTTTAGAAAAATAATACTTTAATCGCAACAACGAAGTTCAATTTGCTTATATGTTAGTAATAGACAATTGAAATAAATATGTAATTTTAATAACTATTAAATAACGAATGATACTAATGAAAGTATAAATGTGATATTCAATATATAAAAAAGCATCCTTCTCCTTGTCAAGAAATTATAGTGAATAGATAAAGTGAATTTGTTCAAATTATATTATGTCAAGTAGGAGCATACCTATTCCTTACCCTTTGGTCTTGACATAAAGAACAGAGACTAATCCTACGCTTGTTTACTGAATCTGCAGCTAGGTTGGGAGGATACCGGCTCTCACTTTGAAGCTCTGATGTTCCCCTCACTTGAGGGCTAACATCTACACTTCAACACCCAAACGATAGGACCGAATTGGGAATTTTAGTCTAACGCTCTAAAATCTCCAATTCTACGCCCGATAATATTATTTACCTAGTTTTTTGCACCCAACTTCCAAGTGCTTTGACCTCCCTAAGTCTTGGATGTAATACATATTTTAACAAATCAATTGCCCAGATTGAAAGTAAATTAAGATCGAAGTGAAAAGATCACAACAATTTCTTAAACATTTTCATGGATTCACCAATTCAAATCACCATTTCAAAAGACAGAGAAAACTACTAAGANCAAATATATATACACATATATATATATATATATATATATATTTGAAGGACTAGCAATGAAATCTTCCTACAAGAAAAAAAAAAAGTTAAATTTAAAGAAGAGTCTTTTATAATTTGTTTGGGAGTAATTCTGTTTTATCTCCATAAACTTTTTTGTTGATTTTCCAATTTTATTATAATATATATTGATATATATATTTTTCGAATATGATGAGCGACCAAATTAAAAATCTTAATTTATTTCATTTTATATCTACCTAATATGGTTAAAGCCTTCGAGCATTCTATTTATTTGTTCATACGGATTTGATACACGACTAGAATTATTTCACATCAAATTCCACCATTGACATAAATTCACGTCATACTATTTTTTATATGTGCTCTTATGCTGATGCAATGGACGGCAAGCTAATAGTAGTTGGCTTGTTTCATGAGAAGTTCAGAAGTCCACGCATTTGACCAACGGTAATGATTCCGCAAATCTTTTTGGATTATATTTTATGCTTGATGGAATTCATTTTTTTATTCTTTAATAACTCCTCAATAACTTCGACTTCAAGGTTATTGGAGGGGTTATTGGTAAATTATTGGGTATTAATAATCCCAATAACCACTTAATAACATTCGCGGGTTCTATTTCGTTATTATTCATATGTTATTATGGGAGTATTGCGGGATTATTGAAGTATGCATGCAGAGCTGCGTGCGTATTCCGTATGGAAATATTCATCTAAAAGAGATGCTCTTGTAAAAGGGTTTCTATAGATAAATAGCAAGCTCTTTCTACCATTTATTCATGCTAGGAATATGAGAAGAAATAATATATATATATATATTACCAATAATATGTTGAAAACCTTGAATTTATGAAATCATTATAATATTAAAATATTGTACATTATGATCTCACATAATTCAATTAATTATGTGTAACACAGATTCATTGACTTTTGATTTTAGATTCTTAATTAGATTTAAGAGAACAAGTCATATAAAAGGCACATTGTATATTATAATTAACTTAAAATTTAATTTAAATATATTTAAAATTTTATTTAGATAGCTTAGTTATTTGAATTAAATTTGACCATAAACAATTATTGCCATCATAAAATCTATTAATTTTAAATTTTAAAAGTTATATTAATATAATATGATCAAAGTTTAAAAATTTATGTGAGACACATCATAAGGTATTATGTTAGTATTTTTAATATTCTTTAGACTTAAAAGACAACAAGGCAAGGCTCAACAAAAATTAAAAAAATGTATGTTAGATGCTTATAGATTTAGCCATTTTTTGTACTCGCTACATATTCCTCTGAATGCTAGACTACACACTTTCTATGTTTTGCCATGTTCTTCATTGAGTATGCATACCATTTGACTTATTATTATTTTAAAATATCTATATAATTTTTGTGCTAAAAAATACATGTATGTGTATCAATAAAATTTCTTTGGCTATATCATATAGCATAAAAAAAAGATTCAAGCTTATATTATATCTCCTCAGGCCAACATACCCTTATTTAGATGATACAAGATATACTCTCATTGTGTATATCTATGTATTGGCTTAAGTAAATCCCTTTAAATTTAAAATTTTTATTTAATTTTTGTTTATAATATAATCATAAAAAAATGGCTTAGTAAAATTAGCATAAAAATTACATTAAATTAGCTCAAAATTTACATTAGTTTGTTGGTTAGGCAAACATAATACACAAATTTTAAAGCATTTTTTTTTGGATGATTGGATACAACATTAAACATAATATACTGCCTCAACAGAAAGAAATACAATTCTTTAATATATTCAATCACTATAAAAAAAATTTTAGATTTATGGTTTTATATGAACCAGAGAATTTTCTCTAGTAATTTAAGTAAGATGGGATTTTTTTTTAGTTAGAGGAACAATTTTCTTATAGGGGATAGCCATTATAAATAATTACATCATAGAAGAAGACTTATTTTAAGAATACTCTGATTAAAGTAGTGGCTTATATTATTATGAACTTTAAAGTTTAGTTTTCAAAATTTTAATTTATTCAAAATTTCAATTGAGAAAAATCAACTTGGAATAATTTGTCTATGTTATAGATGGAAATGTAGGGAATGTTTGGATACTAAGAAACTCAATAGCACTCCAATTTTCTTACAATGTGCTTCATATATTTTTTTTAAATTGAGATTTTTTGTTATTATTTACTTTATTGAAAAGGTTGATTTGTATTATTGTAACACTAGATCATATAAAAACCTAGAATGTTAGGATTTATGATGTAATGAAATAAATGACTAAAAATTTCTATTAAGGCATCAAGTATAATCCCATTAGAATTTAAAACATGTGTAATGGTATGTAAAGACTTATAGCATTCAGACCGATCTAACTCAACAATATGTCTAACTCTAATGAATTTATAATCCTATCTTCAAAAAACAGGAAGCAAAAGTCACCTATTCTTATCAACATAATGAGGTATGATCAAAGTAAATATAAGACAATAAAAGATGATACTAATTAATGAAGGAAAATAGGAGTTTCAACTCTACTACAAAATTTAAATTTGCTAAATATGAACCGTGTTTAATTTTTCCAACTAATGAAATAATTTTTAATTTAATAAATTCATTTTGAAGGCCCTGAAAACATTGCTTAGGCATGCATTCATGCATTGAATTTAGGAGTTTATTTCCCAATAAGAATGTTAAGGTAGACTTGCCTAGGATGGTCATTAGCTAACTATCCTTTTATGAGTAGTAGATGTACTGGAAGAAATGAACGAATCAATAATCAAGCATATATTGTTTAATTAATTTTAAGCATTCTAATTAAAATTGTTAATTATTTTCCATGTCTTTCAATTGATTTGGTTTTGAATTTTTAAATTAAATTCATATAAATTATTATGTTAAAGTAGAAACCAAGTGAAAGATCATATTTTCTAAGCGTATAATCAAAACTAATTACATCAACAGAGCAAAGAGAAAAACCAAATTAACTAAAAATAAGAAAGAGAAAAATAGGTCACTGAACTCAGCTAATATACCTCCCGGTCTAGATCTATAAATTGATAAACTTGGCTTATGATTCTTCAGCCTCCCGGTTTATTCATCTTAGCTCATCCTCACTCATCCTTGTTCTTTCTTACTTAGATTGGCTCATTTACTTTTTTTTGCTTTGGTTCACATTTATATTTTGACACCCAAAAACCTTAAAAATAACTTAAATAAACTAAATATATAAAATAATTAGTTTGAAAATAAACCTAGTCTCACCACGCCTCTTAGACTTATGGTCTGTTTGGGGCAGCTTGTGCGTTTCAGGATAAGCAGAGCGGTCTGCGTTTAGTTTAAAAAACACAAACGCAACAAGTAACGTTTTAAAAAACGTGCAAACCAAACAGTTAGACAACGTTTTCAAAAACGCTATCGCACTCATAAGCTGTCCCAAACGAGCACTTAGTACTAAACGTACAAAATAGAGTCAGTAAAATAATAAAATAGACTACCAGCAGTATATGTATCATATCATTGCTCATCACAAGTCATAAAATATCAAGAAATGATAAATAAAAGCACACAAAATAAAATAATAATAATAATAATAATAATTCTACCCGAAAATGGTTAGTGTAACTAGTAAATCTAATGTGAGTACTTCCATATAAGATGATTCTAAACCAGGCTTAGTGTTTGAGTATAAAATTGATTTGGTGTTTAATTATATCACTTAGTGGTTTAATTTAAAATATTGGTGTTTTAAAATTGAAAGACTTAAATCACTATGTAAGGATTGAAATGTTGTTTTATAACATTTAAAGCCACACAACAATTGATTTTCTGAATTCTTATATTTAATGGAGATTATTTTAAAATTGAAAATTTATTGATATATTTGTGTTTTATTTTTGCTTTGAGTATAAATAATCTCAAAACCTTATAAAACTATTCTCTAATGTTAACATTTTTTTTGTATCTTTTTTTTTTAATTTTCCAAGAATTTATTAAATTTGTTTTAATTTATTATTTTTCATATTTTTATTCTTGAAATTATTTAAATTCTAATGTTCTAAAATAATTAAAATTTATAAAGATAATTGAAATGTCATTCGAAAATCATAATAAAACTTTTCAAGCATATTGAAGTCAAAAGAATTTTTAAGATTTATTTAGCTATGAAATTATAGAATTTATTTTATTATTTAATTTAGTTTGAGTAAAAATTTAATGCATTCTCTTTGTTATTAGATTAAAATTTTAAGGCAAGAGTACTATGATTTGAACGTAAGAAATCATTACAATGTTTGAGGATGTTCTTGGAGTTTATTTTCACATAAATTAATTTACTTTGAGTATTTTTTAGCTATTAAATTATTTTATTAATTAATCATAACTGATTCAATTAATATAATTTTAACTCATATACCATTTAGTAACAAACTTAGAAAAATTATCATAGGTTAATGATGACTTAAAGACATTGAAAATAGTCCACCAAAGATAGTGGTCATTTTGCTCTTTAATTTTTTATTTACTTGATTTTTTTGTTTACTTAATTTAAGAAAATAACACATTCAATTAGAGTTTCATTTTCTCTTTAATAGATATAAAGTATATTTTTAAATCTCGAGTGTAATTATGCACAAATTTTACAAGTAATGATGGCAGACAAAATGTGTGTGAGGTTTCTTTTCTCATATTCACCATAGAACTTGAAAGATTTATATCAAAATGAATGGATGGGTAATTAGAAGGACAATATACATCCTCAAGAGGTAGTAATATTACCTTGAAAATGATCTAACCATGCAGATGAGAAAACTCTTAAAGATTTATGGGTATACATAACCAAAGATTTTTCCTCTATCGTGTGAGTGTATGATAGGGTTTATTTTATTTTAGGTTTTTGTATTATTATGAGAGCAAGTCCTCATGTATAATTACATTTTTGGAGTTATGGCTCCTAAAAATACTCTTGATTAAAGCATTGACCTATATCAAAGATGATTATTTGACAAGTGTCTTGAAGACTGTTGTTTTCGGACCATAGTTAGATGGATGGTTTCAAAATGGATTTCATGGGAATTAAAAATATTTAACATATGTTCCATTGATGATGTGTCATGGAAAGACCTAGGAAGAGGTTTAGCAAGCAATGGGAAGAAGGCATGCCTTGTAAATAGGAATTGTGAATTATTTTAAAAAGGGTTGGTTTTTCTCTTTGAGGGATCATATTTGGTTTAAAAGAGTTTGATTTAGGTTATTTAATAGAGAAAAAACCTATGCTGACTGAATTTGATTTGAGTTGATTGACTTGAGTTAAAGAATTTTTTTTAATAAGATCTATTGATTTACATGTTCTAAATTTTTTAAAAATTTATTTGAGGGTTGTTAAAGTTGATTCATGAAGTTTTGCTAAAGTTTGACTGAATTAGAGTATAACTGAAATTATTTGAAGTTTGTTTGAAATTTGATGTCTTGCTGAAGTTTATTTGAATAAATTATATTTTAAAGTTCAATTACTTAAAATTTTGAAGATTTGTAAGTTTGAATTCCCTTAAAAAATGTTTTGAAATTGTAGGCTTTGAAATATTAATAGTTTAAATTTTTAAGTTTCACAAGTTTTTTGAAAAACTTTAAGCCTTTGAAGTTTTAAAAGTTTAAAGGCTTTGAGTTTTGTTGATTTTTAAAAATTTTAAGTTTTAAGAGGTTTGAGTTACGAATGTTTTAAAATTTAAAGTTTTAAAATCTTTGAGTTGTGATTGTTTTAAAGGTTTTATGTTTTAAAGGGTTTGAGTTGTGAAAGTTTATATAGATTTTAATTTTTTTTCCTCAAAAAGGAATCTCATTTTGAAGGTTTGAAAGGTTTTATATACTTTCTTAAGTTTTCAAATTTGAAATTTTAAAGTATTAAAATTTTGAAACTTTAAATGTTAAAACAATTTTTAAAGGTTCAAATGGTTTTAGAGTTTGAAAAGCTTAGGGTCTTGAAAAGTTTTTAAGGTTTTGAAATTATTGAAAAAAGTTCATTTTGAAGTCTTAGATCTTGAAAAGTTTAGAGGTTTAGAATGTTTATTTTTGAAGTCTTGAAAAAACTTAGTTTTGAATTAAAAGGGTTTTGTTTGGATAAAAAAAAAACATTTGATTTTGGTTGAATAGGGTTAAGAGCTGAAAAGGTAGATTTTAGTCAATTGATTTGGGTTTAGAAGGCATTGATTGGAAGTGTTAACATGAAAACCTTGAATCCTAAACTAGAGATCAGAATAGGCTAGTAGGATTTTTAGATGGAAGTAAAACACTAGATGAAAATAAACTTACACACTATAAAGACGTTAAATGAGTATATGATACACCTAAAATATATTGTCTTTATGTATACATTTTTATACTTATTTAATGAAAGGTATTTGTGTGTTTTTCTTTCAAGTACAATCAAATGAATGGAAAATGGTGAAATGAGTGAAAAAGGATCAAATTTGGAGAAAAATGCAGAAGGCGTGTAATTGAACTGAGGCGCCTAAGTACCAAGCGCTAGTGAAACAAAGAAGCCCGTGCCTACGCGCCCAATACCTTGCACTTAAGCACCAGAATAGTTACTTGATGATTCAATGAATTTGGAAGAATTTTTGAAGAGGTGTTTGAAGCAACTCAATGGTGAAAATGTGCAAAATAGTTATGGACACGAAAATTCATTCAATTGGCTTTTGAAAGGAGGTAACTCTTGAAAGATTCATTGAATGTGGACACATTTTGAAGAGACACCAAGGCACATTTTGGAAAATTTTTAAAGAAGATTTGGATTAAATAAGAATGATCATCCATAATTGCCAATCGTCAACCCCATTATAGTCACCCACACGACGAAGCTGCCGCCCATAGCCGCCGCCTCCACTTTTCTTTTTATTTTAAGTTGTAGTTTGTATTGTAAGTGAAGGAAGATATTCAAAGAAACTTCAAGACTTTGGTGGAAAGGGTTTGAGATAAGTTATTATCTTTGTGACTACATTTGGTTTTAATTTAGGCTTCTTGTTTATTTACATGATTTCTACTTTCAATAAATGTGTTTGTGTTTTCTCCATGAATTATGAGTAGTTTTATTAAAATGATAAGTGATTAAGTATTGGATGGAAGTTGTGTGAAGTATTAGTCTTTAATGTTGTAAGAATTTGTGATGAATTTAGACCTTGTACTTTATTTACTTCTTGATTTGACCAATTAAGATGTTAATTCCTATTGTGAGAACAAGTAAGATCCGAGATGATATTATCTCAGTAAAAAAATGATAAGAATCACATGAGATTGTATGAATGAGAATGTAATTCATATGATTGAGTGCAAATAAATAGAGAAATAAACTTTAAAGGGTATATAGGGGACTTTATAGTGATGGGTTAAATCCCCCAATTCGATTTATAACTTTAGGTTTTGATACGAGATGTTAGCCCCCATGTGGACAGAGAAGAGGGAACTCTGAGAGCTAGTATCTTCCCTACCTAACTCGTCTTCAAGACTATTCAAACTTTAAATTTGCCAATATTCTTTATAGCATCTCTAGTGAGGGTAAATAATATTATTTCTCCTATTTGGCACAGCACAGTTTGAATACTTTCACAACATAATTCCTATACTTTTTACTGATTTATGATAAGGAAAAAATTATATTGCCTTCATCATACAAATATCTAGTTAAATTTAGTTAGTTGTTTATTTTACTTTGAATTATAAAAAATTATAAAAAGAATCAAATTTTCATTCATATTATAGCATTTATAGTTTGAGTAAAAATATTTTGCTAAGTAAAATTTGTTATCTAATTTCTTCTGATTTTAGTTATATATTGTAGTTGTCCCTATGGGTTCGATATTTGGGGCTTAATCAAAATTTCTTATATTACTTGATAACGATATGTATACTTGCGTAATATCCCATATTTAAATATAATAATTGTATTCTTATTTGCTTCGAAATCAAGTTTTTGCCTAGCTTTCGCTGGTGATCAAGTTTTTGGCGTTGTTGCAAAGTAAGAATTATAAGTAAGGAAAAATTAAAAATATAACCGCATACATCACATTGACATATAAAAGTAGGGATCAAGTTTTTGGCACTGTTGCCGAGGACAAAATACAGATTTTTTTAAGAAATTTTTAGAAAGCAAGTTTCTATTTTTATAAAGTCTTATTTAAACTTTTAGATTTATTATAGGAACTTTGTAATGTTGTTTTTATATAAAGTTCTTGTTTGTGTCATTTTATTTTATGTGTTTCATAGCAATGTATGTGTAGTTCAGGTTCTACAAGCCTAGTGTCCTACTATTCTGAATTAGAAAGAACTATTACAAAAATTAAAAAACTTAAAATTACTGAAAGAAGATAAAAAATTTCAATCAATGTCAAATCAAAGTAATCAAACTGTTGAAATTAATTAAGAGTTTAGACCTTTAAGAGATTATGCAAACCCTACGGTGGATGAACTTCATTGTAGTATTAAAAAACCCACTGTAGTGGCTATTTCAATTTAACTTAAACCTGTTATTATCCAAATTTTATCAAATAATATGTTTGGGGGAGCATCAACTGAAGATCCAAATTTACATCTTGTTAATTTTCTAGAATTGTGTGCTATATTTAAGTATTATGGTGTATGAAATAATGTTATAAGACTTAAGAATTTTTCCTTTCTCACTGAGGGATAAGGCTAAGATATGGTTACATTCATTAGCACCTGAATCTATCAGAACTTGGGGTGATTTAGCGCAAAAATTCCTTGCTAAATATTTTCTACCATAAAAAACTGCAAAGTTTACAAATGATATTACATCTTTTTGTCAATTGGAAGGAGAATCTATTAATGAAGCATGGGAATGATTTAAAGAATTACTGCAAAAGTGTCCACACCATGCTATATCAGATTGGTTAATAATTCAAATCTTTTATAATAGGTTAGGTCGATCCCTTAGATCTATTATCGATGTCGCTGCTGGTGGTTCATTTATGTTAAAACCATTTTATGATGCTTATGATTTAATTGAAAAAAATTGCTACGAATAATTTTCAATGACCTTTTAAGGTGGGGAAATCCTAATAAAGTAGTCAAAATTTATGAATCTGATGAATTTGCTTGTTAGCAAATCAAGTTGCTGCAATTTCAAGGAAGTTGACCAATTTGGAATGAATTTTTCTCAATAGCAAATCAAGTTGCTGCAATTTCAAGGAAGTTAGACCAATTTGGAATGAATTTTTCTCAATCAATTTTCATCAAGTTGCTACAATTTCAAGGAAGTTAGACCAATTTGGAATGAATTTTTCTCAACCAATTGCAATGATTAAAGAGAATTCATCAGGCTAAATGGTGAATTCTCAAGCATCATTATAATCTTTGAATGCCATAAACAAAAAGCAGAATAACACATATTCAAACTATTAATAGTAATCATCCTAGCAATAGAAGAACCATCCTAACTTTAACTAGAATAATACTTCAGGTGATAATAATCAGCAATGGGGGAACAATCAAGTAAACCCATTGGAAAGCTGGAAAAACCACGGTAATAGTAATTATAGACCTACTTATCCTCCAGGTTTTAAGAGTAATCCACAATTCAAGGAGACAAAGTTATCCATAGAAGAAGTGGCGTTATAAATAAGAAATCAGTTACAAAGTTAAGGAATTAGAATTAGAAATATAGAAAATGAATTGGGACAAATAGCAAATTCATTAAGTAATAGATCCCAAGGAACACTTCCTAGTAATACAGAGTAAATCCAAAACACCAGATAAACAGTAAGTAAAAGCCGTCCAACTTAGAAGTGGAATAGAATTGGAATGTAGAGTTCAAAAAGAGATTGAAGTAGAGAGAAAAGAAATTGAAGAGCCTGAAGAGGACACTCTGAAAGGTTTAGAGAGAACTATTTCTCCACTTAAAATTGACTTGGAAAAACCTCCACCTCTATTTCTCCAGAGACTCCATCAACAACAGTTGGATAAACATTTTTCAAAATTTATGAAAATCTTTAAGAAGCTTACAATTAATATTTTATTTGTTGAAGCCTTAGAAAAAAATTCCAAGCTATGTGAAGTTTATGAAGGATATTCTTAACAGGAAAAGAAATTTTCAAAAATAATGAGACCGTTGCACTTAATGAAGAGTGCAGTGCTATAACTCAAAAAAATCCTCCAGAAAAACATAAAGATCCTGGTAGCTTCACAATTCCATGTGTAATAGGAGACAAATTTTATGAGAAAGCTTTATGTGATTTAGGTCCGAGCATTATCCTTATGTCATTATCAATATTTAAAAGATTGAGATTGGGAGAAATATCCCCTACTACTATAAATCTGCAGTTAGCAGATCGCTCAATAACATACCTTAAAGGAATTATAGAAGATGTCTTATTGAAACTGAATCAATTTATCTTTCTTGTTAATTTTATTGTGCTAGATATGGATGAGGATAAGGAGATACCTCTCATTTTGGGGAGACATTTCCTAGCTATTGGAAGAGAAATGATGATATACAGAAAGGGAAATTTACTATGTGCGTCAATGATCAGACATTTATGTTCGTTATTTCCAAGTCAACAAAATACCCTGCAAAAGATAAAGATGATGAATGTTACAGAATGGATGTGATAAGATATCTATGTGAATGTCATTTTAAAACAACTTAAGAAGAGAAATTTGAAATGAAAGAGATGGAACACGAGTAAGAAGAGGAATTAGATCAATTTGAAGATTTTTACAAGGAAGATTCAAATTATGTTCAAGAAACTTTTGAAGTTTTGGAGATGATAGAAAAGGATAAATCTTTTTGTCCATCGATTGAAAAACCTCCTGAACTTGAGTTGAAGTTACTTCCTGAATATTTAAAGTATTCCTTTTTAGGTGTTTCCTCAATATTACTTTTTATAATTTCCTTAAAATTAACCACAGAAGAAGAAGTGAGTTTAATGAAAAATTTGAAAAATTATAAGAAAGTCTTTGGATGGACAATTTCTGATATTAAAGGAATCAGTCCTTTAATTTGTATGCATAGAATGCATATGGAAGATAACTGCAAACCTAAGGCTGATCCTCAAAGGAGATTAAATCCTATTATGAAAGAAATTATTAAGAATGAAATTTTTAAGTGGTTAGATTTAGAATTATCTACCCTATTTCAGATAGTGCATGGGTTAGTCCAATTCACTACATTCCTAAGAAATGAGGAGTGACAGTGACTATGAATGAACATAATGAGTTAATACCAATAAGACAATTCACATGGTGGTGAGTACACATTGATTATAGAAAATTAAATCTCATCACTAGGAAAGATCATTTTCCACTACCCTTTTTAGATCAAATGTTGGATAGACTAGCTGGGCATAAATACTTTTATTTTATGGATGGATATATTGATTATCACCAAATACAAATAGCTCCTGAGAAGTAAGAGAAAACAACTTTTACCAGTCCATATGACACCTTTGCTTTTAGAAGAATGTCCTTTGGTTTATGTAATGCCCATGATACATTTCAAAGATGTATGATGGCTATTTTCTGTGCTTTAATGGAAAAGGGAATTGAAGTTTTTATGGATAATTTTTTAGTGTTTGGAACTTCATTTGAATAATTTTTAGAACATTTATCAAAAGTTCTTAGGCACTGTGAAGAAAAAAATTAGTCCTTAATTAGGAAAAATGTCAATTTATGGTAGTAAAAAGAATTATTTTAGGACATTAGATATCAGAACATGGTATGGAAGTAGACTCTGCAAAAATTTATATGATTGCTAATTTACCTTACCTAACAAGTGTGAGGGAAGTTAGCAGTTTTTTAGGACATACTGGATTCTAAATGCGGTATACTAAAGATTTTTAAAAAATTGTTAAGCCTCTATGTCATTTTCTTGAAAAATATGTAATTTTTAATTTTGATAAGGAGTGTCTAAAAGCTTTTGAGCTATTAAAAAAAAAATTAGCTCTGCACCAATTATTATTTCACCAAATTGGGAAAAACTTTTTGAATTAATGTGTGATGTAAGTGATTATGTTATTGGAGTTGTTTTAGGTCAAAAGCATGATAATATTTTCAAATTAATCTACTATGCTAGTAGAATTCTTAATGAAGCTCAAATTAATTATACCATAACTGAGAAAGAGTTACTAGCACTAGTATATGCTTTTGATAAATTTAGATCATACTTAATTGGAACTAAATGTGTTCTGCATATTGATCATTCTGCTATTAAATGTTTAATGAAAAAGAAGGATGCAAAACCAAGACTAATAAGATAGATTCTTCTTTCGCAAGAATTTGACTTTGAAATAGTAGATAGAAAGGGAGCTGAGAATCAAATTGCTAATTATCTATCCAGGATTAAATTATAAAAACCACTCTATTTTGAAAAATAAATTAATTAACATTTTCCGGATGAAAAATTTTTTGGTGTTAATATCCTCTGCTTTCCTCCCACGTGGGAGATCTCTTATTGTGTTCCATGGTTTGTCGACATTATGAACCTTATTGCTAATGATATTATACCATATGAAATCAATTTCTTCTTCATAAACTCATCAGCAGCTATCTTACAATCCACCTCCAGGTATTGAACTTGCATGGCAAGGAGTTTCTCAGTGATAGTCATAACAGACATCTACTCTGCTAATTTAAAATTCTCCTCTTAAACCACAGAAATTGATATAGATGATATTTTGAACTCTGTCCGAGCGTCATTTAGGTTAGCCTCTGACTCGGCCACCTTCATGGTAGCTAGCTCAACTTACTCCCAATATTTCTTAGCCTTCTCCTCTTGCTTTATGACTCAGTCCCTCTTGGATAGAGAGAGGGAAGTCAAGTGGTGAGTGGAAGCATAACCTAAAAGCTTGAAGTGGATGAATGATTGGCATAGCTCAATCAAGCAGAGCTCATTGAGAGGCTTATACAAGCTCATTGACCATAGGATGTTGGAAATTGTAGAAGCATATCCTGTTGATGATGAATTCAAGGGAAACAAATCCATCTCAATATTCACGAGACTAAGACTTGAATAGGAATTCATGTAATCCTTTGGTTAGTTTTTGCATAGTGGGATCCATTGATGTTGACCTCATTTCTTACTTCTCAATGGAATTAGGATGAAAGAGTTAAGGGAGATAGTTTTACCCCTTCTTCTACGCCCTACTACATCAACTGAATTAGAGTTTTTGTCCAAAAATTTCCACTTGAATCCCCATCAGCTACCTCTTTCTCAATCTGTACCTAGGGTGACTGTCAGTTTACTTAACTCCTTTATGAAAGAGAAATAAAACTTGTCGAAGATACCTGAGTGATCCCCCGTGTTGAGGGATGATTAGAGGACCCTTCAATATTTGTTGAGAAAATGGAGGGAGAAGAAACATATCTTGAATCACCTATAATCAACAAGGGAGATCTCTATTTTATCAATATTAAATGTCCAGTAATATGATTCAATATAATAGTATAAGTTTTGGAAATTAAATGAACAAAATCCAACCTAGTAATTTGCGCCCTCCCAAACTGTCGAATTCTTAAGTTTCCTCTTATATCTCTCCCATAAGGGAGCCGCCCGTTTTTTCTTCCTTGTCACTTTTATTGAGAGGCAGGTGGCCTTCTTTAGATTTCTTTTTTTGTTCGATCTCATTAGAAGTAGCCTACTTCTTTTCTATCATTTAGCCAAATTCACTAGGGTTCAACACCTGACTTACAATAAATGGGTCAGTGTATTGGACAACAAACTATTACCGACCAACAATGACATGTTCCATTTTTGTTAGTCGTGGGAAAACTGTTTTGCTTTTCTTATTTGGGCAACTGCTTTCCCTTTTTGAGGTGCCCCACTTATCACAAACACCCCTAAAAAATTGGAGATTCTAGTCCTTTATTCTGTCCTCAAAGTATATTAAATGAAACTTTCGGGTAGTGCCAAAAACCACGTACCTGACTATTTTGACTTGGAGGGAGAACTTATGCAAATACAGTTTGTGGGACCAAGGAACGCTCATTCTGGATGGGTAAATCACATATTTCATAACTGCGATGGTCGAGTGTGGCCTCAATTAGGTTAGAATCACACCATTGAATTTGTAAATTGAATGAAGCTATGTACAGAAGGGCAACCGAAGCCCACAATTAAATTGGTCTCGATAGAAGATTAGATCATCTCTCAAGTAGTCAACAACATGGACATTCTGATCTACTTGCTCCAGGATGACACTTATCTTACTCAAACAAGTCTCGTCCAACAGCTTAACATCTAACTCGATGAGTATTGATCTCTTGTTCAATCTAACTGAGCGAAAAAAATGAGAAGAGTACTTGGGATCCATTGAACTCTAAAAATAACTTTACCCATGGGAAAAGTGCAAAAGCTCTACTAAAAATCCGTTTAAACCTAAAGATAGGCCTATGAAGGAAGATGAGGTGCCAAACAGGATTCCACCAAGTTTTCACTTCATAATAAAAATAAAGAAAAATAATGATGACAAAATTATGGAAAATATTGAGAAATTTTATATATAAAAAGAAATATTTTATAGTTGGGTCATCTACCGCTTCAGGCAAGACAAAAACCCAATTCATCAGACTCATATATAACGCACACCCACCAAACTTATACTTCTCTTTCCTTTGTTCCTCAGTTCAGGTAAGGAAGATCAAAATGATGACACAAAATTAAGCCAGCTCACCCTGTAGGATCACCACCTCAGTCCAGATAGCTTCCACATCTGCAAACCTTGCTTGAAGGGCCCACACCTCTACAAGTTGGGATCAAAGAACCCCTACGTCTACGACATGGGCCCAAAGAACCTCAACAGCTGCAACTTTTGGAAGCCTCAATATTTTCATGCACAATGATTAGTATCTCTCAAAAATCTGATAAGGTGGCCTCAAACTGAAGATTCATAGCTTGAGCGAAGAAGTTCACAGTCTCATCCATACATCCAACTAGTCAGCATATCAAAGACTCCCTTTGGCTCTCAATCTCCCTCTCAGGGTTAGCTGTTGTAGGTGTTAGAATTGAAGAAGACATCGGAGCAGATACCCCCTCAGCTGCAATATGAGCAGAAGGACCTACAGGCTCTGCTGGCTAGGTTTGGCATGTCGTTTCAATGGGTTGGAAGTCAATAATATTCATGATTTTCTTTATAGTATTAGGTTTAGTGTTATAAGAATAATTTGAATGACTAAATAAGAAGAAAATCTAAGTTACCAATCATGCGCTTTATCTCTAACATATGAAAATTCTCTACAATGAGAGAAGGGGCAAATACCTGAGGACCACCTTCGGCCAATGGTAGAGGAGGAATACATTTTAGCGATACAACTTTATTCTGACTGCTTCATCAACTAACTGCTAGAGCAGATCTTTTTTCTAAGGTGAAGCATCAACTTGAGTGACCTCCTTAGTTGGAGGAAGAAGCAGAGCAAATTCTGGTGGAAGAACTTGTACGATTGTCGCTAATGGTTCCACCTCTTAGGACAGTAGTTGAGCCGAACATTGGTCGAGTGGTACATGGTACCTTTCGACTCCACACCTCTAGAAGTGTTATAAAATTTGATGATTTTCCCAACCTCTTCCACACACATTTTCTTCCTTGTTAGTTGTTTAACTAATTTAAATCCTTCAGGCTTAGTCTTTTCAGCTGGTCTATTGATACTAATCATTTTTCTCTAATCTTCCTTTCCCTTCTCAGTCTGTCAAGCCTCTTCACCTACTCTTTTCTCTTGAATATGTTGGGAACTTCTTGGGTTTTTCTTTCTTTCATCCCCAGAAGGGCGATTTTCTTAAGCAGAAAGCCCCAAAAACCCTAATTAGTGCTACCTCGCTAACTTGTTTCTTAACACTTAACATATTCTTTCACAGAGCACACTTCATGCCCTATTTATAGAGAAATGGAACATGAAAAACAAGGGGGAACAATTATTGACAATTTTTATACTCATTATGTGAACAATCATGTTATTTAATTCTTTTATTATTATAACATTTGTCACTTTTTAAGAAGTAAGATAATTGAAGAACTAATTATTTCCATCAGGAATATTCTTACATAATCATGAGAAGATATTATGGACAATTCAAAGAGGTTTGATGTATGAAAATACATCATTATACTTGTCGGCCTTTAAATTTGACCGACCAAAAGACAAACTAAAACAACAAGCACAACGCGACTGTGTCAATGCCTGCGCAACTAGCATCTGCCATTTGTTAACCTCACTTTTGGTTGAGGTCTAGAAACTTCTTCAGTAGCCTAGGTCTAGCCATAGGACTTTCCTATTGACTAGTCTTAGAAAATTAGAAAAGGTATCCTCATCATTAGAAATTCAAAATTCTTCTCTTTGCTCAACTTGAGATTCCACATATTGGTCCTAATCTCTAATGTTTAGAAGGTAAGATCATTGTGGGATAGCTCAAGAAGAGTTTTTATAAGGTTACTTGGCCTTAGGATTGACCCTGGGTGTTGATTTGAAGCTAAGCTACATTATACCCTTACTATATCTTCACAATACATTAATTAAGATCAATACATGAGAGCCCAAAATGAGGATTTCATTGATCCATGGTTCATTTAGAATGGATATCTATCCAATTCTATTTGAAATGCATAACTTGGTCTTTTGCCCCTAGGCACCTCCAAATTACTTAATTGCCCTTGGGACCCAAATTTGGA
>JXCR01086739.1:0-19761 GCA_002079205.1 Phalaenopsis hybrid cultivar | reverse complement strand
AAAAGCTGTTGATCGCTTAGTTGAATATGATGGAAATGGGAATGTTTAGATTAATTTATGGAAAAATTTGAAATGGTAAATTAATGAATGATTATGGTAGAGAAATAGATGGAGCAACATCTACATAGGATAACGTAGTTTAAAATATGTTTTAGGTAGGAAGGGTATAAAATTAACGAATTAGAGGATAAGTAGCTTTAGTGTTGGAGAATTGGGAAGAAAGGGGAAGAAACTTAAGGCAACATTGTTAAAAGTTGTTCAAATGATTTGCAGGAGCATATTTATGTCGCGTAACAATTAACATGAACAAATGTTAAATAATGATTAAAAAGGCGAACCTTAGATAGTTATGATGGTGACTGATGAGAGAACCAATTCTTGCCTTCTAACAAAATTGTGGAATTGCCTAAGCCTGTTGGAGATATTGACATTTGTACTATATATTCATATACCTTCAACATGGGGAAGCATGATCATTAACATGAGCAGTTTCTATGACATCAAAGGCACTGTTAGTTGATGTTGAAATGCATGTTCACAGGTAATTTTGGTGAGTTGGTCAATGTGGAGCTTTCAATGGACAGAAATGTAAGTTGCTTTTTCGTGTCTGCTTGGGAACCTGGTTGATTTAAAATTTGTGACTCACTCTTCATTCTTCTGAAGGTCAACCTTCCCCGGGGTTATGGTTATGTTGAATTCAAGAAGAGAACAGATGCTGAGAAAGCCCGTCTTCACATGGATGGTGTATGTGCTGTTAATTGTTTAAACTTATTTGCGCCCTTTCCTTTTCTTCTCTTTTAATTTGTGTTACTTATACTGTTTCCTATCCCATAACAGGGTCAAATTGATGGAAATGTGGTGTCAGTAAAGTTTACTTTAGCACAGCGGCAGAAGATTTCTTCACCCCCAAAGGTGATTCCTCCTCCAAAAAGGGAAGCACCTCAACGGGATAAGATACTTCCTGGACCTGAGAAAGAAGTTCCATCGCGTCTAAGGGAGTGTATGTTCCTCTGTATTAAGTTGGTTAATAAAATTTACTTTTCTGATGCAAACTTTTAATTTTGTTGTTTTTTGCATATATTTTTAATGCTCAGCTGTATTATTATTTTTGTTTGTTGCCTATAATTTAATATTTAGTATGTTTTATTTTCCTGACAGTTTTGATATTTATTGCCTTCATTCCTTCTGTTATCTATTGATTGTCTTGATTTTCTGTTGGTGCTCATCCTATTTCTGGCTAGTATGCTTGTGCAATCATCTTTTAGTCAATCATAGTATTGTAATACCTTAGATTGGTATTTGTTTTTCATCTCTATACACACTGCTTTCATATGTACAACTAATATTCCTCCATGGTCAGCTTCTCCACGTCGTAGACCACCATCACCGCCGCCACGAAGGCGATCTCCTGTTGCAGTTCGTCGCCCTGATTCACCCAGGCGTCGACCTGATTCTCCTCCTCGCCGCCGTCTGGATTCTCCAGTACACCGTCGAGCAGATTCTCCTCCTCATCGCCGTGGAGAAACACCACCTCGCAGGAGGGCTGCTTCTCCCATTAGGAGACGCTCGCCCTCTCCCAGGCGGCTTAGATCACCTGCACGGTTTGTCATAACTATACAGTTCTGTCATCACATTTTGTTGACTTTTTGCCGCTAGTTGACAGCAGATTGCCAAATAAAACTTTGCTGCAGTGTTTCCCCACGAAGGCTACGTGGCAGTCCTCCCCGCAAGCGCTCTCCAGTACCTCTCAGGCGGAGGTGAATCGTTTTACTTTTTATAGAAGTGTTTGCTACACAAACACACCNCCGCAAGCGCTCTCCAGTACCTCTCAGGCGGAGGTGAATCGTTTTACTTTTTATAGAAGTGTTTGCTACACACACACACCCACACACACATATATACAGTATTGAGCTTCTAGTAGCTTAGGTTTATTTATTTGTTTCCTGTTGTTGATAAAGTATGATAAAAAGCTTATCTCTGAAAGCTGCTGTAGGAAGCTGTTTAATGGAGATCGTGACGCTCTAATTAGTATTGTGCTTCTATTTTTTTTAACCCAGCTGTTAGTTCACAAGGTGGGAGTTTATTGTCGTGTAGTGAAAATCGAGCCTAAGACCTTGACAACGGCTTCCATGGCCCGTCCTAATCAGACTATTTGGTACCCACAATTTTGATTTTGCAGATGTTATTGATAAAACATTATAGGTAGTTGCTGGAAGCTGTTCTTAATGAAGTAGTCTAAGCTATATCGGGGCATATGTGGTTTTGATTTTGCTGCTTGTTGCTTTCTCTTGCTTATGACATTCATTCCCTTAACAATATTTACCAACAATATTATTTTAATTTATAGAAGAGAATGCTCTTATATGAAAATTATGAAATTCATTCAATAATCTAAGGCAAAAAACAATGTGATTTTATCATCAAGATTAGTCTTAAGTTTTAGGATGGATCAAAATAAGTTTTGGAGTAATCTTTGAAAAACTACGGAGAAGCAGTGAAAGACATCCTTGCGGCAATCTTTGTTTTTTTTTTCCGGAGTGATGAAAATGATTGCTATTGTTTTTTAGGGGCATTCAAGCCATTGAGAAGGTTACCTTTTAAAAGTAATTTCGAGCTGCTGCAGTTGACGACAAATTTGGGCCACCTGTTTTGCATAAATCAGGGAGAAAACTATCATCCAAAAGCAATACAGAAAAGCAGCCGTTTTCTTTTAGCGGAATAGGAAGAGGCTTAACAGAGTTTTATTAATGTAAAATCTGGACTACTAGTAATATGTACTTGTGGAACATGAAGTTTATTTGCCATTTTCATTGTGTTTTAATGGGCAATGTTTATGGAATCTTGTAAAATATAAGATGATGTTTCATGGTATTAAGATATATAAAGTTGATTTAATCTTTTGAATATTCAATTAAATTTTGAGTGATGTGATAAAAAATTTTTATCACAGTTACCACTCCAGCCCCATGGTCTAAGCGTAGGCTTCCAGTGCAGGGTTTATTTGTTGTAGGCTTGCATATACAAGTTTGAGTGTGAGTTTATGATTAAATTAACTCAGTTTTCAAAAAAAAATTATTATCCAATTATGTGTTATTTTTTTTCTACTCCAGTGTCTTTAATGCTACGATTCAATCTTAGTTGGCATTGACCTATTAATTTTTTTTCATACAGTATCATATAGGATGTTAAAGTACAGCAGATAAATTTAAAACCATTAAGCTCAACCAGAAGGTAGACTATGATACTACATAGACATATAATGTTGAGATGCAACAAGTCTATAATCTTGCATATATGAGTGGAAAAATATGCCATACTTATCATTATAAACACGTGGTACGGACATTTGCATTCATATGCATAAAATATGTATGAACAAAAGATTTGGATTAAGAGGTGAAGGGAGCAAAAGGGAGGTGAATCTAGATACAAGAGAGGAGAGTGGTAGAGAGTTGCTAGCCCCCACATGAAATGGTAGTCATATCTCATTATTTGTTGTGGCTGTGGCTAGAAAATAGATGGGTCATGGTCGAAGGGGAGGGAGAGAGGAAAAGACGAGAGTACGGAAGTGTGGGGGGTGTGGAGCTTGGTTCACATCTTGAGCATAAGCAGAAGTCATTAGCCATATTTCAGTGTTTATTTCTTTCCCAACAGTGCAAAACTTTAGTCTATGGTTTAGATACTATTACCATCATAAAGTTCTGATCAGATGCTAGCTGATGTATTAGAAGGAATTGATTTGATGCCACTTTAATTATGCACCTTTTTTAGAGTTTCTCACTTGATCCTCTAAATGCTTTTGATTTGCTTGATTTCTCGTAGATACATGAGAACTAAAGAAAGGAGGAATTTGAGAGAAGAAAAAATGGATTGGGTTTGATTATTGTAGCATCATTGTAGCTCTTAAGAGGGAAGAAAGTTTTACATTATTAGAACAAATGTAAACGTTTACTGTAGCAACATTATAGTGGTTAGGAAGAGAGCTAGTGAGGGAGACGATTCTAAAAATTTTATTAAGTAACACTAAATAAATTCCAAAATCATTCAAATTATTGGAATGTTTTATAAATAATCTTCTTGCGCTTTATCAAAATGTCTCACTATTATTTCTAATTGTAGCAGTGCAAAAGAAGTAAGCTGTGCTAAACTGAGATGGACAGCAGAGTGATAGATTGGGAAAGGCATTACAGGGCCTCACTCCCTCTCCCTCTACCTTTCACTCTCTCTCATACTGTACATTCCTCCCCCATTGCCCTCTGGGTTTACCCTTCTTACCTCTGTTCTGCTACAACCAAAGTAAATAGTAAGATAATGACATCTATGGACTGCCTGTGCGTAAACTCCTTCCACCCCACCCCAGCTTCCCCTCCCAACCTCTCAATTTTCTCTTACATGCCTTTCCCTATCCATCTCTTTACTATTCATCTATTAGTTTAGCCTTGCTTAAAGAGAGAGGGAGCAAGGCTTCTGAGGCTATACCTCTGCTGGATTAGGTGTTTAATGAGTGCTAGATAATCTCTGTGAGGGTGCATACAGCTATTTTTGTTTCATTGTTGGTTTCCGGGTGTTTTGAGTGCAAAAATACTAGTTACTCCAGGCTACCTCCTATCAGAACACTGCAAATGTTGAACAAATCTGCTTTGTACTTTACCCTTTTACTGAAAGACAATATTTGATTACCAATTTTATGCTCACAGTATCGTGATGTTCTAATTTCAGATCTGCAATTTCAAAACTTAATTAATTATTTTAAATATGATTTATTTTCACAATCATGATAACTGTAAATGCTTTATTGCAGATCACCATTAACAAGGAGAGCTAGGAGTCCACCAAGGAGATCACCTCCAATGCGCCGTCGTAGCCGTTCGCCTATTCGGAGACCTGCTCGTTCCCGTTCTAGGTCAGTGTCTCCCCGCAGGTATGATAATTATTTAGAGTTTTTTTTTATGGCTCCTATGTCTCATATGCTATTAATTATGGTGCTGAATACCAGTTTACCTACTGTTATTTAATTTTTCCTGGAAAGTTCAGACGTTTATTGTTTTTAATGATTTTCTCATTAAAGTTGCTATGTGTTTTTTTTTTTAATAAATAAAGTATTATCTTGTAAGCTTCATCTTAGAAATGCAAATCTTAATACCCTTTTAGTGGAACAGAAAAGCTTATTCTATTATTCATTTAGTTTTTACTTGAAACTTGATGTGTGATAGCCCGAACTTGCACCCATCAAGTTATTATCCGCTTTGGCTAAATGGCCTCACGATTTTGCCTCGTTGGTGCAACTTACCAGTAAATCACCCATCCTAGGAGTGCTCTAGGACGAGCACACATTGGAGTTTCTAATGAAATTCCACCGTTACACTAAATGCATCTTGATGTTTAAAAGTTTGGCTTCATTCTAAAGGGGTTTCACAAGGGGGCTGTGCTTATGATAATTGGTACTCTAGTGGAGAAAAAGCTTTTTTATTGATAAATAGCTCAAACAAGTTGATGAAGAGAGTGTGTTTCACCTTATCATTTAACAAATGGTCTTCTTTTTGGTGAAGTTAAAATTGTCCGTTTGTACAACTGACTTCTATACATTTTCAATATATACTATTTTTTGAGGGGCTTTATCATTTGACTAAGGGACTGTTTATTTGGATGTATTAGGAGCTCTAGTAAAAAAAATGCTTAAGTTTTGGGAATTAATGTGTTTGGTTGGAGGAAAAATAAAATTCAAATATTTTTATAAGGAGTTTGTAATACTCTCTTAGATTATGACTGTCTGCTGTTGCAATCTTAAAACTACTGTAATCTCGTAAACATGATCCTGCCTGTTGACAGTTCACCAAGACAACCCCGCTGTCTTCCAACCTTTTGTATTCCAAATGCTATAGATGTATTTTACATTTTATTTGAAATGCACCTAATTTTAAATACTTGCAATTTTGTAGTTCCTAATAAAATGTTTATTTCTATGATGAACTCTTGATTGTGATTTAGCTGTGTTTTTCCTCTCATTCCTCCTAAATGGGAGCTATTTTTAGAATTAATGTCACCTCATGTTGAATTAACATCACAAATTAAACTATTTTTAACTACTAACTAATTACAAGCTTATGTTTTGGATCATATTAATGATACCCATTTCTATTTGACTTCTAAATTATATATTTTAATGTTAAAGCAGGGGCGTTCGAGCACCTCCAAGACGAGGTAGATCTTCATCCTTCTCCAGATCACCCAGTCCTCGGAAGGTTGTTTTCTTACTATACTACCCTTCATCTGAAACAGTTCTAAATGTACATAGCAGCTGACTTAGAATTTCTGGCACAGGGACCTCGCAACATAGCCAAAAGTCGCAGTCCAAGAAGGTATGTTTAACTTTTATGATTTGATGGAGGGCTTTCATATCACAGTTTTTAGTACCTCCTACCATTTCATATATTTTTGCACATTAATTTCAATTATTATCCTATTGGCTTATGTTTACTTCTCATGTTATTTAAGGCCTATATATTTTTGTTATATTCAATCTCAACTGTAACATTGCTTTGAACAAAACTTAATCACATGATAAGTTCAACCCTCCTAGAAACCACTAGTCACATTACTATTTTTATATTTTATGTTTTAACAACCGGGTTATCTTTTTAGCCTCACTTTCTATTAAAAATGCTCGGCATTTATGATTTGCCGACCTTTTTTTTTAATTATCATAATCTGCAGTATCTAGCACGCGTACAACATTGTGTGACACATTTTTGACACACATTATGTTTGACCATAAAACATAATAACTAATTAATATATTTGTCGAGGGTTAAGTGAGATGGTGATGATGAGAAACATGAGTAAAAAACCAATATGAGGCTTAAATTAAAAAAATAATAATAAATAAATAAACAATTGAGTTATAACTCAATAACTAATTTCTTTAGATTGTGTATGTTTTATAAAGCTAATTTTTTTAATTAACTTTACAAAGCAACAATTATATAAATCGGATTGCATTTCATTCATCCTTATATAGTGTAATTATTTTACCATATTTTTAGTTTTTAAGATATATGTTAAATGTGGTTCCCGTGTCTCACCTTCCATATTTGTAGCAGCCCCATATACGTTCTAAGCATCAAGCCTAAGACATTGTGTTAACGCACTGTTTCTTTTATGTTTCTGTTCTTCTTTAAAAGACCTGCTAGAGGAAGATCCGTCAGCAACAGTCCCAGCAGCAGCTCTGCCTCTCCCAAAGGACCTAAACCTTAATATGTGACTCGCAGTAAAGCAGGTAAGTTCTCTCTCTCTCTCTCTCTCTCTCTCTCTCTCTCTCGCCAGCCCCCCTCTCCTCCATGTCAACCCTTGTAAGTCCTTGGGTACGCCCTCTACCTGCGAATTCTACTAGTTTTGCGGCGGTGTTCTGATGCTGGAAGACTTTTTTTTTTAACCAGTTACCATTTATTTTGAAATTGTTTTGGCCAAAGAACTTTAGTTCGAAAACTATGTGGCAACTCTTTATTTCCTGCACGGATTATCTCCAATTTGTTGCTGCTACAGTATTTAAAATGATTACATCTTCATCTCCTTTAATCATGCTCTCTGGAATTTGATGATGTTAGATAAAAGACTTTACTTCGAATTATTGTGATGTTTCATAACTTACTGCTGCCAATCTTTTTATTAGTAGCCCTTTTTCGTTTTTGTAATTGGTTCTGTGAGGTTGTTAATTTTGCACATTTAAATTGATTTTATGACGCCATTCAAGTTGGAAGTGGTGGCTGGTGCGTTAAAAATGAGGACTGTCTTTTGCAAGGCATGGATATGTGCATCATTACTACTTTTTTATTATGGACGGGCATGATTTAATTTGTTTAATAATCTGACTATCTGTTAAATTGAATTGAATTTATTTTAGGAATTAGAAATCTGAGTTACACTGATCAAAATTGAGTTTGAATTATCCAATTGAGCCATTCATTGTCAAATTCACTCAAAGCTAATTTCATTTGATCTAGCTTGAAGCCCAATGAAATCCTTATGCACCTAATTATCCCCTAATGTACTTGAATTTATTCAACCCTAAGCCCAATTTGAGCTATTTATTATTCTTGTTTGACCTTAATCCTTGGAAGGTTATAATCTCTCTGTATTCATAGCATTATTCTGAATCCAATTTCTTCAAGCTACTACTGTCCCTTAATTAAATTAGCAGTCTATAATTAAAAGGAGGAATTTTGGGCTAAAACCTATTTGACTTAACTGAGCCACCTGACCAACTTAAAGAGGCTCTATCACTACTAACAGCTGGATAGTTGGTCTGATAGGTTGGCCTGATCAATGGGCACTGTCCCTTCGATTTATTTTTAATGATGATCAGAATCATTCTCCACCATCCTACATAATTAATATAGGTCAAAAATTATATTAGTTGATTAGTTCTTTGAGCATTCATAAATATGACTCAAATTGAACTCATTTGAAGGATTTTTAAGCAATTTTTTAGATTTGTGGATAAAGTTTTGAAGCAACATAAATTATTGTGTCACCTCATTAAAAAGGTCGCTGTTACACAACTTGATTAATTATGTCACTTATCGGACTTGAAATCACTTGTAACAACATCAATTGCCTAATTGGCTCTATAATATAATATATTAAATCAATTCCAGCCAAGTAGATGGACGGACTAACCAATCAAGCAGATCCAATACATCATCAACACAATTCATATTTTTTTTCAAAAGTAATTATAAGTCAATTAAAAAAAATACAATTTGTTCAACCAAAATTTTCTACGCATGACACCAAAAGATTTGTAATGCCCCTACTTCTAGACCCTATCAATCATTTTCTCACTGAGATCCTTGCCACAGTGCCTCACACTGAGCTTATTTGACAAATGGTTTACCAAGCAATAGCTGAAATGAGCATGGAACTAGATCAATTATAATTTGACATTTATTCATAAAAGATGTTTATATGCGTGTATTAAGATCATCTATTCTGCATTTATTTGGTAGTCAAAATATGTTTTCTTTTGCCTTTTGAGTTACACATGTAATGTTCATGATTTTTTTATATAGGTGGTCATTTCATTCATTTTATAATGTCGGAGTTTTCTCCCTTAGTAGGACTATAGTGAAATCATAACTCAATCTTCATCTGTCTAGTGTAATAGTTTATTTATGAGCCCTTTTATGTCACAGAACTTTATCAAATTCAATATCTCCTTCCCCTCCAACAATTTTTATTCCATAAGAAAATTTTGATTAGTTTAATATAAGTAGACATTAGATTAGATTTACTATAAGCATGACTAATATAACCTGATCGGCATTTCTTTTCATATTTCTTATTTTTCTTCATTCCTTTTCTACAGAAAAAGTGTTAGAATGAAGAGCTCTCTCTCTCTCTCTCTCTCTCTCTCTCTCTCTATTATCTAATCTACTCGTACTAAATTATTTATTCCATCAGCATATAAAGTCAACTTAATGATTCCATCATCAAGTGCTCTTTATTCAGCTAACGTTATCCGATGTGATAAGTATGAGGTTTATTTATTCCTTCTTTTATTCATATTTCCTACTCTTTTCATTGTAAAATGCGTTTAAAATAATTTTAAATTCAAATTTTAAACTTGGATTCTAACAAATGATATCTCCCTTGTTGATAACCACTATTGAACTGATAATTGACTTCAAAAAAAATCGCGAAATTTACATTCATGCAACACAACTCCTATGTAATTACATATTTGACACCTAAATTTTGATATTTACATCAATATCATTTTTTCTATGCATGAAAAAGTGTATTTTGCATTTATAAAAGATTTGAATGTTAGAAATATAAGAATGAGTCTGGCTGTTAGATATGTAAATTCATAAGAGTTGTGTTGTATTAAACAAGTTGAACAAGTTAGTAGTCACACATAAGCACAATATATTGAAGTTGATACATTATTACCCGAATTTTACAATATCATTTTAAGCATCTATACAACCCTGCGATATATTTCCACCAAACCTCAAAACTGTGAATTCCTTACATATTTAACATGAGCTTTTTCTTGATTATGTCTCACATACATGTGTACAGTTTCTACAAGTATGTACAGCATTGAAGAACTTCTTAGGTAGACTTTATCTTGTCCAACCGAAACTTTCTCTGCAAATTTTTTTTTTTTATCGATTTAAAGAAAAGTTATTAGCAAAATTTAATTAAAAATAAAATATATGTATGTTTACATACTGACCAAAAGAACATTAATTTCGTCTAAGAAAGGCCTGAGCAATGAGGTCAACATGTGGATATCATCTCTCAAACTGTTGCTGTCTTGCCCGCTGCCCATCAGGAAGCTGGTGAGTTCTTCTTTTTCTGGTATCAGCTTCAAAGCTACCTATCAATTCCCAAAAAATATATGATCTAATAATATTATCAATAATCATTATTATTACAATTAGAATTTTAATGCAAATACTAGGACAGATAAATATTTATGCGCCATCAATTCATGCTCAGATCTATAAAAAAGTTAATTTGAAGAATTAGAAATTAATTGAGCAAACCAAAAGAGTGATTGAAAATAAATAAAGACTTTGTAAGCAGCGGAGGAGATCCAGCCATGCCATGGCTTCAATGTGGACTGGTAAGATTCCTCCACTATTTGGTCCAGTCCCCACTCAGGTTCCTTCTCAAGGAACTGCAGCAGCGCCAGGCTAAAATTCATTGACCTGATCACATATATTTCTTCATAAAAATTCAGAAGATTTTGTATTTATTTACTTAAGTTTGGGATCAAATTGTAAAATAAACTGGAAAAAAAAGTGGTTTTGATTTTGAGAAGATGACCTGGTTAGCCATAGTATAGCTCTGGAGCAGCTTTCTCGCTTTCTTGCAGTCCCATCTTCCATTTCTTTCTTCAATATCTCACCCAGACTCGAATAACGTGATGGATCCATTAAATATAGCTTCTCCAATCTCTTTATCCAAAACCCCAAAAATTAAAAATTAAAAATAAATCAGTTCTGCATGTTAAACTGGACTTGATTTAAAAAAAAAAAAAAGAAAAAACATGGAGCAAAATATGACCTCTATATTTCTCTTGACATCTTGCCTCAGTACTGCCATTGTTGGCCCAATCTTATCTGAATAATAATAAAAAAAAGTTCAGATTAGACTTCAGAACTCTTAAGAATCATAGAGAATGAGAGAGAGAGGAGGGTCAAACCGAGGATATGGAGGAGGGACTTGGAAGGAGCGAGGAAGGGGAGTGTGGAGGGGTTGTGGTCCTCCTGCTTCACTGCTACAGAGAGCTCCTCTGCGGCAGCCCTAATCTCTGTTGTAGGGAACCCATCATCTCTTTTGACTTCTTCTGCTGCTCTCTTCATCTCTCTATCTTTCCCGGTCGCTTCTTTGCTTTCCTTTGAGAGAGAAGAAATCAATTGGAAAGAGGAAAGCTACAGTTAAAATGTGTGAGGTCAAACGTAGCCGCTGTCGTCACTGTTATTTCAATCCTGAATCAGCCTCCCTCACGTCTTCCATTATTATTACACTACAAAATCTCCTTTCGTCCTCTTCGTCCCCCGTCCATCCACATTTTCTTTTCTTTGTTTTTATTATATTATTATTATTATTATTAATTTGATGATAACCTTTTGAAAAATTCTACCAAACTGATATCTGTTACAAAATTTAAATTGGATGGTATAAATGTAAAACTTATGGGAGTTTTAGATATGTAAATACATGGAAACTGGATGGCATGCATGTAAACGACCCTGAAAATAATATTATGATAAATTTATTCATCACTTTTAAGGAATTCAATGAGATATTTTAAAGTTATATTTTATGTACAAGATATAGTTTAACAAGTATTTTCACGCTGTTTAATAATGTGAAGGAAAAAAAAATGTTAAAAACGATTTGAATTATTCAAACGACTTGTTTGATCACTGCACGACTTGTATGGAGTCCAATGAGACTTGATTATTGGGCACTAGCTTTGGAGCCCGGCGCCATTGCTGATTGAGGCAAAGCATGCATTAATTAATAGGCAATACATTTATTTTGTATCAGATTTGTGGATTAATTTAACTATATTTTATTGATATCCTGATATCCCTTGATAAATTTGTTTGGTCAGGCGAGTTTTAAATATTTATCTTAGCTCTCTTTTTTTTCTAATTATAAGAGTTTATGAGTTAACTTGTCTTTATTTGTCTTTATATTACTTTTCTAGTGCTTTATGAACTTTTTCTTACAACTTTTTAGCCCATTTTTACCCATCATATCACCCAATTCCTATATATATTTACATATCAAATATCTAAACTTTCAACTTTTTTTTTCTTTTTTATTATCTAACACATAAGTCTTTCATATCGTATCAAATATATCACCATTTTAAATTTTTAGTAGAATATGCATTTTCATATATAGGTAAGGTGATATATGGGGCGGTAAAAAAAAAACTCGTCGTTCGCGAACAACTCGTGCTTGACTCTCTATGGAGCTCGAATAATTTTTTTAGCTCACTTTATCAGTTAGTTAAACACGAGCAAATCTGTGTTCGATTGTAATCGGTTTGTTATTGTTTGAATTAGAAAAAAAAAATAAATTTAAATAATTAATATAAACAATTATAACTATAAGGTAAAAATAATTATAAATTTCTTAAATTGAAAAATATAAAATAAATAATAAAAATAATATTATTTTAAGTATTTTAGTCATATAATCATTAATGGATGACATAGAATAAATAGCTAATTATTATTAAATAATAAATATTTTAATTAAAAATGCTAATTCTAATTCTCACGATTATGATTTTCCTGTTTACTAAGCCTAACCGGTGGATCACTTCCTAACCAAAGTTTTCGTTTCAAGGCACTGTTAGGTTTTATGATTTTTGTTTCATTATGACATGCTTCTGTCATCCATCTATACTCAATAATAGTCTTCATGGATCTTGAGGCAATTGACATTCTACTCCCGACGTATTGACTATTCTCGATTGACTTCTGCTCTGCCAATGGAACCCAATAANGCTTCTGTCATCCATCTATACTCAATAATAGTCTTCATGGATCTTGAGGCAATTGACATTCTACTCCCGACGAATTGACTATTCTCGGTTGACTTCTGCTCTGCCAATGGAACCCAATAGATCCATGAAGTATCCAACAAAACACACCAACACAAAAAATTAAAATATATTTTACTATTCTTCTAAAATAAGAATAATATTGTAATTCATTATCTATAAAAAGGAGCGCCCTTTCATATAAAAGGGCATTTGGCTCTTCCGCTTTTAAACTCTATTTTTAATAGAATAAAATGTGCCCACGAGACTTGGGAACACCCCCATTCTCCCCGAGGTGGCAACTCCTCCTCTCATCTTCTCCTCCTCTTTTCTTCTCTCTCACATTTTCTTTTGCTTGGGTTCTTATGCTCTATTTTTGGGGATGATCGATCGGACAGATTTGGATTCAACAATTCCGAAAGCCATTTGACGTTTTGTTTATATTTAAGAATAAATAAACTTAATTATTTAATCAGTAAAAATGGCTAAACTAAAATAATAATAAATAATAACAGAAACGAACAAAAATTACATATGATCAATATTGCATATCAGGGAAGATTGTCGACCTGCATTTATATCAAATATTAATGTACTTGCTTGTCTCATCAGCTACGCATGCATCTTTGTCTCCCAAGACTTTACATTATAACAAATCTTTAAAATTTTGACCCCCATGGAAATAACTAATAAATTAAGGAGTATGATAGAATTGAAAGGCCAATCTTCTCTATTTATAAAAGCCTTCTCCCTGTGATCTAAAGCTCATCAAATTAATTAGGAGAAGAAGAAAAAAAAAACAAATAATTGATGGGTTTCAACTTCAATCATTGCTTCAAATCGGCTGCCAAATCAGAACCTGTGAGGTTTAATAGTACTCTCAGTGATCAAACGCTGGATTCAGAGAAGAAGAGGAAGGAGGAGGAGACAATGACGGAGGTGAAGCCATTAAAGATGACGAATGAGAGAGTGGCGATTATGGTGCCTTACATTCCCATAGTTTCTTTCCCAGGCCTTATTTAAGCTGCTTCTATGTGTAACTGGTAGAATTAAATTTATTTTGTGTTATAAATAATTTGTTTTTAATAATTAAATTTGTTGAAAAGCCAATGTTATGTGAGATATGTGATCTATTTGAAGGTCACCAACTCTACAATCCAATTAATGGAAAAACTCTCATTAGTTGGGATGTGCAATTTAATGAAAAAGGTGCATGGGATTGGAGAACACAAGAGATGAATATATTTTTCTTCCTTATCTTGAAGAGGGGGAAATAAATGAACAACCAATAATTGAAGAGATTATAAAAGAAGAATTACAGGAGTCTATCACTCCATTAATTTCAACAAGAACATCTAAAGGATAAACATCTATGTCACCTTTTAAGTGAAAGTTCATACTAGAAGACACCATATTTTTTAAAGTTATAAGATATTTATGAGGTAACTAATAATCAAGATGACATTACTCTTTTTTGTTTTTTGGTGAATGTGGACCTTTAAGCTATAAAGAAGTAGTGAAAAACAAGAACTGGGTAGATGCTATGAATGATATGTTGGATCTCACTACACTTCCACAAGGACGCATCAATTGGAGTTAAATGGGTGCATATAGTGAAGAAGAATGCTAAAGGAGATATAGAGAGAACTAAAACATGATTGATGGTTAAAGGATACAATAAAAAAGATAACATTGATTATGATGTGGTATTTGCTATTTTCATCATTCTTGAAACCGTCACACTGATAATCTTTTTGGCAGCTTAATGTGCATGGAAGATCCATCAAATGAATGTAAAGTCCAATTTCGAGAATGAAGTTTTTGAGAAAAGGGTCTGTATTGAAAAACCTTTGGGATATGAAGTAAAAGGGCAAGAAGAAAAAAAATTTTATTATTGAAAATGACTTTATATGGTTTAAAGCAAGCACCAAGAGGTTAGAATACTCGAATTGAAAAGTGTTTAAGAAAAACCAAAATTTTTTAAAGTATTAATTTGAGCATTCACTTTATATTAATGCTCAAAATAAAGATATTTTAATTGTGTCTTTATGTAGATGACTTGATTTTCACATGCAATAATCTAAAAATGTTTGATAAATTCATGAAAGAAAGGACCAAGTAATTTAAAATGATAGCCACTGGGTTTATAACATACTATCTCGACATTGAAGTGAGACAAGAAGACATAGGCATCTTTATCACTAAAGAAGACTACTACAAAAGTACTTAAGAAGTTTAAAATGGATGACTCGAATCATTTTAAAAAACTAATGAAATATGGAGTTAGATTATCCAAAAATGATTAAAGAGAAAAGGTAAATCTAACTCTTTATAAAAGTCTCATCGGAAGTATACACTACTTAATTTATACAAGATTAGATTTTACTTATGCAATAGGAGTAATAATTCATTACATCGAAGCTCCAAGGATAACGATTTTAACATTGTTAAGAGAATTCTTTAATATATTAAGGCTTACTTTACTCTTTCTCTAAAAAATATAAAATTATTGGATATGGTGATGACGATTGGGATGAGCATCTGGATGATAGAAAAAGTGTCACCGAATTCATTTTTTTTAGGGGAGGTATTGTCTTGACTTGGATATTGAAGAAGCAGTCTATTATTACGCTCTCAACTTGTGAAATTGAATATGTTGCAGTTATTTCATGTGTTTGTCATGCAATTTAGCTAAATGAATTAATTGAAAGAATTACACTTTCTATAAGAGGTGCTCATCAAGATACATATTGATAATATATCAAAGCTTGCATTGATAAAGAATCTCTTCATTCACAATAGAAGCAAGCACATCTACACCCGAGAATATGTTGCAATAAAAGAAGTGGAGTTGAAGTACGTTATTTTTCAAGATCAAATGACAGATATATTTACTAAGCCACTGAAGCAAGAAATGTTCGTGAAGTTCTGAAATGTTTTTGGAGTTACAAAACAAGTTTTAGGGAGTTTGTCAGAAATAAATATTCTTGTGTTAAAAATACATATTTTTTGAATAATTAAAACTTATGAAAAGGATATGTTAAAATGTCAATGTTAGGTGAGACATGTGATGCATGTGTGTGTGTGTTAGGCGTGGTAGGTATAGAATGATTGGCCGAAATTAGTTTGGTTGGTGAATAATATGTGTGGTGTTGATTATTTATAAATTTGATAAATACTCCATATTTTTATGGGCTATGAATCAAATTTTAAGAAAAGCATTGTGAGCTTCTAAATAGCATTTGTGTTAGTTTGAGAAATTTAAATTTTGATTCTCAGTTTATAAAAAAATTTAATTTTTTCTTAACACAGTGAAGTCATTAAAGATAACAAGCTCATTATGTTTCTTTTACATGTCTTTTTGGGTTGTTGTCTACATAAAATCCGCATGCAGCGGTGGAACAGTCTGCTCATTCCAAAAGAAATTGTGTGGATCAACCTTTCCCTTCAACTCAGCCAATCTCCTAAAATTCCCTTTAAAATACATTCTCCCCCAACCCTCTGCATCCGCCGAGTAACGGCTACTTTTCCCCTCAGCATTCCTTCCCAAATCCATATCCTTGTAGTTATAATAAGCAGCCCTCGGTTCAGTCGAAGCATAAGGAGTCATCAGCTCATACAAACTCTTCATTCTTCTCAGACGCCTTTCTATCCCCCCTCCCTTCTCCTCCTCCGAATCCAACCATTTCAGAATATACTGAATATTGTACAGATTACCTTTTCGATGAGGAAAAGCTATTTCATCCTCTGAAATCTCGCTCATTTTCCCCCCAAATGGTTCCATTATCAGAACAAACCACTCCCCATCTTCATAAGCTTCCATTAAAAATCTCCATATCTTGTTCAATCCACTCCCCGGAATCGATTTCTGAACAAAGTCAGACTTGGCCTTGAACGAACCAGTCGATTCAATCTTTTTATTCACCAGAGCCTCAACCGGAAACTTCCCATACAGTCCATTGAAAAACAAAAATGATTCAAGCCAGCTCATTTCCACGCACTCTGAAGCTTTCAACTCGAGCTCCGGAAAGCTCTGCTTCGCCAATCTCAGAACCTCCTTTCTCCCGCCCAAGTACAGAGAACTGAAAGTAAGTTTTATGCTCGCCGTCGTTTCATCCTTCTTTGCCGTCGCCTCAGCGATTAATCTTATGAAGAGATCCACATCCAGCCGATGGCCAATTTCCTGCCAACGCCCTGCCAATTCAGTAACATTTTGATTTGCAGATGTTCTTACCGCATTAAAAACCGTAACTTTTTCCGGAACTTCAACTAAACCGATCTTGAAAGCCACGATAATGCCGAATCCGGCGGCGCCGGCTCCCCTTATCGCCCAAAAAAGCTCCTCCCCCATCGACTCTCTGTTCAAAATTCGACCTTTGACGTCGACAAGCCGAGCATCCACAACATTATCAGCTGCGGTGCCATATTTTCTAGTCAAACTCCCCATACCGCCGCCGCTCACGTGTCCCCCAACGCCGACGGTGGGGCAGAATCCCGCCGGAAAGGCGGCAGTTTTATTTCTTCCGGCTATTTCGTAATAAAGTTGGCCGAGAGTTGCGCCGGCTTGAACCCAAGCGGTGCCGGAGAGTTCTTCGAAGGAGATGGAATGGAGGGCTGAAATGTCAAGTGTTATGAAGGAAGAGTTAGTTTGGTGGGCGCAGTACGACAAGCCTTCGTAATCGTGGCCGCCGCTGCGAGGACGGATGTTGAGGTTTGATCGGGCTGCGCAGATGACGGCGGCTTGAACGTGAAGATCGGATTTGGCGGCGAGGATCAGCGACGGCATGGATGTGGTTGCGGAAAAGAGGAAACGGTTGTTTTTGAGGGATGAGAGGAGGGTTGAGTGGTAGGATGATGTGTTGGAAATGGAGATCAAGTCTGAGACATTGGTGAGGTTGTGGAAGCATTGGATGAATGATTTAATGGATTCGGTTTCTGGGTAAGATTGAATTTTTGTTGAAGGCGGGAGGAATGGAAGGGGGAGAAAGGTTAGAGATATGATTAGCAGAAGAGGGGTTATGATTTTTGTTAATGCACTTGATTTTGATGACATTATTGCTGTTGAGGTTCTTCTTCTTCTTCTTCTTCTTCAGCTTTCNTGATTTTTGTTAATGCACTTGATTTTGATGACATTATTGCTGTTGAGGTTCTTCTTCTTCTTCTTCTTCTTCTTCTTCAGCTTTCGTTGCATCTTCTTCTTATATATTTGCTTCAACTGTTCTTATTTTCATCGCTTGTTTAACATTTGGTCAAATTAGAAAATTATTTTTGTTAATCCTTTATTTTTTTTTCGTTTTGTNCGCTTGTTTAACATTTGGTCAAATTAGAAAATTATTTTTGTTAATCCTTTATTTTTTTTTCGTTTTGTTTTTCTAAAAAAAAAGCTGTTTGCCGGAATTGAATGGGTTGATCGTACGAAAAAAAAAAGCATTGATATAAAATAATTCATGATATATCAAAAAAGAAATTTTTTTGGGGAAGGTTTAATTTTTCAGAATATTTTTTGAGGATTTGTATTTTAGTGCGGCCTAAAATGAGGAGTTGAATTTGTTATTTGTCCATTATTTTGAGGTGGGTTGTGTTTTTGTGTTGTTAATCATATTTTATGTGTCTGTAATTTAAATATATGAGCAGTAGAAATTAGCGGTGGTTGTTTTTCTGTACTTTCTTGTAAAGTTATTCGACAAAATGGATTGAACCCTAAACTTCCGCCCATGTGCAGCGGNGTGGTTGTTTTTCTGTACTTTCTTGTAAAGTTATTCGACAAAATGGATTGAACCCTAAACTTCCGCCCATGTTGGAGCTCTCTAGTTTTATTCTGTGCCCCCACTCCTCCCGCTCGTCCTCCTTTTGCATTTGCTCCTCTTTTAGAATTTCTTCTCGTCTTATTTCTCTTCATTCCCCAACACCTGCAGACGAGGGTTTTCCGATGATTGTTTCTTCTTCCAATATCCTTTTTATCTCTTATCTTTTCTTTGTGAATTTGTTATGTTAGCCGTATTGATTTGTATAGAGTTTATTAGTGGATTTGTTTGATGGGTTTCTTTGTGTTTTTTTTTGTGTAGCGCTGATATTTTTGAAATTTTTACATTCATAATTGGGAGTGGTGGGATATTTTGGTTTTGATGTTTAAGTTGGAATTTGATGTTGCATTTCAGTGAGAATTTGAGAAAATGAGGAATGGTTTTGTTTGAGGGGTGTCGGGGATTCAACTGTTTTTTGGTTTGCTGCAATTGTGAATGGTTTTGTTTTCTGCAAATGTGAATAGCAACGTGAATTGCTACTAGTTTGATGCTTCATTCAGAGAATTTTACAATTTGGCTATAAGAATCTTTCAATTTGTGAACTTCGGAATTTGAGGATTTTTGCTGTTATTTTTTCGGCTTTGATATTTGAGTGAGAATATGAGAAATGCGTACAAATTGAAATTAGATTTGTGAATAGCTATATTTTAATTGTTTTGTATTCAATGAATACCAATTTGGTGGTGTGATTGGTGTCTGTGTGATAGTGTGTGGTGGTGTGTGGTATGTTATTGTGGTGTGGTCATGTGTTGTGTGTGGGTGTGGTCGTGTGCTGTGTGTGGCGTGGTGTGGTGGTGCTATGTTCTGACTGCTAATGTGGTGTGGTGTGGTGTGTGTATATGCTATCGTGATAATACATGGATAATATTTTTGGATGACGTC
>JXCR01086732.1:0-28536 GCA_002079205.1 Phalaenopsis hybrid cultivar | reverse complement strand
GCTTTGAAAGGATTGAACATTTAATTGAGCACCTGCTTCAAGTTGTATCCAATTGTTAAAGGCTATAATTAGTTTATTATTATTTGGGAAGCATCAATTAATTTTTATTCTTTTGCTACATGATTCGGATATTTTGAGAAACAATGTAGCTAGCTTTACACTGCTTTATGATTTTTGGAATTGGGAGGTTAACTTTGCGTTGTTTTGCAGATTTGGAGAAAGCTGCTGTGCGGAACCGTAGGAAGCCTTATGATCACAGTTGGGGGTTCCTAGCTGCTGTTCGGAGTCGTAGGAAGCCTTAGATTCACCGTTGGGAATTTCTAATTGCTGTCTGGAGTTGT
Source organism: Phalaenopsis hybrid cultivar (assembly GCA_002079205.1). Classification (NCBI taxonomy): domain Eukaryota; kingdom Viridiplantae; phylum Streptophyta; class Magnoliopsida; order Asparagales; family Orchidaceae; genus Phalaenopsis; species Phalaenopsis hybrid cultivar. The sequence goes on along the minus strand of JXCR01086732.1, from coordinate 28,195 downwards.
AGTAAGCCTTAGAATCACCTGTTTAGAGTTCCTAGCTGTTGTTCAGGGTTGTAGGATCATCCTCAGTACTGCCCGTATCACAGGTTGCTCGTTCACACCATGGAAAATTGTTTCGTCTTCAAGGATTGGCTTGAGAGAAACTTTGAGAGTGGGGACATAACAATCCCGGAAGAAAATTTGAGAGAACCTGAAAGAGGTTCCATCAATATGATTTTAGTTGATCCAATTGTCCCAACGCAACTGACGAAGGAGGGAATACAGTTTGGGTGAAGCCTTCGAATAAAATATCAAACTAGATTCAACCTGCTTAGGGACAAGCTACCATACAATGTTCGAAACCCTANTCACGTCACTAGTGAGCATTACAACTTTTATGTCTAAGGCATACATCCAAAGCGTTTGAAGCAAGGACTTAAGTAATGCAGAAATGTTATAGTATATTATATTATAATATATTATATTATACAATATCTCAAAAAAATCAATTAATAATTTAAGTATGATTAGTTGATTATGCTGTTAATTTGTTATATTGTTTTAAATATTATTTGATTTAATGTTCATTGACATTAGAGAATTAAAAAAAAATTAGTGATTTAAGATAATTGAAAATGCCTATAAGGTAGAACCAATTCCTCTAAAAATATAATGAACAGAAGAATTGGGTTGTTATGGATTTTTTATCCTCATAATGTATTTAAATTTTAAGTAGATGTTAATCTTAAATCCCATTTCAAACTTTCATTCTATATCAACATTAAAGTAAATATTTGTGATTTATGTCTTTAGTATAATAAATTAAATCAATACATCAAAAAATTTAGGTCATATTTATGAATAAGTTTAATTATCATATTTTTTTTTCTATTGTGAGGTTTGTCTCGATCTGACTCAAAGCTTATGCCCCTTACTAAGATAAAGCGTCTTTGTTCCTAATTTCACTTTTTAAAATCTTGGTCTATATAATTTAGTCTTACATTATAAGATTGTATCTCATTATGCCTAGTAAAGTGAAAAGGGGCTAAATCTATAACACAATACCATGACTATCAACATTGAGGATTTACATGCTATAAATATTTCTTCCTTTACTTTTATAATTCAAAAGAAAAAGAATAAACTTCTCATGATTCTTGTCTTGAGGAATCTATTACTTAAGCTTAAATCTCAAATTTGGGTGTCCCGTGTTGACCTTGAAAACTACCTAAACACACTTTTAGATTCTGGTGACTCCTCCCCGCTACAAAGTTCATAAAAATTTCTCGTTTTGGCTCATCCCGTCACAACCGACATGCAACAGAGATGAAACTACCGCTTTCTGTTCGAACCAAAACCCTTGTGTCTACTATTCCTCCCAATCATCCTCTTCTTCCATGTCAAAACCGACAACCAAAATCCTTCTCCTTAGAGCCTAAGGTCTAGCTTTAGGCTTTCCTTATTCGACCCTCCTAGAGGACTAGTACGAGATTCACACCATTTAAAAAATTCGAACCACCTCGTCACTCCTTCGAGACATGTATGGGCGGTCCCGAATCCTCGGCATTTTGCTGAGTTGGTTCAAATTGAAAGATGAAACTCGAGTCGAGTTCCTACATAAATAGGAACAGTCCCTAGGGAAACTTTTTGTGACTCGGAATCTCACTAACGCCGTATTTTGGGCACGCATCGCACTACTCACCATGTTGGCTTAAGCCGGGTTGACCGTCGACGAACTCGTCCGGACAAACCCGGATGAAGAAACAGACAACACAGATGCGTCCGAGATGCCGACTTTATCAAAGAAGGTCACCCATATCACTATGGTTCAGTGCGCGAGCAGTTTGCATGAAAATCGATGCACGTTTTTTTTAACTAAAAGAAGCGGGTCCGGGCTCGACCCAGGTTCAATTTAGGTCCAATCCGGGCTCAACGTGGGCTAATCACCCCAACTCACATGATCTCAAAATTCAAATTTTGAAGTTCAAATAATTCATTTAATTTGACATTAATTGAATTAAATTTGAGATTATTATTTACCTAAAAAACTTTCCCCCGCATGGAAGGTAATCAATTTCCCGTATAATGCCCTGTAACGGATATTTGGAAAGGGTGGTTATAGAATTTGGCTGGAAGCCCGATTTCCAGCATTCGACACTAACCCCCGCTCACGCTCCGCCTCGCGCACGACCGAGCCCCGCTTGCTGCTTCCTGGCCTGACAGATTCGACTCCTCCGCTCGATCACGCTCTTTTTCTGCCATCCTTGCTCCTCTCTCCCGCTCACGCTCCGCCTCGCGCACGACCGAGCCCCGCTCGCTACTTCCTCGCCTGACAGATTCGACTCCTGCTCGACAGTTCCTCTTTCCCGCTTGCCTTCCTATCCCGAGCTCCTCTCTCGATCCTGCCTCCTTTCTCTCAACACAGAAACCACTCGACTCCCTCTCCAGAAACCCTCGCTCGACTCACTCCCCTGATTGAAACTTCTGCTCACCTCCCTCGGCTCCCCATTCTCGACCAAAGCATCCTCACACTCACCTCCTCACGCAAAAGCTCCTCTTGCATCCTCTACCACAGTCCTAGGTTTGTGTCACTTATTGGTAAGTCTTATCTCGAATCTAATACTCAGCTGGCTGTTTAAAATATTCCTTCATACAAATTAAACTCATCATCACCATTAGCCTTATACTAATTTCTTTGATTAGTTTTATGAGCTTCCCTTACCCTTGAATCTTGAACTTGTTCTTATTTTTTGAGAAAGAAAACAGGAAGAATTAAAACGTGAATATCACAGTTAGAGAGTTTTCTCACTATTTGAGCTATTCACAGTTTTACATCATCATGAATGGGAGGAATTATTTTGTGTATAAAAAGTTGTTATGAAGAATTATTTCGTGTATAAAAAGTTGTTATACAAAATTGTTATTCATGATTATCTTATGCAAAGCTGAAAAGAACGTTAACATAGGAAATCCTGGATGAGTTTAAATACCAAATCTACCTACCGTTTGCTGAAGTTGGAGTCAACGGCTGAGCTAGCATTCAATTGTTGGATTCATTTTTTTAATAGTTGAATGCACTCTTACCTCACAATTACATGCATAAATTTGCTTTGAAAGGATTGAACATTTAATTGAGCACCTGCTTCAAGTTGTATCCAATTGTTAAAGGCTATAATTAGTTTACTATTATTTGGGAAGCATCAATTAATTTTTATTCTTTTGCTTCATGATTAAGATATTTTGAGAAACAATGTAGCTAGCTTTACACTGCTTTATGATTTTTGGAATTGGGAGGTTATAGTCAACTTTGCGTTGTTTTGCAGATTTGGAGAAAGCTGCTGTGTGGAGCCGTAGGAAGCCTTATGATCACAGTTGGGGGTTCCTAGCTGCTGTTCGGAGTCGTAAGAAGCCTTAAATTCACCGTTGGGAGTTTCTAATTGCTGTCTGGAGTTGTAGTAAGCCTTAAAATCATCTGTTTAGAGTTCCTCGCTGTTGTCCAGGGTTGTAGGATCAACCTCAGTACTGCCCGTATCACAAGTTGCTCGTTCACAGCTTGGAAAATTGTTTCGTCTTCAAGGATTGGCCTGAGAGAAACTTTGAGAGTGGGGACATAACGATCCCGAAAGAAAATTTGAGAGAACCTGAAAGAGGTTCCATCAATATGATTTTAGCTGATCCAATTGTCCCAATTTACCCCTACGCAACTGACGAAGGAGGGAATACAGTTTGAGTGAAGCCTTTGAATAAAATATCAAACTAGATTCAACCTGCTTAGGGACAAGCTACCATACAATGTTCGAAGCCCTGATAAGGGATAATAGATTCTGTCTTTTGATCCTTATTATTGGTATAAAAATAAAGGGGGTTATCATGTAAGGTCACTGTCAGTTGGCCCCAACCCTCCCCACCACAATAAAACAAGAAAAGAAAATGAGTTGTCATTATTTAGAGTTCATCACTCAAAACGAGAAATGCTTTGTTCTCCATTTTCTGCAGACAATTTTACATCGAATGAAAAGAAAAAAGTTAACTCGAACGTTCAAAGTTCAATCGAAAAATTGGTAACTCAAAATAAATATTCTGATGCATTGACAATATCATGACTTGAGGGAAGAATGAAATTAATGCTCTAATTACCGTGTCCTACAATTTAAAGAAGTTGGACTGGACCCTAAGTAAATTTTAGAATAAAATAGTGTGATTAAAATACGAGTAATCTAAGGATATCACAAGTTTTTTAATCTTCTGCTAAGTGACTGGGTCTTGACTTTCGAACGAGCTATAATATCCAGAGTTCTTTTTAAAAAATATTTGAGGATTATTACGTAGGGGAGTTTGGACATTCAAAATCATTAAAAAAAATATGCTCTACCACATATTATAATTCTCAATAAAAAAAGGGAAAGCAAGGAAAGATGAAAAATAGAATTATGGGAAAGTCCCTGAGAAGAAGCTTGAAGTGAGCATTAAATCAAAAATTGGTGTCTGAGCTTAGACATTCAAAATCATTAAACGTGTTTCACCAGATATAGTAATTTTCAGCAAAAAAAAATTGATAAGAAATAAAAGATAAAAGATAAATTATATGAAAATCTCCCTGAAAAAAAATTTGAAGTGTGCATATGATAAAAAATTGGTGTCTGAATCCTCCACTAATTATTAAAATTTGAAAAGTTCCCTTAAGAAAATTCTTGTGATGTTATACTTTGAAAAGAGTTAAGTGGTCATATGTCTTTTTGGTTGACTATTAATTGACTCAGAAATATCTCTAGGAAATAAAAAACACTTTGATCACATGAGAGAAGTTTTGAAATTTGCTTAGGCTCGGAAAGAAGGAACTAAAGTAATTGGCTATATTATTAGCAAATTTTTGGAAATTCTACCCTAAAGTAATATCTTTCAATACTCGGAAGATTCAACTCAAACCCCTACTCTAAGGAGTCGAGACGTTTTCTCAAAGGCAATGTTAACGTTCTTTACAAAACTCGTGATAAGCAAATGAAGACTGCCACAACGGAGCCACAAAGTTACACACTCTCGAGCTGTGATTTCCTTAAAAATAACACATCTATATGCATACTTGAAATGATACAATTTCAATAGTACCTTGAAGAATGAGTTATTTTTACACGCTCCTCTGATCAACGAATGGTACATCAAGAAGTATTGCACATCGTGATGTTTAAAGAAAATGTCCCGTCCTACAAAGCACCAGTGTCACACTTGTCTGAAACTGGGTCCAAATCTCAACAAAAAAAGAGATAAGACAACAAAAAGAAAACTCAGAAAACATAAACAAAGATCACACAAAAACACGACAAAAATAAAAATAAACTCATCATCAAATTAAATAAAATCAAAACAATCAAAATTTTAAACTTCAAATTCTGACCTGGCCAGGTTGAGTCCTCTTAACCTTCCATTAACATCACTTCTCTCGTCCCGAATTTTTCCCTCCACAGGAACTCTGGGTCCTTTTCCTCAGATGGAGGGGTTTAGTTAGCTCTACTTACATGGAACCACACCTTTCTCAATCGTTTGAGGTTTTAATGGTTCTATTAATATGGAACCGCATCACTTCCCACATAGACGCTTTTTTGATTAGCTCTTGGGTTGGACGTGAGCCCCCTGACATTCCTCCCCAATCTGATTCCTTTTTATATGGATTTTCCACAGCCCTCACAAACTTGGCAATAAACTCAACATCAACACGATAAAACTCAGCATTCACACAATTCATACAATAATTTTCACAATTCCCTACAAACACGGGTCAATGCAAGGATATCGATTCCCACACATATTGACATTCCAGAATCGGTGCATGGATTCTGATTCTACATTCTCAGCATCTTGGGGTCGATGCAAGGATTTCGATTCCCACACACATTGACATTTAAGGATCGGTGCATGGATTCCGATTCTACATTCCTGACATCTTGAGGTTGGTACAAGAATTTTGATTCCCACACACATGACATTTTAGGGTCGATGCAAGGATTTTAATTCCCACGCATGACATTTTAGGGTCGATACATGGATTCTGATTCCACATTCACAATCTTTCAGGATCAGTGCAAGGATTCCGATTCTACATGCACAACTTTCCAGAATCGGTGTATGGATTTCGATTCCACATTCACAATTCTTCAAGATCGGTGCAAGGATTCTGATTCTACAGTCACAACCTTCCAGGATCGGTGCATAAATTCTGATTTTACATTTACTACAATTCAGGGTCGATGCAATGATTTCGATTCCAACAAATGACATTATTGGGTCGGTTCAAAGATTCTGATCCTACATTTCAGGGGCGGTACAAGAATTTCATTTCCATTTCATACTTTCCACATTCCATCCATAAATTTCTAGCATTCATGACATTTTAGAGTCGGTGCAAAGATTCTGATTCTACATTTTAGGAGGGGGGGGGTACAAGAATTTCGTTTCCTTCTACATATTTTTCCACATTCCATTCATAAATTTCTCGCATTCATGACATTTTAGGGTCGGTGCAGGGATTCTGATTCTACATTTCCGGGACAGTACAAAGATTATGTTTCCTTCCACATATTTTCCACATTCCATTCATGAATTTCCCGCACACATGACACTTTAGGATCGATGTATGGATTTTGATTTTACATTCACAATCTTTTAGGATCGGTGCTAAGATTTCGATTCTACATTCACAACCTTTCAGGATCAATGCAAGGATTCCAATTCTACATGCACTACATTCGAGGATCGGTGCATGGATTCTGATTCTACATTCAGTCTTCCAGGATCGGTGCAAGGATTTCGACTCTACATTGACTACATTCCAGAAATGGTGCAATAATTCTGATTCTATATTCACAATCTTTCAAAATTGGTGCAAGGATTCCAATTCTACATTCATAATCTTTCAGAGTCAATGTGACGATTCCAACTCTTCATTCACTATATTTCTAGATCAGTGCATGGATTCTGATTCTATATTCACAGTCTTCCAAAATCGGTGTAATGATCCCGACTCTACATTCACTACATTCCAGAGTCGGTGCGAGCATTCTGATTCTACTCTTATGACTTCTCGGGGTTGGTACAATGAATTAGTCTTCCCGCTTCATAAATTTTCACAAACTTCTACGCTCGCAGTTCCATGATGTACACAACAATACCTGTTAAATCCAACACCCAATGCCACAGATCTCTATACTCACATTTCCACAGGTCACCACACTACACCAAATCAGCTAAAACACAAAAACAAACCAAATCAACATGCACATTTGGAAGCTCAAACTCACAATTATAATTTAAAAATACATCCGCAAATCCCCAGCGGGAACCCTTAGATTCTCTACTTAAGGTTTTTCTTGAGTTGGAATTTCCCGAGAGGGAACCCCACCTCTAGTTCGATTGTCAAACCCAGTTCGACATCTGGTCTGTTCTAAGTAGATCTACTTAAACAGACTCTTTGGTTTTGTTGATCACTTCGATCAACACCAATGCGCACAGTGTGCTTGTCTCGCATACCAAAACTATTGGGGGTCCATTTGTTGGCCTCATTTTCGCATGAGGTATTTACTTCTCTCCTTAGAGCCTAGGGTCTAACTTGAAGTTTCCTTTGTTTGACCCTCCTAGAGGACTAGTACGGGACCCACACCTTTTAGAAAATTCGAACCACCCCATATAGGCGGTCCCGAATTCTCAGCATTTTGTTGAGTTTGTTAGAACCGACATATGAAACTCGAGTTGAGTTCCTACATGAATAGAAGCAACCCCTGGAGAAACCTCTTGCGAATCGAATTCGTACTAACGCAACATTTTGCACACGCATCGCACCACTTACGATGTTGAATTAAGTTGGGTTGATCATCGACGAACTCGTCCGGACGACCCTAGATGACGAAACGGACCACACGAATGCTTTAGCAAGGAAGGTCACCCTTATCACTAAGGTTCCGCGCGCGAACAGTTAGCACGAAAATCGATGCATCTTTCCGGTCTCGACCCAAGTTCAATTCATGTCTGATTTGGGTTGAACATGGGCAAATCACCCCAGCTCACATGATCTCAAAATTCAAACTTTGAAATTCAAATAAATCATTTAATTTGACATTAATTGAATTAAATTTGAGATTATTATTTACGTAAAACTTTTCCCCGCATGGAAGGTAATCAATCTCCCGCCTAATGCCCTGTAACAGATATTTGGAAAGGGTGGCTATAGAATTTAGCTGGAAACCTGATTTTAGGCATTCAACACTGACCCCCGCTCCTCCGCCGCTTGATTCCGCTTTCCCTCTGCGGTCCGAGCTCCTCTTTCCCATTCGCCTACCTCCTCGCGCACGATCGAGCCTCGCTCGCTACTTCCTCGCCCGACAGATTGGACTCCTCCANGGTATTTACTTCTCTCCTTAGAGCCTAGGGTCTAACTTGAAGTTTCCTTTGTTTGACCCTCCTAGAGGACTAATACGGGACCCACACCTTTTAGAAAATTCGAACCACCCCATATAGACGGTCCCGAATCATCAGCATTTTGCTGAGTTTGTTAGAACCGACATATGAAAATCGAGTTGAGTTCCTACATGAATAGAACCCCTAGGGAAACCTCTTGTGAATCGAATTCTCACTAACGCAACATTTTGCACACGCATCGCACCACTTACGATGTTGACTTAAGTTGGGTTGATCATCGGCGAACTCGTCCGGACGACCCCAGATGACGAAACGAACCACACGGATGCTTTAGCAAGGAAGGTCACCCTTATCACTATGTTTCCGCGCGCGAACAGTTAGCACGAAAATCAATGCATGTTTCCGGTCTCACCCCAGGTTCAATTCGGGTCTGATTTGGGCTGAACATGGGCAAATCACCCCAGCTCACATGATCTCAAAATTCGAATTTTGAAATTCAAATAAATCATTTAATTTGACATTAATTGAATTAAATTTGAGATTATTATTTACGTAATAAACTTTTCCCATCATGGAAGGTAATCAATCTCCCGCCTAATGCCCTGTAACAGATATTTGGAAAGGGTGGCTATAGAATTCAGCTGGAAGCCCGATTCTAGGCATTCAACACTGAACCCCGCTCCTCCGCTGCTTGATCCCGCTCTCCCTCTGCGGTCCGAGCTCCTCTTTCCCATTCGCCTACCTAGCCTCGCTCGCTACTTCCTCGCCCGACAGATTGGACTCCTCCGCTTGATCCCGCTCTCCCTCTATCATTCGCGCTCCTCTCTCCCGCTCATGCTCCTCCTCGCGCACAACCGAGCCCCGCTCGCTCCTTCCTCGCTCGACAGATTCGACTCCTCCTGCTCGACAGCTCCCCTCTCCCACACGCCTTCCTCCTCTTCCTCTCTCGAGCTCCTCTCTCGATCTTGCCTCCTCTCTCAGAACTGAAACAACTCTACTCCCTCTCCANCCATCATGGAAGGTAATCAATCTCCCGCCTAATGCCCTGTAACAGATATTTGGAAAGGGTGGCTATAGAATTCAGCTGGAAGCCCGATTCTAGGCATTCAACACTGAACCCCGCTCCTCCGCTGCTTGATCCCGCTCTCCCTCTGCGGTCCGAGCTCCTCTTTCCCATTCGCCTACCTAGCCTCGCTCGCTACTTCCTCGCCCGACAGATTGGACTCCTCCGCTTGATCCCGCTCTCCCTCTATCATTCGCGCTCCTCTCTCCCGCTCATGCTCCTCCTCGCGCACAACCGAGCCCCGCTCGCTCCTTCCTCGCTCGACAGATTCGACTCCTCCTGCTCGACAGCTCCCCTCTCCCACACGCCTTCCTCCTCTTCCTCTCCCGAGCTCCTCTCTCGATCTCGCCTCCTCCCTCAGAACCGAAACTCTACTCCCTCTCCCTAAACCCTCGCTTGATTCCCTCCCCCAATTGAAACTCCTACTCACCTCCCTCGGTTACCCATTCTCGAGCGAAGCACCCTCACACTCGCCTCCTCATGCAGAAGCTCCCCCGACATCCTCTATTGCAATCCCAGGTTTGTGCCACTTATTGGTAAGCCTTATCACGCATCTAATAATCAACTGGCTGTTTAAGATATTCCTTCATACAGATTAAACTCATCATCATCATTAGCCTTATACTAATTGCTTTGATTAGTTTTATGAGCTTCCCTTACCCTTGAATCTTGAAGGTGGACTTATTTTTGAGAAAGATAACAGGGTGGATTAAAACATGATTACACATTTAGAGAGTTTCTCGCTATTTAGGCTATTTACATCATCATGAATGAGAGGAATTATTTTGTGAGTAAAAAGTTGTTATACAAAATTGTTATTCATGATTATCTTATGTAAATCTGAAAAGTACGTTATCATAGATAATCCTGGATGAATTTAAATACCAAATCTACCAATCGTTTGCTGGAGTTGGATTTTACGGCTANTCACCTCCCTCGGTTACCCATTCTCGAGCGAAGCACCCTCACACTCGCCTCCTCATGCAGAAGCTCCCCCGAAATCCCCTATTGCAGTCCCAGGTTTGTGCCACTTATTGGTAAGCCTTATCCCGCATCTAATAATCAACTGGTTGTTTAAGATATTCCTTCATACAGATTAAACTCATCATCGCCATTCGCCTTATACTAATTGCTTTGATTAGTTTTATGAGCTTCCCTTACCCTTGAATCTTGAACGTGGACTTATTTTTAAGAAAGATAACAGGGTGGATTAAAACATGATTACACAGTTAGAGAGTTTCTCGCTATTTGAGCTATTTACATCATCATGAATGAGAGGAATTATTTTGTGAGTAAGAAGTTGTTATACAAAATTGTTATTCATGATTATCTTATATAAATCTGAAAAGTACGTTAACATAGAAAATCCTGGATGAATTTAAATACCAAACCTACCAATCGTTTGCTGGAGTTGGAGTCTACGGCTGAGCTAGCATTCAGTTGTTGGATTCATTTTTTTAGTTGTTGAATGCACTCTTACCTCACAATTACATGCATAAAATTGCTTTAAAAGGATTGAACATTTAATTGAGCACCTGCTTCAAGTTGAATCTAATTGTTAAAGGCCATAACTAGTTTATTATTATTTGAGAAGTGTCGGCACTAAAAAGTAAGAAAGAGGTTTGTTTGGAGGTCGTCTGTAAGAAGCTGTCCGCAGCCGGAATTGAAATCCCATCGTACGCTTCGGAAAGACGTTTTAATTTACGTGTATATATATATATATATATATATATATATATATTTAGAAAAATATGAAATCCAAACTGACCTCATATTTTTCACAGTTTAAATGAAAGAGCGCTCTACCTCAAATCCTGTATCTATCCCGAGGGATAAACACAAGACTTGAGGATGAGACTCAATCAAATAAACTAGGAAAACATATGACATCTGTTTGGGTCTGCGAAACCGTTTTATTTTCCGACAAGTTTCCCTATTTAATACAAATAATTAAATAGGGTTTATTTTAAGCTGGGTTCGGAAAAACTTCCTATAAGGGCAAGCCCCTATAGTTAATTACGTCTTAAATGACCGAAGTCGCCTAAAAAAATTCTTGATAAAAATCAGGGAATAATATCTTCAAAGAAGTCAAAAGGATAGAACTTTACAACGAAATCGGACAAAGAGGTTTGAAGGGGGAAAAGCTCAAATATGGAACATTGTTAAGGAATCCAAATGAAGAGAAACTAGGAGAAGCCACAGATCCTGAGGCAAACCTCAGTAGGTTCCCAGTCTACCCTATGGTTTGGCTTCAGGGGACATTGTTAAAGTGTTTCATCCTGCCAATTTTTATTTACTTAGGGCTTATATTTGTGTGACAGGGTCACACAAATTGCCTAGAAGATATGAGGGTTTATATCGTATCGGACGACAACCTCGGAACCTAGAACGAGTTTAAGGCTTAAATCGTACGGCAGAGCTATACGAATGCCTAAAGAAAAGGTGGAGGATTTGTGTCACGCTAGGCGAACAACCTCGAAATCCTATGGATTGTTGTTTAATTTCTAGGAAAAGGGAATAATTTTGCTGAGGAAGACATGTTCTGCTGTTGAAGATGGCCGTGCTGCCCACCGCGCTAGCTCCAAGCTCCCCGTCATGACGAGTTTAAGTTTTCTAGAGTGTCTAGTTATAGTGTTAAATCAAACGACCCTATAATTGTAATCCTCTAAACATCCTATACAAAAAGGAAACATGCTTGAAGTTATATAATATAAAATGTGCAACGCAGGGACAAACAATAGAATGCACGTGGAACAGTAGTAGGCAAAACAAGAGCAGTATAACATGCTATACGGGAAGAACAGTAGCAAGTAGAAACATGAATAATATAACATGCTGTGCGGTACGGTAGCAGGTAGAAACAGAAATGGTATAACATGGTGTATAAGAAGAGCAGTAGCAGGTAGAAACAGAAATGATATAACATGTTGTATAAGAAGAGCAGTAGCAGGTAGAAACAGAAAAATTAATTGTTGTAAAATGTAAAGCAAACCTGTATGCCCGTGAGACCCGCTGTTCCTTAAGTATAGCAAACCTAAATGCATTTCAAAAAGCAAAGTTCGAAAGAAACGTCGTCCAGGAAACCCGAGGAAAAGCGGAGAAACTCGAGAAAATCAACGAAAAAGACTCAAGTAAATGAAAATCCTCAAAACACCCGGGGAAATTTCAAAAGAAAGGAAAAGTAACACGAGTGTCATGTCCCAAAACTTCGATAAAAGAAAAAGAAGTTCAAGTGGGAAGTAACACAAGTGCTCTGTCCCAAAGCTTCGATAAAACAAAGAAACAAAATTCGGATGGGGTGGACCGCAAGTACTCGTATGGGACTATGACTCGATATATTTATTCCTCGAGGGTCCACGAAGGCTACTCGGTCACCCGAATGTATAGAACCCGCAACTCGTCTAGAAGGGTGTCTTGAACCTCACTTACNGTTTAAGCAGTAGATGGGAGTGATGGGTTGATTAGATCACGTGGGACACAATGAAGCAGAGCAGAGGTTTCAAAGGTTAACATGGAAGAGAGCAACGAAAGGAGAGTGGTTTCGAGCAGACTGGGGTTCATACTCCTTTGAATAGATAAACAAGTACTTTTGTTCGAATGGAGGAAGGTAAACTAGCTAGGACGGACGAATAAAGAGCTGTAAGGGGTTAGAATAGAAAGGAAGGCCTTCAACTCTCCTGTGTGCGAACCGTAGGGGAAAGAATGGAGGAAGGAGATGGAATTCTTGTGTCTCACTTTACGAACATGAGAGGAAGACCAGGGTGGTTGATCGGCTTGATTGTTGTCTGTGGCAATCCTATTTGTGAAAGCTGAAACGAAGAGAACAAAGAGATGGCAATTCATGCACGTGAATCCAAAAAAGAGCAAGATCCAAGGGATCAATTATTCGTTTTGGAGATTTAAAGGGACGGTAGTTTTTCCATAACGAATGTGTAAGTGTGGTACGTACAAAAACTACCTCGTCACTGTAAATTTCCAAAATGAATAGTTGATCCAAGGGATCTCGCTCTTTTTTGGATTCATGTGCATGAAATCCTGTCTCTTTGTTCCCTTCTTATCATAATGTATGTGTGAGTCGGGTAAGTAAGGAAATAGTTATAAGTTTTATTTTATTTTACTTTCTTTTTCAGATCATAGCAAATAATAAATGCTCCAGAAAAATATGATGTGTGTGATCCTAATAATATTTGTACAAGCTTTATTACACGTATTAATTTCCAAATTTTGATGTCATTCTAAAGGTTTCAATTTATTTCTCTTATTGACTAAAAAAATTTGCTACTCTTGTAATAAAGCTTGTAATAAAGCTTTGTATTTATTTTGAATTAAAATTTTAGAGAACAGATTAGACGGCACATAAAGCACTAACAAAGGAATTTGTCTTTATTTTGTAAGAAATAAGATCTGTGGATCAAGGTTTCTACACAACAAGCTAGCATTACATATTCCTCTTGATAATTAGAGAATTTTTTATTAAGATTAGTCTTTAAATGCCGAGTATTCAATGTATAATAATAGTAGACTTAAAATGTTAGACTAATCAATTCATCACATTGAGTGTAGAGCAAATGATAGAGGAAATGATGGTAAAACCAATCAAGATCTTATAATTCTATCATCTTGAGTCGTCAAGGTTCTTGATCTACCAACCTAATCGAAAGATCTCTATCCGTAACCATGGCTACGTCGTCAAGCAGTACAATATAGATATGATGAAAAATTTTAAATTGACTATAGTTGACATAAGGCATTGTGCAATCAAATAGGTCCTTATGACCTACAACTCAAAAGATAGGATAATTGTGGTCATAATTTAAAAGTGTTATTTGACAACAAATCGCATGTTTAAAGAGCACCGGTCATAATTGCTATTTTTTATAATTGTTAGGCTAAATTACATAGAGAAAACTCATGCGAAGTCTTTACTAGCTCAAAAGTTATTTTGAGTATGAATATAGTGATGAATATAAGGATATATTAAATATAACATTCGTTCTTTGTGAGATAAAATTAATCATAAACTTGTCACTCTCAATGTGTAGGATATATTTAATTTGTTTTATCTTTAGATGATTGATATTAATTTGAATGTTTTAATTTATTGTTTTGAGAATTTGATTTAAAAATTGATTTAAAGGTTGACCTCTTTAGGGAAAATTTTCAATCAAACACGAAAATCACCGAGATTTAGTGTTTAAAAATACTTTAATGCTTTGGTATATAAACTAATTATTTTGAGTATATTAAAAATATTGGATTCGTCGACTATGGTCTTTGTGAAGAGAATTGGAAAAGTTGCGATCCATAGGACCACTTTTCAAAAGGAGAGTAATTTGAAAAAAAAAACTTCATTTTAACTAGCAAGAATATTATCAAACTATTCAAATTCAAAGACTTGGAAAATTTAGTGCTACACATGTAGGTATTCAATTTCCTATGTTTTGAATAATTTAAAATTTTTACATGCTTTTAAGGCAATTTGCATGATTTTTAAGTATGCATTTAGGATTGAAAAGAGTTTCAAGAAGTTAATCAGCACTATAAAGTTCAATAAGGCAGCTACGAAATATTTAAATAAATTTTAGCTCTGTTGACAATATTATCTAGAAAAGTCATATCTCGAAACTAACTCTCACACGTAGAGAACTTAGCATAGAGCTTGTTGTTTCAAATGATCTTCAATATTGCTTTGAGATGCTTGGTGTGCTCGTCCTTGCTCTTAGGACAAATTACAATATTGTTGATGAACACCATAACAAAATGACTTAAGTATGACTTGAAGACTAATTATCGGGTCGATTAAAATAACAAGGGTTTTAGTTAACCCAAATGACAACTAAAAATTCATAATGATATACCGAGATTGACAAACAGTCTTCAGCACATTCTCATTTTTTATTTTAAAATGATGATATTCTGATCGAAGGTCAACTTTAGCGATAACATTAGAATATTGAAACAATTCACATAAATCATCAATACAAGACATTTGAAACTTATTCTACTACGATTAAGGCGATAATGGATTGATCGAGGTTGTGCACTGTTATAGAGATTTATAACTTTTTCGGTTAAGTTAGTAATTAGCGTAAAATTTTTTAAAGATTTTTTTCAGTATGCTACACCACTAACAATGTTCACTAAAAAATTATTAAGTTTGAATAATCAGATGCTTGTCAGCGAATGTTTCAGAAGATCAAGAATTAGTTTCTCCACTTCTATACTCACAATCCTTCTACAAAAATGTGTTGTTCATGTACAGTGATGCTTCAAATCAAGGATTGAGTTATCTTAATGCAACTTGGTAAATAGATGAGAACTATCCTAACCACAACTAGGAGCAAGTTGTCCTTATTTTTTCTCTACAAAATTGGAAATAATATATCTATAGGCTCCACTGCAAACTTTTCATTGATTATATGAGTCAAGTATTCTTTCACTCAGAAAGAGTTGAATCTAAGTTAAAAACAATGACTGCAGTTGATGAAAGACTGCAACCTACAAACTCAATACTAAAGCTAACATAGCCGCATATGCTTTGAGTAAAAAGTATTAAACGTGTGCGCTTGCATAATCACCGAGGAGTGATAACTAATACTAGAGAAGAAACAACATCAGCAATAGATAATACATATAAGAGTTGGATTAGCTATATATCACTAGTTCATTCAACTTATAATAGTAGAACAAATTTGTGCCACTAAAGCGACAGAAACTAACATATTATATCTTAAAGAGCAAGTTCATGAAAGATTAGAACCAGAATTCACAATTGATCATAATGCCATAATGAAATTTAAAGATTAAGTATGAGTTTTATACCAGAAAGAGCTTCGACAAGAAATATTTTGAGAAACACACTCAACTCCATATGTAGTTCATATAGGAAGTGCATGATGTATAAAAAAATGAAATATTTGTTCTAGTGGCTTGTATGAAAAGCGATATGATAAATTTTGTAGCCAGTGCCATTCCAAATTGAAAGTGAGAGAAGATTGCAATGACATTTGAAGTTAATTTGCTTATATCAAAGCAGAATCACAATCTTATTTAGATTATGGTCAATAGGCTCATTATGTCTGCTCACATTCTTCCAATCAAACAAAGTTACTCATTGGAGAAGCCAGCTTAGATCTATATAGACAATTGTTTAACTTTATGAGATTCTCATCGTTATTAAATCAGATCGAGATGGAAGATATACCTTCGTTATATGAATGTTGGTGTAAGAAGCATGAAAGAAACTTATAGTAGCTATATATCAACATCAGCAATAGATAATACATATAAGAGTTGGATTAGCTATATATCACTAGTTCATTCAACTTATAATAGTAGAACAAATTTGTGCCACTAAACCGATAGAAACTAACATATTATATCTTAAAGAGCAAGTTCATGAAAGATTAGAACCAGAATTCACCATTGATCATAATGCCATAATGAAATTTAAAGATTAAGTATGAGTTTTATACCAGAAAGAGCTTCGACAAGAAATATTTTGAGAAACACACTCAACTCCATATTTAGTTCATATATGAAGTGCATGATGTATAAAAAAATGAAATATTTGTTCTAGTGGCCTCTATGAAAAGCGATATGATAGATTTTGTAGCCAGTGCCATTCCAAATTGAAAGTGAGAGAAGATTGCAATGACATTTGAAGTTAATTTGCTTATATCAAAGCAGAATCACAATCTTATTTAGATTATGGTCAATAGGCTCATTATGTCTGCTCACATTCTTCCAATCAAACAAAGTTACTCATTGGAGAAGCCAGCTTAGATCCATATAGACAATTGTTTAACTTCATGAGATTCTCATCGTTATTATGTCTGATCTAGATGGAAGATATACCTTCGTTATATGAATGCTGGTGTAAGAAGCATTAAGCACAAGGTTGGACTTCAATATTGCATTTCATCCATAGACTAACAAGCAATCAAAGCACAACATTCATACATTAAATTTGTTGAAATCATCCATTTTGAACTTCAGAGACAACTGTGAGGACTACATACCATTAATAGAGTTTGCCTATATTAACAACTTTTAATCTAGCATTTGTATTGCACCATATGAAACTCTTTAGGGAAAGAAATGCATGTCTCCCTTATGTTGGTTCATGGTTGATGAGAGGCAATTGTTCAGCCGATTAGTTAACCATGTTGCTGAAAAGATTTATCAGATTTGAGACCGTGTTAGAAAGTATATTTTGACCATAAACATAGAATGAATAAATTGGAGGTCAAAGAACATGTATTTCTAAAGATTTCACTTTTGCATGGAGTTACAAGATTTCACAGAGTGAAAAATTCAACTTCTCTTCATTGGCTTTTTAAGGTGAAAGAAAGGGTTGGCAGATTCATACACTTGACTCTTCCTTGAAGGCAGAGATCTACTACATGATGTTTTTCACATCACTTTAGTGTGGTGCTACGTGCATGACAACTCTTAACATTATCCAATACGAGTCATTAGTGATTCGAGAAAACCTTAGTTCGAGAAAACCTTAGTTATGAGCATAAAATTTGGCAACTTTGTCGCCGATGTATTCCTTCTATTAGAATATTTTGGAAAAACAATGAAAACATGAAGCAACTTGCATGACTGACGAAAAAGAACACGAGATACCAGCAACTATATCAGAATCCAAATATGAAATTGCTTCCGTAAGGGGTGGTTTGTGAGCAAAGCATTGCCTCTACTAATCCTAACTAAGCAGCCTTCGCCCTCTATCGTGACCAACTCTAGTTGCGCCGCCTTAGCAACACTCATGTGATACTATTTCTCACCACCGCCTTCTCGATCAATAAGAGTTGGCAACCTCTTTTTGTGCTTGATGTGGACCTATCCACCTCCATTAATCGCGATTTTACACATCGTGCAGAGTTAGGGAGGAAGGGGCAGTGAGAACTAGGGCATTGTGAAAGCAATCATCATCCCATCTCTTGGCTTATTTTTTATTTTTCTTCCACAATCCACCGTCAAATCCTTCGATTAAAGGACTCCTGCAGTCTCCTTACGCCATTGGCTATGTAGCCAACTCAATCCTACTCTATTATCTTTATAATTATTATTTCCTTTCTTACCCATGGATGTCAGTCACTGATCTCCTTCAATCAGCAGCAACCATGCACTCATATACTTATATCCAATTTCTCATCCACTATCAAGCCTTACCTCCTCCATCGATAGTGAAATTATGAAAATAAGACTCATTTATTTGCCTATTATTATAATAATAATTATTCCGTTTACTTATAAGTAAATTAATTAATTAAAACAATGGATAACGAAGTTGGGTAGATCATAAATACATTAAATAACCAATTAGTTTTATTTTTTTTTTTTGCTTAGCTTACTTGTAAATTGATTGAAATTGTTATTATATAAAACCTTCAAATAAAATCCTGGTTGATATCATGCTTAAATGTTCAGGAGTAGTGCACACTCCTAAGCCTTAATGTAAGTAACTATTATTTTTTAAAGAATAAACGCACTTTTTTCATCATGAATGTTATTCTTATTGCTTATATTAGATTTTTAGTTATTCTTGTAAGTCATTAGTCCTGCTTTTGAAGTTCACTTGTATCGTTAAACCATGTTGTATGATTCTTCTATTATTCATAATAGATTAATAATTCATATGAATATCCTCCTCGCGTTTTATTATTCTATAGATTTGAACATAGTAGAGTAAAAATTGCAGACACAATAATTACTTTTTCCTGCATCATTATAATAGATTTTTTTTCATGTACAGTCATGTTTGAAATATCAACAACATCGGTAGTATTATTAATCGAAGTATATGTAGATTGGAAAATCCTTTGGATATTGGCAAGTCGAGCCAATGGGCTCAAAGAGTGACGTTCTGTAATTTTCTTGAAAATATATTCATTTTAGCTCTTATTGACTAAGTATAACTTTGGCACGAATGTGGTTAAAAAAAATTCAATTGGGGATTTTGCATCTGACATGCTGGCAACCCAAATGATTCAATATAAAATATATTTGGGGGTCTCGAATTCAAGCTCGATGTCAACATAAACAATAAAAGAGGAACATATTTGGAGATCTTGGTCCAGTGCTTGTCGATCCAAATAAAATAAGTGGCCCTTTGTCTCGATAACAAGGGAATGCCTGAAGCTATCTAAATATATTTGAGGATCTCAACTTTAAGCTCGATATCAACCAACATAAATATATGTAGTTTCTTTTTCTTTATAGCAAAGAAAAATCTGATGCCAAATTTAAGTTTGATACAAAGCTTAAGCTAGCTTCTTCGGTTTTTGTTTCACAGTTCATTAGAATTGTTAAAGAAGAGAGGAGTTTCTTCAGCGGTGTTTAATGCTCCGGTCAAGACTGTCTTGATGTCTCCAAAAGCAAGGATCATCTCCTTTGATTTTTTATCTTTATTCTTAGAAAGGGTGAAAAATATTAATGAAACTAGAGCATTTGACCTAGTGAAGTTGGATAAATTTATGCTTTTGTTCTCGTTAGGCGGACAAACAGGGATCTTCAATACGACCTTGACCTTTTGTATGAAGAAAAAAGCCAGCAACTCGGCCACATCTTGGCTTAATGATGACCTCCATCTGAGTCTTAGAGTTGAGCAACAAATAAAATTGTGTTTTATCGTCATCAAACTGACAAACAAGGCTCTCACTACGACCATAGCTTGTTGAGTGAAGAAAAAAGTCAATAGCTCAACCTCATCTCGAGTCTGGCATAAGTTCGAGTTCTAGACTTAAGCAAAAAGATAATTTATGCTTTTCGAACTTAACAGACTGAAGCTAATAGATTTTGATTGATTTTCACGCCCAACATTTAAAATCATTGCGAGTTTTAAAGACGAACCTCTGACCTTTAGAATCATCTTATATAACTTGCTTGGAACTTGTTCCTTCTGGATTATCAAACTGAACTCAACTTTATCATTAACAATTTGAATATTCTCTAAGGGATCTCGTCATAAAGCACGATGTCACTTGTGTTATTGGGAATCTTTGCCATGTTTATGATATCTAATAAAATGGAGGGAAAAATTGGCATTAGGTGTAACGTTGGCCCTTCTAGCTAAGGGATCTCGGCATTTCATTTGATATTTACCTAAAAGGATTGGGCATTTCATTTGATATTTACCTAAAAGGATTGGCTCCTTGTCTGATAAAGATTTGCTCCATAATCTCAACTTTGGGTATAATGTTAATTTAAATGTGTAAGGGTCTTCAATCGATTTGTCCCTTATCTAGTCAAAAGGAAAGACTATGGTTTATCTTGGCCATGAGAGCAATGTCAAAGTTTTTGAGTCGTAGCTCAGTGCCAACTCGAATGTATGTGTTCCTTATCTAAAAACTGGATGATATCAATACTTCATAAATATATATCGGGATCTCCATATTAAACATGATTTCGACCTAAATGATTGAGAAGACACCTTATCTTGCAGAATAATACAAGCGATGATTATTATTGTTTTTTTCTTTTTTTTTTTTTTGGGACTCAACTTATAGCATGATGTTGACCCAAATAAACTATAAAATTCCCCATGTCTTGCAGAAGAAAACATTGTGATAACTTGAAGATACATTCTTATATCATAAAAAGACTTTCCAATGAGGATTTGGAGATACATTCTATATCATAAGTGGATTTTCAATAAAATATTACACTTAAACTAGGATAAAGCATATATTCTTCTTTCGCTAAACAAAACTCTGAAAAAAGCTTCGACTAAAACGTTATGTGAAATGCCTCTTTAAACAAAATTCACTAATTGGTGATATTGATCGTTGCCTATTTGGGTCATTTAGTTGGGATGCTTTTCTTCATATGTATCCTTGATGGCAGAAAGATCTTCCAAGTTAGGTTCAAAATTTCTACTCGCATTAGGTTTGATGGGGGGCTCTCTGGTAAAAATTTGTTATGTCAACTCGAATTCAATAATCCTCTCATCGACGAAGATAAAAGACACATCTTTATTTAATTTTTTTATATACTGAGGGTGTGAGAAGTGACGAGATTCATATCCTGATAGAATTAATTTGAAAACCCCTCGACCATTATGGTTAAAATTTGCTAACAATGGAATCCCATGGTAGACTTGCCAAGATATCGACCATTAGGAGATTCAGCAATGAGTCCTCTTCAAAGTTCATCTTTCAGTGATTTCGTTAATGGCGGATCTTTAAGAGCATAAATCAAATGTCACATCAAATCTTTTTTTGATCATTTCAATTTTTTTTAATCTTGAGCTATGATAGCAGATGGAAGATATCATATTCTTGATTTGAAATTTTGTTGGTCTCAATCACCATAAAATTTTAACATCTTCTCTTCATTAAGCCATTCTTTTTACAACTTTGAAAATCTTGTGTGTTTTAGAAAACAAAGTTTCACCTACTTATTTTTAGTAGAAATGACTTTATATTATTGAGCACAAAAAGGATTGCTCAATGTTACTAATAGAGCTATTTATTTTAACCCATTTTAAACTCTTGAATTGGTTGCGAGCATAAATACTCACTTTCGGGGCTAGAGCTTATTGAATGATCCATTGCTCGGAAAATAGTTGCATAGCTTTTAGTTCAATATTCTCCTTTATCAGATTTTCTTTGATGTGCAAGTTCAAATGAACGTCATTTTAATACTTCAATAGAATGAGGTCTAGTTCTAGCATGGGACACGTATAACAATGACCTAGAAAAAGTGAAGGGGAAATCACTAAACCATTGAGTGGATTGTGGCCATTCATAGTGGGATTCCATAGAAAGAGCATTCTTATCTTTAGAGAACTCTTTAAGGTGTCTACCACGATCATAATTGTTAGTAGCAAAATCATTTTTAAAAATTCAATCTTAATGTATTAGATTATTTTATTGACATTCTTGCCTTTCTGCTAGAACCTTTTGGTAGTGGCTATTTCAACTTGAAACTCAAATATCACACTCCAATGCTCACCAGTCAGAATTTATCTTTCTGTTAGAACATTTTGATTGCAGATTCACCGATAAAAATCTAATGGTTAAACCTCGATGCTCAACAGACAGTTTATTTTTCTAATCCTGGATTAAGATCTAAGGGTCATTCCTTGATGGTCACCAGAAAGTTTTTTTTCTATTAAGACCTTTCAGCGGTAGATTCATGAATTGAAAGTCATTGGACATGTGGTGCTGCTCACTATATAGAATTTGTTCAAGCTTCAAGTACTTGCAATACATGAAAGCAATTTTAGTTTTTTATTTAACATTTCATATATTTTTGTTAGGATCTTTCCAAAGTAGATTCTGGGATCAAGGTCCAATAATCATGCCTAGATACTTACCAAATTGTTTATTTTTTCTTTGGAGACCTTTCAGCAATAGATTCATGAATTGAAATACACGGATATCCGCTTATGATTAAATAATTTACTCAAGTTTATAAGTAACTGCAATATGTGAAAGCAATTTTAGCTTTATATTAATTTTTTGCTAATTTTAAGTTGTCATTATAGCGAAGATATAGATAGTTTCAACTTATTCAAACCCTAAAGTCAGTTTGATTTTTTGGATTTATCCAAATAATACACACCCCTAACTCCATTCCTAATGAGGAGATCGAACAAGACGATTTGGACTCGCGCATTCTTATTTTTATGAATTGGATTATTGAAATTTAAAAGATTTGTCAACTCTAGTCCTTGAGAGAATGATCAGACTAGTTGAGTGAAGGCTTATAATCTTGTCCTATAGACAACTTCCTAATATATGTGATTTACACATTTATTAAAATTACTAGACTCATAACCCCGATCCTTAAGAGGACCGAATACGTTAAGACGGACTTGTAACTCTGTCTTATAAACAAGACGGCTCAATTGAATACTTGCATAATTTGTCTTGAATTTGATTTCAAAATATGAGGGCTTTAACTTTAGAATAATCATATATTTTATTGAAAGAATTTTATTAGAGCAAGAACTACTAAGTGCAGGTTTAACTTTGAAAAGCGCAACATTCCCAGTCCATTTAAGTTTTAAAGGCTTAATCAATTTAGAAGAGCACATGCAAGTATTTACTTTCATATATGTGGTTATTTTAAACAACTTTACATGTCTTCATGCAATTCGCATAATTTCAAAGCATGAACTAAATTAATAATTGCTTTAAAAACAAAACATATGGAACTTGAAATTATGTGATTGTCTTTTTCGAGTAAGTAGGTTGATGCATGCAGATATTTACTTAAAACTATTTTAAAATATCATCTTTTTTTCACTTGCACATATGTTGTGAATCCGATGGCGACATTTTCAAATTTCAAAAGCCTCAGGTTTGAGTCATTTCATAACCTAAGAGCGTAATTTTGAAAGCCCAAAATTCCAAATAATTTTGAAACCCTAAGAGCGTACATTTTAAAAGTTCATATCCAAATTAATTTAAAGCCCTAAGAGCTTACATTTTTAGAAGTCTAGATTCAAATTATATTTAAATTCAAATAATCCCTATTTTAGATTATTTTACAAGTTTAAGAAGTCCAAAACTTTAAGTCAAATTACAAGTCAAAATCACCTAAAATTTTGGCAGCTTCACAATATCAACCCACATTAGGGGGCACCAAAAGAATATCAGTCTTCCTAACTACCTTAAAATACTCATTGGTCATTGTTATGAGATACTAAAGTCGAGGAGTAAAATAAATATTTCAAAACATAGTCTTAAAAAATATTACAGGCCTTCAATGAACCTATAGAAATGTTAAATCATACGCAAGAATTTCCCATAATAGGTACTAAACTTTTCCTAAATGGTAACTAATTCCCAAGGATACGTACTCACATTTTCCACGACAGATATTTAAATCCCTTGAATTTCATAAAAAATTTTCTCAAACAATTACGTAATTTTCCCGAATTATATTTAATTCTCAAGGATAGATACCCGAGTCTCCTCGCAAGGAAATAAAAAGAATCAAGCCAAACCCCACTTTATTATACCATTGTGAGCGAGATTGAAGATATCGGCGATCAGTGAGATGACAAAACAAAATACAAATACATTTTTCCCTGATTTTTTCCCTTAGTTAAAGATAATGGCAAAGAGGGGCTGAATTTGGCTTGAATTGGAGCAAAAAAGAGAAATAAATCAGACTGAACAAATACAAAAAGGAAGATCAAAAGTGGGTTTGGTTGGATGAAAAATTTGATTGGAATGCTACTATGCAGGTTATAGCAGGAGAGGAATTAGAGTTGTTTGGATACAATATTAGGGTAAGTGGCTGTAAAAAAAATTGAGAATTAATTTGGAAATTTTGGCTTACTGAACTGCGACATAGAGAGAGGCATATGGTTGAGGTTAAAGGGAGAGCAGGAAAGGCAAAGCAAAAAGAATGAAAACAGGAGTTTCGGTGGACCTTGTAGAATATGATCTCGTTGTTGCTTTTTGGAGGGAGACAAGGGTATCGGTGCAAGGAGAGTAAGAAAGTCGAGTAAAAAGGAGAGAAAGATGGAAGTTTCTAATGTCCTTGCATGTTGTGATTCCGTCGTTACTTTCATTGCTTGCTATAATCTCGAGTGTATCACAAAAATCACGATCATGAAAGAGAAGGGATGCTAAAGCAGGCTTCTTAACATGAAAACCAGAGCATTGCAGCAGTAGGAGAGAAAGATGTGAAGGTCAAATGTAAGTCCTGAATAATAAAATTAGTAGGATTAAACACTCGAACAACATCATCTTCAAAACGCAGTCACACAGTGGGCTAATTTAGGAAGTTACTGATGGTTTTCCTCAGGATCTGTGGCGTCTTCTACCCTTTCCTTTCTTTGAGCTTTTGAAGATAATTAGTCCCACTTGAGCCACTCCCACTTGTTTTTCCAGATCCTACCGTGAAAACCTAAAACTTAAAAACTTAAAGACTAATATTTCTAATTATTATCGAGAGTTTTTTCAAAACAAAATTAACTATATAGTTTTGTCTCTATAGAGAACTTAGAACTCATGCAAAATAAACTCTATTTAATTTTTCTATTAGATATGGGTATTTATTGGTCACACATAAAAGGTTCGTAAACCAAACGGATGTCACAAATCCTTTAGTTTGTATGATTAGGTATATCACCGAGGTATACACTTATCTTTTGAGAATGTGTAATATTTGTGGTATCGAACACGATTATATAGACTATTGGACAAATGAGATATATTTTGTTTCATTTTTCAAAAATTAAAACACAGTACTTTCAAAATCAAAATTATATACCTCTTATATTAAACTTAAATTGAAAAAATTATTTTCAAATAAAAAAAGTTGATCGACACTCCTCTATCGTCATCTTTAATCATATAAAGACCAAACAGCCTCTCGTTCTCATGCCAAACCTGCACGCAATCTCATCACCTTTCATTGTCAGGATAGATCTTGTCCTCCTCTCTATTCAATAAGAAGAGAAACTATACAATAAACGCTCAATCCACCTATCAAACTTAGTATGGTTTGAATTTTACTCACTTGAAGTAAATCAAGGTTAGTCTCAACTTAATGTCAAAAATATCTTCTTCAATGGTGATTTTGATGAAGAAATCTATTTGACTATAACTCCACGCTTGAAAATAAGTCGAACAACTTGTTGGTTTGCCAATTGAAATCCTTATAATACTTGAAGCAATCACTTTGTACTTGATTTGATGGGTTTGATAAATAAATGATTACAAATATATAGCATCAGTGTCAACCTGATTATATACTATCTATTAAATCCAATTCTAGATTACTATTTCTCATAGTATATGTACATGATATTATCTTAATAGGTGGTGATTCAGATATAATGAATGCTTGCAATAGAATTTAAGATCAAGGATCTCAAAAATCTCATATATTTTCTAGGAATGAAGTGACTCTATCTAAGGGGAGAATAGCCATGTCCCCAATGATGTATATCTAATACCTCTTAAGTGAAACAAACATGCCTGGTTGTAAACATGATATGAATTCCTACAAAAGGTTTAACATAAGTGAGAAAAGCAATTCAGTTGACAAAGAAACATATCAAACACTTGTGAGCAAACTACTTTACATATCACACACTAGACCTTAATTTTGCATAGTTAGTATATTACACCAGCACATGAATAATCCAAATGAAAATCATGTTGAAACAGTGAACAGAATTCTGAGATACTTGAATATGACTCATAAATACAGTTTGTTCTTAAAAGATTTAAATACTATGAGATTAAGATACACAATTGCTACTTGGGAAAGAGAGATAACTAATAGAAAATCAACCATTGAATATTGTTCATATGTCTGGGCAATCTCATCACATGGAGAAGATAAAATTGAGTTGTCTCTCGGAGTAGTGCAGAATTTGAGTATCATGCTCTTGCACAATGAATTTGTGAGTCTGGATTCAAACACTATTAAGAGAACTTAAGGTTGAGATGAAAAACACAATCAACATGTTCATTGATAGCTATAACAATATTAGCATAACCAAAAACTCTATGCATCATAACAGAACAAAACACATTGAGTTTGACTGCCATTTCATCTCAAAAAAGG
Source organism: Phalaenopsis hybrid cultivar (assembly GCA_002079205.1). Taxonomy (NCBI): domain Eukaryota; kingdom Viridiplantae; phylum Streptophyta; class Magnoliopsida; order Asparagales; family Orchidaceae; genus Phalaenopsis; species Phalaenopsis hybrid cultivar. Next base: position 1,200 of record JXCR01086732.1, on the reverse strand, counting down.
TTAATAAAATTTTTCAGCTGGGCCATGTTCCTACATGAGTTCTAACAGCTGATAATCTTACGAAATCACTACCAAGGGTCAATCATGATGAATCGAAGTTCAAACTTGATTTGTATAATATGTACAATCCATCTTGAAGGGGAGCATTGGAAAATGTCAAATTGCATTATGATGGAATTTATTTTCTTTCCTCGGAATATATTTCACAAATTGCATTTCCATTATTAGATAATGTGTTTTTTTCGTATTTGTCTTATTTTGGGGGATTCTTATTTTGTTTCCATTCAGTATTCAGTATTATGTACATATAGCAAAGTGTAATTTGTGTATGAGAGCCATAAATAAAACTCTTTCTAGAATTCTAAAAAAAGATTTATATTTTAAATATATTGAAATGAAAAAATTTCTGATATATTTCAATTGTGTTTTAAATGTCCAAAATCTTGATGATGACTGTGTTAACAAAAGATTTGTCAATGCCAAAATTAAAATTTAAAATCTATTTGAATAAATTTTTAATATATATATATATATCTGACCCCCAAAAGTAAGGCAGAGTTGAAGAGGTTCAAATTCAATCACATATCAGTCTTAAACCTGATCTTCGTTATAAGCAAGATGTAAAGTTGATAAGATTCGAATCAAACAATCAAATTCCAAATGATAACTATGTTAAATGAAGATTTCGAATTGAAAGGTCAACTTTTAAATCAAATAATCAAAATATTAAAGTTAATCTTACGAAATCACTACCAATGGTCAATCATGATGAATCGAAGTTCAAACTTGATTTGTATAATATGTACAATCCATCTTGAAGGGGAGCATTGGAAAATGTCAATCCGCATTATGATGGAATTTATTTTCTTTCCTCGGAATATATTTCACAGATTGCATTTCCATTATCAGATAATGTCTTTTTCTCGTATTGTCTTATTTTGGGGGGATTCTTATTTTGTTTCCACNGATAATGTGTTTTTTTCGTATTTGTCTTATTTTGGGGGATTCCTATTTTGTTTCCATTCAGTATTCAGTATTATGTACATATAGCAAAGTGTAATTTATGTATGAGAGCCATAAATAAAATTCTTTCTAGAATTCTAAAAAAAGATTAATATTTTAAATATATTGAAATGATTTTTTTTTTGATATATTTCAATTGTGTTTTAAATGTCCAAAATCTTGATGATGACTGTGTTA
>JXCR01086720.1:2174-20285 GCA_002079205.1 Phalaenopsis hybrid cultivar | reverse complement strand
CAATGGATGGTCACATGACCTTAGGAGTGCAAAGTTGGCTACCAAAAGGGAAACCTAAGTTTTTAGGGTCAAATGGTCTTTTAAGACATTTTCACTTTATGGGAACTCATCTTGGGCTTTAATGTCTAAATCCTAATTCCCTCAACAAGTGGTTGATAATTTGGAGTCCATCATATAATGCACTAAGAATTGAAGATTTGTTTAGAGTTCTATATTGTTTTCGTCCCATCACTACTCATCAAAAAGAGTCACTTGGAAATCCCTAAAGCTACATCCTAGGCTACTAGAGAAAGTACATACCCATTCATAAAAGAGGTCAACAGAGTCATGCGAACGAGGATGAGGTATATTAAATGTTGGTGATTTTTTTTCATATGAAAAAAGAAGAGAGGGAAGTAATTTAAGGTTTGGGTTTTTTTAACGTGGGAAAGAGGAGGGGGTATATTGGGTAGTGGTAAATTTTGGCAATAGGGAGAAAGATGGAAGGAGATGTTTAGACATGGGGAAAATGAAGAGAAGGGAATTGAATTATTTTTGGGGTTTGGGCTATGGTAATGAAGATGAGGTATATTGGATGATGGTAGATTTTGGTCATGGGGAAATGGGAGAGAGGGAGGAGGGAAAGGTGTTGGTTTTTGCTATGGAAAAGAGAGACTGATGAGGTAGGGAATATGTTGGTTTTTGTCCAAGGGGAGTATGGATAGATGAAGAAGGGAAAGATGGTACTTTTTTACCATGAGGAAAAGAGGAAAATGGAGGGTGTGTGGTTTGGCAAAGGTAGGAAGTTGAAGAAGAAGAGGGAGAGGGAAGGGTGGCTCAGCCATAGAGAAGAAGAGAAAAGTGGGACAGGGGAAGGTGGTTCAACCATAGGAGAAAGAGAATGAGCAGCGAAGAATGTGTATAAGTTTTGAATATGGGAAGTTGAGACGTATATGTTTTGGCCATGTGAAGCAGAATAAAAAGGAGGAAAAAAAAGTGATTGATATGCGTTTCAAAATTTTATGGAGGGAGGAGAAGATATAACCTTTTGACCATGAGAGGGAAAAATTAGGTGGAAATTTTAAAAAAAGGAGTTCTGCTAGTTAGGGTAGTTATGGATGAAAAAAAATATTTTGCTCATTGTGTCAAAAAAAAATGGAAAACACGATGGTATGATTAGTTTTGGGTGAGTTCTGTCTTAGAGCCAAATTGTCAAGGAGTTGACATTCACAACCAAAAAACAAGAGGTCGGACCATTCAAATATCAACAAATAAGAAGTTTTGAGGAAGAATGATGATGTAGACAAACCATTTGATTCACCTTTTGCCCAAGCATCTCCCTCAAAGTTAGTAAACTCACTACACTTACATAGTGTGCTCATCATTGGGGTTCCTAAACTCTTTCTCTCTTTCCATTTCTCTTTCTCATGTAGCACTGTAGGGAAAGTCTTATTTGTTTTCTATTGACAACTGGAAGGAGAAAAAAGTTCAAACGACTACTATCTACAAAAGAGCTACAACCTCCAGGTGAAGGGAAGTATGAAATTAACAAAATTAACTACGAATCCTCTCTCATTTATGACTATGTTGTATGTATAACAAGTATAATAATGTAAATTCTTAAAATAGAGCATAAATATGCTAATTATCGCCGATTGTGATGGGATTCTAGTGAAGGCAGCTAATTACCTCTAAGAATGTCCATACACCTCATAAGGGAAAAGGATGTATCATTAAATATATCTTTCTCACATATGTCGTACTGTTCAAATATGTAAATATGACTATTGTGCTGAAACCTTCATCCGATTACTTTTTTAAAAAAAAATATCATCTTAGAAAATTATGAAAATCAAGGAACTAACTATGTACACATAAATGACCGTCATGCGTTGAAGAGGATATTAACAAGCCTTTCATGCCCAAAAACCTATTTTTCCAAAGCATAGTTATTACATACTAACTGTCATGTTGACGTATTGTGTTGACCTGCCAAACTTACTTGACAAGTGCCGATTGTTGGGCTAACTTGTCGAATTCACCCAATAAGTCTCAACTGTTGCATACTAGCTATCGGGTTAACCTACCGAACTTACTTGGAGAGGGTCAACCCGATAGTCAGCTCACATGCCAACTATCGGGCTGACCCGCTTGGTTGACATGTTGAATATACCCGATGAGCCTCCACTGCTACATATCAGTTGCCAGGTTGACTTGTCAGATTGATCTAACGAGCTTACCGACCAAATACCTTTTGGCACATATCAACCACTGAGTATCAGTTACCAATAGAAAAGTGTATATTTAAGTCTAATTTTGGTCGCCTGTTGTCTCAATGGACGTGATTTGACATCAATATACAACATTTACAAACATTGTACTGTACTAAAATCATTTAATACATTCTCTTTATAACCTAATTAGGGAGAGTGGTCATTTCAAGCCTTATGAATAGAAATGTCCCTTGACTTTATGTGCTTCGTTTTTCCATTATATTCTTTCCACTCGACGGAAAAGACTAATTCAAATTTTTTTTTTAAGCCATTGTGCAATCCGCCCCTTCAGCTTCCTTCACGAATCTAGTATAAACTGTGAACCCATGAACAAGTTGGGATCCATTGTCCCAAAATGATTCAATTTGTATATTAATATTTTGGTCAAAAACATTAATTTGGAGATATTTAACTCAATAAATATATCAAGGTATACTCCTTCAAATTAGTACATCATGATAAATGACAAAAATATTTAAACTTCATACTTAAAATAACTTCATATCGTTATTTTTTATTTCAAAGTGCATTATGACCAAAGTAGGAAAAAAAAATAATAAATAAAAATCAAACTCCTAATTTAAAATAGCTCATATCACTATTTCTTATTAATGATAGCATCGGGTCAAGAATCCCAGGCGGCTTTAGGCTCCACGAGCTGCCATTTGGTCATCTTTGGTTTCTCTCAAGTTGGCGCACAAGAAGTGCTCAATGGGAGGACGGCTAATGTAAGAGGACCGGTTACTTCAACAGTTCCTGCGTTCCAGCATCTCTTCATTTGCTTCCATTTAATAAATAGGAAGGTATGTGATCTCTGTTTTCAAAATTCTTTGCTCGGAAAGCTTCAATATTTTCAATTTCCTTCGTTTCCTTTTTATTCTTAGTTTGTAATGCCATTGCTGCCGAGAGTAGAAACTCAAAGAATCTGATGATATTTCTGCGCTTCGTCGGTGTCGGAGGATCTATTTTTGGTTAATTTTGCTCCGGTGCGTACAATTTTTGGTAAATTTTTTATGATATTTATGCGAGTAATGCCACTGATTTTACCAATATTTAAGCTAAATCCCGTCAAACAGCAACTTTGGAGAAGTTAAATCCTTGTAATTACTAAATCCATGATTCAGTAAATCCTCTTGTTCAACATATTTAGTACATCCTAAAGGCGCGAAGGAAAAGAAAAGCTCCCGCGAACTCATCATCCTCATGGTTTCCAGTTGGAGCGGAGTGGGAGAAGGAGGAAGATTGGAGTTTTAGTGGTCTTTTTACAGTACAATCCGGCCGTTGCCTTCCAAGTTAGCTCTAATAACAATACATTTTAAGAAGTCGGTTGTGATTGCTTTGGGCGAAATGGGGAGGGGGAGAAATGTAGGTGAGAGTTTTGGGCACAAGAGTGGATGAGGAAGGGCAGGTTAGGTTTATGATTTAAATTTAATTTTATTTGAGTTAGTTTTTAATGATTTAAGTTTTTGATAGTTAATGAATAGCTGATATATTGTCATATTATTTTTATTAAAATTAAGTTTTAAGTAACTCTTTAATAATTACTTAATAAAAAATAAAATTTATATTAAATTTTAATTTATTTAATAAATTTCGAGTATTTGCTAAATAATTAATTTATTATTAATTGAAAGATGTTAAATTATTACATAATAAACAATAAAATTAATAATTTTTCTATTAATAATTATGTAGTTTTGTGAAAATTAATCATTAATTATCGTAATTAAAAATAAAAAAATAAATTTAATTTAATTATATTTAATAATTAATTATTATCGTTAAGATGAAATAATCAATGTTTAATTAAGTTTTTGTATTCTGGCAAACCTAACAAATTTTCAAATATTAGCAAAAGTTGTTGAGCAATTTTACAAGATTTAACTGCATTTATTAATTCATTGTCAAACACAGGATTTTTTAAATTTGGATTTACAAGATTAAGTAAATCCTAATAACTTAAATCTTTGAAGTTGCCAAACAACCCCATTATGATCGTGGATGGGGACTTAGCATTTGGTGATTGCTTTGTGCCCATTGTTAGTCTAAAGATTGAAGACAAGGTAAATATCATGTCATGATGTGAAGTTGCTCTTTACATAGTTTCGCAAAAAGATGGAAGCAATGTAGAAGCATATGCCTTAAAACAAGTGTGTAGTGACATGCATTGTAAATTGTACGTGTAGTTAGACACATATGAAAAGTTGTGTGCATGCATTGGAGTTGTGCCCATTATGCCTAGTGTTGTAGCAGAGGTCTTGTGGTGAATTATACTTACAGTGATTTAGGAATAGGCTAAGGGGTCATTTGTTTTGTTCTATTTTGTGTTTTTTTTCAAATTTTGTTTAACATGTTGAAAATAAATCAATTTGTTTTTAAAAACACTCAAAAAAATTAAAAATTTATTTTGAGTGTTTTAAATATAAATTGATTTATTTTTTTAAAATAAAAATACATGAAAAGGACATCAAACTAACATATTTTTAAGAACAAAAACTAAAAGAAAATAAAATTGATCCCAGATATTTCAAGTTTTTGCAAGTGTATGCTTGTGTGTTAGTATGCTTGTTGTGTTTGTGTGTTTTGCAATGGCATGCATTAGTATGTACTTGTTGTTTACGTTTGCAAGGGCATATGCTTGTAGTGCTGTGTGTTTTAATGATGTTTGCTTAATATGACTTCTACATTATAAGTGGTGAGATGTGTTAAGAATTGCAATTGAAATAAAGAAGCAAAAGAGAAGAGATGATGAAAAGTGGCTGGGGTTTTCATTACCTAAAGTACCTCAAATAAGAGTATATATATACAATAAGCAAAAAAAGTAAACATCCCTTAAGTACTATAATATCTAACATCCCCCCTCAAACTCACGATGCATCAAGGGGAATCATCGAGAGTTTGTTAGTCAAACAGCAAAAGCGTTGAGCGGAATGCAGTTTCGTAAATACGCCAGCAAGTTTCATGGAGGAAGAAATATAGGGTAAGGTGATGGTGCCATGTTGAAAGTGATGGCGAGTGAAATGACAATCAATCTCAATATGTTTGGTGCGGTCATGAAAGAATGAGTTGCAGACAATTTGTATAACACTTTTGTTATCACAGTATATAAGAGTTGAGCTAGAGAAAAAGACACCCATATCAACAAGTAACCAACGCAATCAAAAAATTTCTGCAGTGGTGGATGTCATGACACGATACTCAGCTTCGGTAGAAGAGCGAGAGACAACTGCTTGCTCCTTACACATTCAAGAATTGAGAGAATCTCGTAAAAAAATACAAAATCCTGTGGTAAACTTATGACTGGTGGAACATCACCACAATCAGCATCTGAGTAGGCACGTAATTCCAAAGAAGAAGATGCAGGATAGAGAAGACTTTGAAATTGAGTGCCCTTGTCGGCACTATTTTTGGTTTTGGAGTTGCCCGTTGGAATCTGTGGGCCGCCGGAATCAAAATCCCGTCGCCCACTTCGGAAGTACATTTAATTTATATATATATATATATATAGTTTAGAAAAATATGAAATCAAACTGATCCCATATTTTTCATAGTTAAATGAAGGAGCACTATACCTCAAATCCAGTATCTATCTCAAAAGATAAACACAAGATTTGAGGATGAGACTCGATCAAATAAACTAAGAAATATATGACATCCATTTGGTTTGCGAAACCGTTTTATTTGCCGATAAGTTCCCCTATTTAACATGAAAAATTAAATAGGGTTTATATTCAGCTGGGTTCAGACAAACTTCTTATAAGGGCAAGCCAATATAGTTAATTACATCTTAGATAACCGAAGTCACCTAAGAAAACTCTCGATAAAAATCAGGAAATATTATCTTCAAAGAGGTAAAAAAGATAGAACTTTTCAACGAGATCGGACAAAGAGATGTGAAAGATGAATGATTCAAATTTGGAGCATTTTGTTGTAGAGTCCAAAGGAGGAAGAACTAGGGGATGTCATAGATCCGGAGGAGAACTTCGGTGACTTCCCAGTCTATTCTATTGTTTGACTTCAATTTAGAGGAAAAATTATAAAAATGTTTTATCTTGCAAATTTTATTTGTTTAGGGCTTATATTTGTGTGAAACGATCACACAAATAGCCTGGAAGATGTGAGGGTTTAGATCGTAACGGACGACAACCTCAGAATCTTAAGACGCGTTAGAGCTTATATTGTATAACAGAGCTACACAAAAACCTAAAGATGAGTTGAGGATTTATGTTGCACTAAGCAGATAACCTTGGAATCCTATGACTTAGTTGTTTAATTCTAAGGAAGGAATGGTTTAGCTGATGAAGACATGTTTTGCTGTTGAAGATAGTCGTGCTGCCCACAATGCTAGCTCAAAGCTCCTCGTCGTGACGAGTTTAAGTTTTCTGATGTGTCGGGCTATGATGTCAAATCAGATGACCCTATAGTTATAGTTATTAAAATCTTATGGGGCATGTTAAAGTTGATTAGAGTGACACCGCTTAATACGGTTCCCTCGTTCCGGTATATTTTCTATCGATCCTTAGTCCAAATGAATTTACTAAACTCAACTTAATGAGTTCCATACTTTCATTTAGACTGTGGGAAGTCTCGTTAGCAACCATAAGTTACCTCCTCCGAGGGTTTCCCGATCATCCGCAGAAACGTCTTAATTTAGTTGCAATTGTTGTTTTGTGATGTTTGTGATTAAATTTTGAGTTGTCTTATATTTTGAATGTTGTGGCGGTGAATTTTATCTTGGTTGGTCTTAATTTTGATTTTGGTTTTGGGTTTTGCGGCTATCTTAACAGTTTTAGTTTTCATGCAGGGTGTCATCGTTGTTTAACATGTAAGTTTATGTTTTTGTTTATACATGCAGGTGAGTAAGTACAGTTACGTACTAGAAAGTAAAGTACGGGAAACTAGAAATGCAGGTAAAATAAATTACAATAAAAGTGTATCTTGATGGTCTTCCTGTCATCTTCAACTGAAACTCAAAATGCATGCAAGAGTATTTATATATTAAAAGCACTTTATGTAAAGAAGGGAAATAAGGTTTTGGTGATCTACCAAATCCTAAATCATATCTTGGTGAGTCCTCATTAATTACATTAAGGATGATTTCATTAAGCAAAACATACTAAGTTTAGTAGACCTCCGAGGTATCCAAAAGGTCAGAGAAAGAAGCAGATCCATGCTTCCCTCTCACCTTCTGGTGAAAAACCTCGAGCTCATTTAAACTTATTATGTTGCTTAATAATTCATCATGTGAATACCTCCAATGCTCAGTGAACATTGACGTTTTAATAATCCCTAAAAGTAAGGTGACTATCATTTGTCATTTAATTTGAGAATTATGTGGGTGAAGACCCTTAAAAGGCAAGTTAATGTTACTAAGACACTTAGACAATTTTAATTTTAACTTGTGCTTGTAGTGTTTTAAAGGTGTTCAATTTCTAGTTATATTCACTTATCTAATCCTCATTCAACCAAATTTGATTTAGCCTATGTCACTACTAAACCCTTAAGACCTTGGTGGATATATTAGTAATTTTTGAAAGAAATTGAATTTTAAGTGATAATAATTCATTATCAAAATATTTGAATGCCGTTTAAACACCAAATAGAGGTATTAAATTAGTGAGTCATTAACATCCAAAATCATACCCCTAAGTCTAGGATCATTTAATTTAATATTCTTCCAAATTTTAATAATTTAGAAAATTATAAATTTATCCTTTAATTAAGAAAAATGAGATTGGTTTCTACCAATTAATTCTTTATGTTTCAATCATCTAAACGTGTTAATTAAGATCAAAGATTGTCCATTTACCCTTCTTGAATTAAGCCTAAAAGTTGATTAAGACTAAATTTTCAAAATTATACCTTTGACCTTGAGGCTCTATTACTTCATAATTCATCAAATTTAATTCAAATGACTTTGAAATTTTTATCCTACCTCACTCATGAGTCAATTAAGACATCATAAGAGAAAATATGATTTTTCAAATTTTAATTTAATTTATATGATTATTTACATGCAAAAATAGGAGTTTTCAAAGAATATTTAATAAATTGACCAAGGCAAAACCTAATCACTTAAAATTTTACTGGAGGTACACTTAGACCAAAGAACCACTTGGACCAAATTTCATGATTTTTTGTGTTTTATTTGAATTATTAGAATTTTTTTTAGTTCTGAAGTATTAATTAATTATAAAATATTTTAAATGTCGAAATTTAATTTTTTATATTTTTGTTAAATCTCTCCAAAGTCAAGAAACCCAAAGAAACAAATTTTACATTTTTCTGATTTTTCTTTGAATTATTATAATTATTTTAGTGAGAAATTAAGAAAAATCCATTTTTAGCCTTTAAAAATTATTTTTGAGCAATATCTTCACTTAGAAAATTAGGAAAAATATTCCAATTGCTCCTAAGGGCTTAGGAAACAATTTAGAGCATTTCCATGAATTTTATTAATTTTGTGATTTTTATTAACTTTTTCATTATTTAAATATTTAAAATAAGCTTAAAAATGAAATTTTTTACTTTAATTATAATTTTATTTTTAGAAAATTCCTTTGATCACAGAGAACTCCCAAAAACTAATTTCATAATTTTTTGAGTTATATTTTAATTATTATGATTATTTTAAGTTTTAAAAGAGGCCTTTAACTTAGAAAATTAAATCAGGTTATCAAATGAACTCCAAATGTTTTGAAATTTTTATGGGGAGTTTTCTGAGCTTTAAATTACAGTGGAGAATTAAAATCAAGTCATTTAGATGTTTATTTTTCCCAAATTAATTTCTTTTGTGTTTTAGGGTTTTGTGAAAATTAGGTGTGTTCTTAATGACTTAGCTCATGAAATTTTTTTTCAAGGGTTCTCTGGTCACAGTGAACCTACCTAAATTTTCTTGGATTTTTCTAAATAACATACTAATTATTATGATTATTTTATGCAAATAATAGACATAAACTTGAAAAATACATATCTCCTCATAGGGGTCTTCTCTAACTTTGGAAAAATTAGGGAAGATCCCCTGTGATAGAGGCTACAAATGACCCAAATAGCATGCCATGGTGAAATATTTGAATGCATGGAGAATCAAAAGATTTAAAACCATATTTAATTAATTAAAAATCACACATGCATCAAATAAACTTCAAATAATTTTCACATTGTTCTCTTCTGTTTACCAAACACTGGAATATTTTTCTTTTATTTTTATGATTTTTCTATGCAAAGTTATGCATTTTTTGAAGTTTAGGGAATTAAATAAATCCTAAAATATCCTATTTTTCTACTTAACCACGTCAACCTCGGCGGCGTCGAACGGGCCACGCGTCTAGCTCTCATTCGGCACATTTCACCTGGCTGGCGGCGCATTCACAGACCGAAGCGTCGTCCAACTCCATGTGATCCGTCCATCCGCGAACCGCGCGATCCGACGGCTAAGGGTCTTCGTCTCCGTCTGGTGTGCACCGAGAACCGTTCACCTTCTAACTCTAATTTCTCAGCCTAGACTCAACCAAATTGAGTGCGGTTTGTCTCTATAGACGCATCTGGCCTAGAGGAACACATTTATACGGCTAACATGCTATGAAATCAAGTAAATAAGCATGGAGAATTGATTTAAGCTCGGGAGAGGGGGGAGATTCAATACCTTAGTCCAAGAGGTGAGACCTCAATTGAAGTGCTTCTAAACCTTCGTTTGGACTTCACGAAGCTCCTCCAAGCACCAGTTTAAGCTCTCTTTTGGTCCAAGTATGAAAGTGATCAAACCTGATTTGGGTGTTGATCAAAGTTAGGGTTAGGGTGGTCTGGTGATGGGGGAACTTCCTCTCTCAGTGTAGGGATGGTGTGGGTGAGTTTAATTTGATATTGGTGGAGTTTCAGAGAGTGTCCTATTTTTTTCCCTAATTTTCAAGTTCAATATTAGGGTTGCACAGGGGGAATTATGGCAAGAGGACAGTGGAGTTGAGCTTCTCTATGCTGTGTGGGAGTTTAAAATCAATTGGACAGAGTTTTGTTAAGTTGGTTTCGGCCTCCTCTCTAGCCGTGGGGGATGGATGCTTAAATAGAGGAGCCATGGGGCTTCAATTGATCTAGCCAGTGGGTTAGCCCAACTGCTTAGGTGGAGGGAAGAAAGCCTCAAGCCTCCAATTGGATTGGGACAACTTGGATGGGCTTAATTGGGTGTTTGACCATTTTTGGCCTTCTCGGGTTTGGTGTTTTCCGGCGACCCAGGTGGTGGCTGGCCAAGGTTCAATCACTTCTTGGCTTAGGGAGGTCAGAGGGTGTTTAATTATGATTTACTTCTATAGGCAAGCAATGATGGAATAGATTTTGTGGTTAAGGCCTAAAAACGGGAATGAATCCCTTAATTTAGGGGCCCATTGGTCCATAACTTGCTTGGGTGGGCCAAAGGGGTTTAGCCTGGTCAATGGAGTGTGCTTTTTGGCTATGGAGTCATCAATTTGGTGGCTTTAACATGGCTAGGTCAATTTTAGTGCATGGGTTCAATTTGGGTCCAAATGACCGAGGTTGGGTTCAGGTTAGGCTAGCCATGACTTTGAGCCCAATTGTTCGATCAATATTGTGTAGATGATTGTTATGAAGATTTTTGGTGAAGGATTGAAATGATTTTGAGTTCAATTGAAAGCTCAATTTGAAGGATTTTGGGATCTTGGTCAATTTGGGCATGTTGGGTGAGGTTGGGTGAGGTTCAAATTAATTGTTGAAAATGGTCTATAGGAATGTCATGATGAGTTTTCAACATAAATTTCGTGCCAATTTTGGTAGTAAGACATTCAATTGGGTGGATTTTGGGGACAACCATTTTAGGGCAAATTTGAGGATTTTTGGATTTAGGTTGAAATTAAATGAAATTGAAGCTTCACCAAGGCCAATTGAAGGTTAGGTTTGGTGCGTAAGAGTGTTATAAAAGATTTAGGATCCAAATTGGGGCAAATTAAGTAGGCTATGGGGTTCAATTTGGTGGGATTAAGTCATAGGGCCAAAATTGGGGGTTTGAATTAGATCAAAATTGGGCTCAAAATATGGGCCAATTAAGCTTAGATTTGGTTTGGGTTGGTCATATGAAAGGTGAATTTGAGTTTTAGAACTGAAATTGAGGGAAATTTGGGCCAAATGGATATTTGAAGTGAATTTGGGACAGTTGGGCCTTTAAAGACAATTTGGAGGTTTTGGTCAGAATGGTCAAATTGGATTCAATTGGAGGGTCCAAATTGGTTTAGAAACATTTGAAGTGATTTTGGAGGTTTTGGGAGAGTTTAGGGTGCTAAGGGTATTTTTATAATTTTGGCAATTTTTGGAGTATTTTGGTAAATTTGTCATTTTTAGGTAGTTTTTTTGGGAAATTTGGGTATTTTGAAATGATTTAAAATAATTTTTGAACAAATTTGAGTATTTTGGGTTAATTTGAGAATTTTAGCCAAATTTAGGGTTTCAAGGGCATTTAGGTAATTTGGGTGGATTTAGGGATAGAAGGCCAAGTTGGATATTTTGGTAGAATTGGGGTAACAACCACCCTATATGAGCTATGGACCAATGGAATCCCAATTTGGGTCCTCTATGTACTGATCTTAGCCAGACCCTAGCCTAGGGCCAGTGGGTTTAGGGGACCATCTACATGAGTTTCCCGAAAGATCAAGGGATCAAATTCAACAATTTTGGGTATAGGGTTGTGAGTGATTGTGGGTGAGAGTGAGTGTAAGTGAGTGAACTAGCTCCATACCAACACCCAGGGTCAACCCTAAGGTCAGACAATCCAAGGGGGACTCTCCTTGAGCTCTCTCATAGTGACCCCACCTACTAAGTGCTAGAGGTTAGGACCAATATGTAGAGCTTCAAGTTGAGCAAAGAAGAGGGTAGAATTTCTAATGTGGGGGCTCCTTTTCTAGTTTTCTAGGAATAATCAACAGAAAAGTCCTATGGCTAGACCCTAGGATACTAAAGAGGGAAGACTAAACCTCAACCAAAAGTTAGGTCACCAACCCCAAAGATAACAAAGAATGTGAAGAACAGCTGCCCAATGAACTGTAGTAGGAGAGGCAACAAACTGACTAACAACTTGTACCGCAAAAACAATATCAGGTATAGTGATGGTAAGATATACTAAGTTGCTAACAACTTTACGATACAAAGTGAGATCGGACAAAGGAACACCTTCAGAAGGTATATTAACATTAAGCTCAAGAAGAGTAGCAATTATCCGAGTATCAGAGAGACGAGCTTGTTCAAGAATGGTGCCAATATACTTAGATTGGGAAAGAAGATAACCTCTATGAGAATGAGCCACTTCAATCCCCAAAAAATATCGAAGAGTGCCCAAATCTTTCATCTCAAATTGTTGAGCTAATTGTAATTTCAACTCTGCAATTCCATTAGCATCATCCCCAGTAATAATCATGTCATCAACATATAAAGAGTGTATGATACGGCCATGAGAGGTACTCTTGAGGAACAATGCAATGTCATGTGAGCTAGAATGAAAACCAAGAGATGTAATCACAATAGAAAACTTTTCAAACCAAGCTCGAGGATCTTATTTAAGGTCGTATAGAGCTTTCTTCAATTTACAAACTTCACCATGATTATGAGAGACATCTGGTTGAGACACCATGTAAACTTCCTCTTGAAGATCACGATTTAAGAATACATTTTTTAACATCCATTTGAGAGATATGTCATTGATAAATAGATGTGACTGCAATAAGAGTACGAATAGTAGTCATTTTGGCAACAGGAGCAAATGTTTCTTCATAATCCAGACCATACTATTGAGAAAGTCCTTTAGCAACCAAACGAGCTTTCTATTGCTCAACTGAACCATCAGACTTGGTTTTGATTTTATGCACCCAATGAGAACCAATTGCACGTTTTCCTAGAGGAAGAGATATAAGGCCCCAAGTATCTATCTTATGCAAAGCTAAAAGTTCTTCTGCCATAGTTTTCTTCCAAAGAGGATCAAGAATAGCCTCTTGTTAGGAAGAAGGTTCAGACAAATTGTGAATGAAGGTTAAAAAGGAAGCAAAATAAGTAGAATAAGTGAAGTAAACAAAATGTGGAAATTTAGTAGACTTACGATCACGTTGAGGGTAACGAGGAAGAGAAGGATCTGCAATCACAGAAGGTTCTTGGGGAGCAGTAGGGATAGGGGGAGCATTGAGATCTGTAGAACTACCAGTATCAACCCCGCAAAGCTCAATATCAAAATTACTTGGTTGATTAATCATATGATGAGGTTAAATATTTGTATCTGTGTGAAAAGGATCAATTGTGATAAGATCAGATTTTGTAAGGCTATGAGAAGAAGGATGAATGAAGTAAAATGATATATGCTCAAGAAATACAACATAACGTGAGACAAAAAGTTTGAGTGACAGAATCATAATAATGATATCTTTTCTGACCATCACCATAACCAAGAAATACACAGATTATTGAACGTGAAGACAATTTATTACGTTATACATGAGGAAGAAGAACAAAACAAGTAGAACCAAAAACTCTCAAAGCTGAATAATCAAGAATGTAACCTTATAGTTTTTCAAAGGGAGACAAACTTGATGTAACATAAGATGAAATTCTGTGAATTATATAGACTGAAGTAATAATAGCTTCCGCCCAAAATTTACTTGGAAAGGAGCCAGACAAAAGAAGAGAATGATTTGTTTCAACAATGTGATGAGGTTTCCTTTCAACAACTTCATTTTGTTCAGAAGTGTCAGTACAAAAAGTTTGAAGAAAAGTCCCATCAGAGACAAGTAATTCAGAGAATTTAGTAGAAGTATATTCACCTTCCAGATCACATCTAAAGCACTTAATAACAACATTATGTTGAGTTTTGACAAATGCACGAAACAATTGATAAACACAAAAAAATTCAGAACGATTTTTCATAAGATAAATCCAACAATAACGAATATAGTCATTAATGAACGAGACATATTATTTAGATCCACCTTTCGTAAGAACAGGTGATGGATCTCATACATCCGAATTTACAAGTTAAAAGGCGCAACAGAAAGTGGAACACATAGAAAAAGGTAAAGCAGAAAATATAGCAAGTCTACAACTACAACAATCAGAAATATCATGAGCTTTTAACTTGCCCAAAACTCCTGTAGAAACTACATATTTTAGACGAGAAGAAGAGACATGTCTAAGATGAGAGTGCCATAAATAAAATTTAGAAGATGATGAACTCAAAAAAAATGTTGATAGGTTAACACTGGAAGCTGCAACATCTGGAACTCTTAGCTCATCCAAAATATAAAGTCCCCCTTGCCTACGACCAGTCCCAATCACCTCCTAGATTGCGAATCTTGCACATAACAAGATGTGGAAGAAAGTAAAACTGAGAAACCAGAGTCATACAGTTGACCAACAGAAACAATGTTCAAAGTAAGATTGGGGATATATTAAACATTTGAAAGGGAAAAATGTGGTGTACATACAGACCCAGTGCCCGCTAATGACATAGGGGTACCATCAGCTGTCTTGACTGATACAGATGCAGGATGTAAGGATACAAATAATGTAAAATCAGATGACATATGATGAGAGGCTCCAGAGTCAAGAATCCAAATGAAAGAAGATATACTTGATGAGCTAGAGGAAGACAAACCTATATTTGATGAGACAGACATGGCATGTGGTTGTGTGGAAAAAAAAGTTTTAAACTGCTCAACAACCTCGACTACTGTAGGACCCGAAAAATATGCATTTCCAAAACCAAGAGAGTATGTCGGAGGAACAACAACTGCAATATTTGATGTTGGAGTCTTGAAGCTTCGTGGGTGCAACTGATTGAGTTGTTGTGTCTGCTGTGATTTGTTCAACAACTTTAGACATTGAGCTTTCCAATGACCCTTTTTCTTACAAAAATTATATTCATCAAACCAACCTTTCCATGAGATTTGCTTTTATTATGAGTAGCTGCAAAAACAGACGGATTAGGAGTGGGGAGGATCCCTTTCTCAACATTCCCTTTCTCAGATTGAGACTTGAGATGAATCTCTTCAGCTAATAACTCATTAGCCACTGAGTAAACTGTTGAAAGAGGATTGCGATGTAAAATTGTTCCACGAAGCTCTTCAAAATCATCTCGAAGAGCCATAAAAAACTGAACCAAATGCTGTTCTTCTCTATGATAAGTGTCTATTTTACAAGCTCGTAATTCTGCAGATTCAATAAGAGATAACTGATCCCAAAGATTAGTTATGGCAGAATAAAATTCTTGGATGCTCATGTTGTTTTGCTGAAGTTTATGAATATTTATCTCTAATTGATAATGCTTTGCAAAATTTAACTACACATATAATCTTTCTAAATGATTCCAAAATTCTTTGGCGGTTTCATATTTTGCTAATTGGACATCGATTAATTGTGAAACTGAGTTATTGATTCAAGTGATTATTTTTGAATTATTTGCTTCCCATATTTCCAACTGTTCTTCATATTTTTCATCATTCTCATCTATGGGTTTTACAGAGTTTCCAGAAACATAACCCTACATTTCTTTGTCTTTAAAAAAATCTTCAATACATTACTCCAAATGAGTAATTTTGTCCATTTAATTGCACACTAATAGACTGAAAAGAATTATATTTTTTACCAGTCATTGTTACTATTATCAATACAAAAAAAAAACAAAGAACAAAAATATCAATTACCAATAACAATAGGTCACCCGAAAAACTGCAATTGGGTCTATCGTTGGAGAATGCAAATGACGACGAAAATTTGATCTATCACTGGAGACTGCAAAATAACCTAGAAACTGCAAATAGATTCCTGAAGAAATTTCTTTGATACCATGTTAAGAATTGCAATTGAAATAGAAAAGAATAAGAGAAAGAGAAGAGACAATGAAAAGTGGCTAGGGTTTCCATTACCTCAAGCATCTCAAACAAGGGTATATATATACAATAAGCAAAAAGAGTAAATTACCCTTAAGTAAGGTAAAAAATAGAAATACAAATACTATAATATCTAACAAGATGTTTGCATGTGATGGCCACCTAGGCACATTACTTGCGCATGAGTGGGAAATGAGCTGCAAGTGTTTTGACCTTGTTTGCACAACATGCACGATGGCGGATTCAGAAGTGGGGTGGCAAGGGAGCTTGAGCCCCCAAGTTTTATACATATAAGTAGTTTTGTCATTTACATAAAAAATAAGAAACTTTATGCATACATGATATTTTAAATCTATACTTTTATAGAAAATAAAATTTAATTATGATTCACTATCTAAAATTTTGATAAAAAAATTTAAATTATTAAATTTATTTCTAGATATATAATTTATATTTTGTGAAAAATACTTATCTGAGCGAAAAAATATATGTTAATTAACTAGTCAATGTCTTTCAACTAAGAAAAGATTTGATATTATTTTATTATTATTTATTATTGAATGTTCTTTTATTAATATTGTATATCAAATTATGAAATCAAACTGTCACCATATAAAAATTTAGTTTGAACATGCAAATTGAGTTGTGATTATTTTTTTTATAATTAAAAAATGGGCTTGAATGAAAAAATTGAGAAATTTTTTTGAAAAAGTTGATTTGTACCCCCGCTTTAAAAACATTTTTGCTTTTTCATTAAACATGCGCATATGGTATGATGCATTCATGGAGATGTGTTATTTGTGTGTACGATTAATCACATACAACCAAGCATGCACAATTGGCAAGTTCATGCTTGGATGTATATCGTTAGTGGGAGCAATCATTCCTCTGCAAATAGATAGTGCATGTGGTGCATTGAATGTATAGAGATGTCACCAATGTTAGGGATTTTGAACTTTATAACTTAATTAAGCTAGCTACAAAGGTTTGCAAATTGTCTTGTTTGCAACTACTGAATTGCATATCAATTGCAAGCATTTACATGCATTTCGAGAGCGTGCAAAAATGTTGGTGTCTTTGCATGTAGTTGGTGGACGAGTGTGTTAAGAGATGTATAACAAGTGAGAAAGGGTTTAGGGAATCACTACATAATGCGTTTAAGTTATCACTATCATAAGGAGTACCCAAGTGGGAATAGCTAGTGGGAGTGATTGATACAGTTGCAGAGAAGTCCCTATAGAGATACATGAGAAGATAAGGAGTTTAATAGAAGTCGACCATTTGTGGAGACCTTGACTAGGGTCTGGTTGCTACTACCTATATTGTATGATGGTGACCATCTGTTTTTGTGGCTTGCATCGGCTTACATGTGCAGCAATTTCATTAGAATGTGTTTTGTTATTTGTATGGTGTTCGAGTTTTCCAAATTACTTTGTTCATAAGGTGTAAGCATTGAAGGTTCTGCATTTTGTTATAGGTGAAACCAATTGTTTTGTTGCTAGGGGCCTTGCTGGTGTGCATTTGTGTGCACAAACAAAAGATTCAAGCTTTTAGTTTGGTATAAGTATATCCTTTCTATTAATGCAAGGATGTTTGTAAATTTGGGCATGCTTCTATTGTACGTGTTTATATGCGATTTGTTTATGAGCTTTGTAACTCTTTATTTCTTTCTGAATAAAAAATAAAGAGGGATTAATCTTATATTATAAAGATTTTTCATGGCTTTCATTTGTATGAGCAACTCTTGTGTGGGTCATTTTGTGGTTCAATCTAGAGAGGTGCACTCTAGGTCCCCGTTGGGCATAAGATTTTTTGAAATTATTTCTGTTTAATTCCTTACCCAGAGACTAGCTGTATGATAACATAGTTTGAAGGTACTTTAGTAATGATTGGTACAAGATTGCCAGAGATAATTTCTAGTTTAGTGGTTTTGGTGGGAAATCCATTTTTTGATGATGAGAGAAGTTTCATAGATTGGTCTTTGGAGGTAG
>JXCR01086704.1:0-14202 GCA_002079205.1 Phalaenopsis hybrid cultivar | reverse complement strand
GATAAACATAAGACTTGAGGATGAGGCTCGATCAAATAAACTAAGAAATATATGACATCTGTTTGGTCTGCGAAACCATTTTATTTGCCGACAATTTCCCCTATTTAATATAAATTATTAAATAGGGTTTATTTTAAGCTGGGTTCGGAAAAGCTTCCTATAAGGGTAAGCCCCTATAGTTAATTACATCTTAAAGGACCGAAGTCACTTAAGAAAACTCTCGATAAAAATCACAAAATATTATCTTCAAAGAGGTCAAAGGAAAGGACTTTTCAATGAAATTGGACAAAGAGGTGTGAAATGGGAATGACCCAAATTTGGAACATTTTGTTTTTGTAATCCAAAGAAGGAAGAACTAGGGGATGTCATAGATTCAAATGAGAACCTCGGTGTCTTCTCAGTATATTCTATGGTTTGGCTTTGATTTTGAGGAGAAATTTATTTGAGTGTTTCATCCTACTATATTTATTATTTTAGGGCTTACATTTGTGTGAAATGATTACATTTGTTTGCAATTGTAGGTTACCTCCTCCGAGAGATTCTCGATCATCTGATAGATACGTCTTAATTTAGTTACAATTGTTACTTTTATATGTGTGTGAATAAATTTTGAGTTGTTTTATATTTTCAATGTTGTGGCGGTGAATTTTATCTTGGTTTATTTTAGTTTTAGTTTTGGTTTTTGTTTTGTGTTTATCTTAGCAGTTTTGGTTTTCATGCAAGGTAACATCGTTGTTTAACATGCAGGTTTGTGTTTTTTGTTCATACATGCAGATGAGTAAGTACAGTAACGTATTGAAAAGTAAAGTACGGGAAACTAGAAATGCAAGTAAAATAAAAGCGTACCTGGATGGTATTCCCGTCATCTTCAACTAAAACTTAAAATGCATGTGAGAGATTTATATGTTAAAAGCATTTTATGTAAAGCGGGGAAATAAGGTTCTGGTGATCTACCAAATCCTAAATCATATCTTGGTGAGCCCTCATTCATTCATTTGAGGATGATATCATTAAGCAAAACATACTAAGTACAGTAGACCTCCGAGGTATCTAGAAGATTAGGAGGAAGAAGCAGGTCCAGGCTTCCCTCCACCACCTGGTGAAAAGTCTCGAACTCATTTAGACTTATTATGTTGCTTAATAATTCATCCTATAAATACCTCTAGTGTTAAATGAACATCGATGTTTCAATTATCTCTAAGAGTAGGGTAATTATCATTTGTCATTTAATTTGAGAATTATGTTGGTGAAGACATTTAAAAGGGGCAAGTTAATGTTATTAAGACACTTAGCTAATTTCAAGTGTTTTAAAGGTGTTCAATTTCTGGTTACATTCACTTTTTAAATCCTCATTTTAAGGGCTTAGTAGTGACATAGGCTAAATCAAATTTGGTTATTTAACCAAATTTGATTTAGCCTATGTCACTACTAAGCCCTTAAAATCTTTGTGGACATATTAGTAATTTTTTAAAGAAATTGAATTTTAAGTGATAGTAATTCATTTTCAAAACATTTGAATGTTATTTGAACACCATATAGGGGTATTAAATTAGTGAGTTATTAACATCCAAAAATATACCTCTAAGTCTAAGATCATTTAATTTATAGATCTCTAAATTTTAATGATTTAGGAAATTGCAAATTTATCCTTTAATTAAGAAAAGTGAAATCGTTTCTACTAATTAATCCCTTATGTTTCAATCATTTGAACGTGTTAATTGAGATCAAAGTTTGCCCATCTTACCCTCTAGAATTAAGCCTAAATGTTAATTAGGGCTAGATTTCCAAAATTACACTTTTGCCCCTAAGACTCTATCACTTCATAATTTATAAAGTTTAATTCAAATGACTTTAAGATTTTTATTCTACCTCACTCATGAGTCAATTAAGACATAAGAGGAGAAAATGTGTTTTTTTTAAAATTAAATTTAATTTATATGATTATTTACATGCAAAAATAGGATTTTTTAAAGAAAATTCAATAACTTGACCAAGGCAAAGCCCAACCACTTGAAGTTTTTACTGGAGCTAGAATAAGAATAGAGCACCACTTGGACCAAATTTCATGATTTTTTTTTAGTTTTATTTGAATTATTAGAATTAATTTAAGTTCTGGAGAATTAATTAATTATAAAATATTTCAAATATGTTAAAATAAGTTTTTCATTTTTATTAAATCTCTCTAAGGTAAAGAACCCAGAAAAAATAAATTTCAAATTTTTATAAATTATCTTTGAATTATTAGATTTATTTAAATGAAAAATTAAAAAAAAAATCTTTTTTTAGCCTTTTGAAAATTATTTTTAAGGTTTAAAATTCAATGTCTTCACTTAGAAAATTAGGAAAAATATTTGAATTTCTCCTAAGTGCTTAAGAAACAATTTATAACATTTCCATTAATTTTATTAATTTATTATTATTATTATTTTTTATTATTTAAAACTCAATATGCTGAAAAAAATTAAAATTTTCTTTTAATTACAATTTTTTTTAGAAAATCCTTCTGATTACAGAAAACTCCCAAAACTAATTTTATAATTTTTTAAAGTTGTATTTTGATTATTAAAAATTATTTTAGTGTCAAAAATGTCATTTAACTTAAAAAATCAAATTAGGTTGCCAAATGAACTCCAAATGATTTGAAGTTTTTATGGGGAGTCCTCTGAACTTTAAATTACAGTGGAGAATCAAACTTAAGCATTCAGATGCTTATTTTTCCTCAATTAATTTTCTTTTTATCATAGGATTTTATGAAAATTAGGTGTATTCTTGATGACTTGACTCATGAAAAATTTTTCCTAAGGTTCTCTAGTCACAGTGAACCTGCCAAAATTTTCTTGGATTTTTTTTCTAAGAAGCATGCCAATTACCATGATTAATTTATGCAAATGATGGACATAAACTTTAAAAATATAGATCTTTGTCTAGGGGTCTCCTCTGACTTTGCAAAAATCAGGAAATATCCCTCGTGATAGAGGCAACAACATGGCAAAATATTAAGCCATGGTGAAATACTTGAATGCATGGAGAATCAAAATATTTAGAACAGTATTTAATTAATTAAAAAAATCTACATCAAATAAGCTTTAAACCATTTTCACATTGTTCTCCTCTATTCACTAAGCACTAGGGTATTTTTCTTTTATTTTTATGATTTTTCAAAGCAAAGATATGACTTTTTAAAGTTATGGGCATTTAAATAAATAGAAAAATCTCTATTTTTCTATTCAGACACGCGGTGCCACGTCAACCTACGGCTGCTCCAAAGCTCTACGCTGCGCACTCTAGTTGGACGCCGCCATCAACGTAGCTACTGACTCGGCCCGCGCTTTATGTATCATAGCACTGTCCGGCTTCATCTCACCCGTTCATTTAATACACGCACCATCCAACGGCTCCGCATCATCGTCTTCAACTAGTGTGAGACCATAACCGTTAACCCTAAAACCATAAGATCTCCCTCATTTCTCAATCAAATGACCTCAGGTTTGATCCTATAGACTCATCTAAGTGAGACGAACATATTCATACCGTAAACATGTCATTAAACTAACCCTAACCACATGGAGAATCAAAATAGGCTCGGGAAGAGGGGAAGTTCAATACCTTTGCTTTGAGAATGGAAGCTTCAATCAGAGGTGATCGACACGTTCTTGGAGGTCCAAGGAGGCTTGGGATTGGGCCTTTGGTCGTAGTGAAAGGTCTAGACCCAAATTCGATCAAGGCTGAATTTGAGTGTTGATCAAAGTCTAGTGTGGAGGCTCTCTGTCAGGGGGTTTTGATGGGGCTTCTTCTCTTTTCACTATGGTGAAGGTGTGGGTGAGTTTAATTTAGATTTGGTGCACTGTGGAGGCATGGTGGAGAATCTCCTATCTCTGGCAAGAATTTGAGCTCAAAAATTAAGTTTCGACAAGGGAAATGAAGGAAAGGAGGTGGTTGAGTTGCACTAAGGAGATCTCAATGAGGCTATGGTAGAAAATTGGAAGGGTCTCCTTGAGAAACTTTCAGCACCCTTCCTTTGGCCGTGAAGAGGCCATTTTATAGCCATGGTCGGTGAGTGGAGCTCAGAGCTTGGCCTTGGGTGCAAAGTTTACTTATGTGGTGGGCTAAGAGGCTCTAAAGCTTAATCAAGGTGAGATGGCCCCTAAGGTTGAGATTGGGTTTGATTTAGGGATGGTGGCCCTTGCTTTTGAGGTTCTCCAATGACTAGGTCAGCCGGCAAGGCCAGGGGAGGTGGCTAGGAGGTCAGGTGAGCCAGAGGAATCTGTCACAACTATTAATTTGGGCTGGTGATGGGTTTTGGCTTAAGCAATTTAGGAAAAAAATCCCTTAATTTAGGGGACCTTTTTTTCATGTCTCATCTAGCATGGGTTACATGATTCTAGCTTGGTCACTAGGGTCCAAAAATTGGTTGTAGAAGTCTTGCCTTGGTCAATTTTGGTGCATGGGTTCAATGTGGGTTTAAATGGCCAAAGGTTGTGTTTGGGCTAGGCTAGCCATGACTTTAAGACCAATTGATTGATCAAAATTGTGTATATGATTGTAATGAAGATCTTTGGTGAAGGATTGAAATAATTTTGAGTCCAATTGGGGGTTCAATTTGAAGGATTTTGGAATTTTGGTCAATTTGGGCATTTTGGGCTAGACTTCGGTCTAGACTGCGCTAAGCTTGGGCTAAGTCCAAATTAATTATTGAAAATGGTCTATAGGAACATCATTACAAGTTTCCAACATAAATTGGGTGTTAGATTTGTGGTTAAGGCAATCAATTTGGTGGAATTTGGATGTATGGCCAATTTGGGAATTTTTGGACTTGGGTTAAAATTGAATGCAATTGAGGCTTCAGCAAGGCCAATAGAAGGGTAATTTTGGTGTGTAGGATTTTTATGAAGAGTTTAGGATTCAAATTGGGGGAAATTGAGTAGGCTATGGGGTTCAATTTGGTGGAACCAAGTCATAGGGCCAAAGTTGGGGTTTTGACATAGATAAATTTAGCTCAAGGAATGGGTCAATTAAGCTTAGATTTGGTTTATATTGGTCATTTTAAAGGTTAATTTGAGTTTATAATTGAAATTGAGAAAATTTGGGCCAAATTGATGGACATTTAAGGTGATTTTGAGGAAATTAGGCCTTTAAAAGGTAATTTGGGGGTTTTGGTCAAAATAGTCAAATTGGCCAAATTAGGTTTAATTTAAGGGTCCAAATTGGTTTTGGAGACATTTGGAGTGATTTTGGAGGTTTTGGGAGAGTTTGGGGTGCCAAGGGTAATTTTGTAATTTTGGCCATTTTGGGGGTATTTTGGTAAATTTGGAATTTTTGGGTATTTTTAGGTAACTTGGGTATTTTGAAAAGGTTTGAAATGATTTTTGGACAAATTTAGGCATTTTGGGTGGATTTGGAAATTTTGGCTAAATTTAAGGCTCTAAGGGTATCTAGGTAATTTGGGGGATTTTGGGGGCAAAAGGCCCAGTTTGGATATTTTTTGTAGAATTGGGGTGCCAACCACCCTATATGAGCCATGGACCAATGGAATCCCTATTTGGGTCCTCTATGTACTAGTCTTAGCTAAACCCTAGCTTAAGGCTAGTGGGTTTAGGGGACCATCTACATGAGTCTACCGAAAGATCAAGGGATCAAAGTCAACAAATACTGGCTTTAGGGTTGTAAGGGATTGAGAGTGAGAGTGAGTTTAGTGAGTTAATGTGAGTGTCTTAGCCCCAGACTAGCACCCAGGGTTAACCCTAAGGTCAAATAGTCCTATGGGAACTCTCTTTGAGCTCCCCCATAATGACCCCACCTACTAAGTGCTATAGGTTATGACCAATATGTAGAGCTTCAAGTTGAGTAAAGAAGGGGGTAGAATTTCTAATGGGGAGGGTTCCTTTTCTAGTTTTCTAGGAAAATTCAACAGAAAAATCCTATGGCTAGACCCTAGGCTACTAAAGCGGAAAAACTAAACCTCAACCAAAAGTGAGGTCAACACACATGTAAAAAGATTCTTCTATCCTTATGTGCAGTGCAACTTCCAATGAGTAAGACAATTGGGGAACAAAATATATATATGAAAAATATGTCTACATAAATCTTAAGACAAATGAATAGCTCCGGAAGAAGATATAACCGATCGGACATAACTCGTAGACCACCGTCTAATTTGGACACTAGCAAATGGAGCTCCTTGTTCATGTTATCTATAGAGCGTGTTAGGGGATCTCTCACAAGGCAGTGATTGTTCATCAGAACGATTGGTAAAGAGTATCCTCTATGATCAGATTGCGACAGAGCCAAGGCTCAGTGGGCGGTCGGTGAACTTCCTGTCGATTGAACCAATCTTCTTATTTTATTATGTGCAAATATCTCTATAAATTATCAAAAAGTCTCTATGACAAATCAATGATGAGGGGCCTATGTGAATTTATTAATTCTGAGACATATGCCTGTAAATATGAGGTCTCTATCATGAATAAGGGGATAGTCACTTTATTGTTCCATACTGTATACACTCTTTCTCATAGAACGTTCCATTTCTTAGAAATGTTTTTCGGTCATTTTGGATTCAACAATATAACATTTTATTTATGCATGAAAAACTATATAAACTAAAATGACTATTGATACACCTAAAGTATATAGTGTTTTTATACACATTTTTATACCTAATTTTTGAGATATTGTGTTTTAATGAAAGGTATTTGTGTTTTTTTCTTTTAGATACAATTAAATGGATGAAAAATGCTGAAAGGAGTGAAAAATGGTCAAATTTGAAGCAAAAATGAAGAAATGTGCAAAAATGAACTAAAGCACTGATGCATAAGCACCAGAGGGTCGTGTTTAAGCGTCAGGTACCCCGCATTTAAGATCTAGAAGTAGTTATTTGATGATTTATTGAATTTAGATGAATTTTTGTAGAGGTGTTTGAATTAACCCTTAATAAAAATGTGGGAAATATCCCATAGACACGAAAGTTCTTTCAATTGGCTTTTGAGGGGGCAACTTCTAGAAGATTCGTTGAATGGACACATTTTGAAGGGACACGAAAGCACCTTTTAGATTTTTATTAAAGAAGACGATCATCATGAGAAGAGGCCAACCACGAATCAAATTTTGTAGCCATAATCCATCTAAGTAACCACCGTCGTCGCCCATCGTCGCCGCCTCCGCCGCAGACCACTTTTATTTTAATTTGAGTGTTAGTTTGTATTGGAGTGAAAGAAGAGAATTCAAAGGAACTTAAAGATATTTGGTGGAGAGTATTTGAGATAAGTGTTTATCTTTGTGACTACACTTGGTTTTAATCTAGATTTCTTGTTTGAGTGCATAATTTCTACTTTTAAACTCATGTATGGTTGTGTTTTCTCCATGGATTCTAAGTAGTTTTCTTTTTCTTTTTCTTTAAAATGATAAGTGATTAAGTATTTAAAGGATGTTGTGTGAAGTATTAGACTTCAATGTTGGAAGAAGTTGTGATGATTTGAAACCTTGTCTTCATTTACTTCTTGATTTGGCTAATTTAGATGTTAATACCTATTGTGAAAACATGTAAGATTTGAGATGGTATTGTCTCAGTCAACAAATTGTTAGAATCACATATTGATTTCATGAATAATAATGTAGTTCATGGGGTTAAGTGCAAATAAATAGGGAAATAAACTTTTCAATGGTGTAAAATTAGAGGACTTTAGAGTAACAGACTAAAGCCCCAATTTGATTTATAATTTAAGGTTTTGATACGAGATGTTAGTCACCAGGTGGAGGGAGAAGATGGAACTCTAGAGTGAGAGCTAGTATCTTCTCAACCTAATCGGTCTTCAGGACTTTTCAAACTATAGATTAGCCAATGTTTTTTACAGCATCTTTAGTAAGGGTAAAGAATATTATTGCTCATATTTGACACAATACATTTAGCATACTTTCACAACATAATTTTTATACTTATTACTGATTTATGATAAGGAAAAAGATATTTTATTTATATAGCCTTCATCTTGCAAAAAATTTGTTATTTTTATTATTTACTTTTTTTAATAAATAAAAAATTACAAAAAAATCAAATTTTCATTCCTATTATAGCCTCTTAAGTTTAAGTAAGAATATTTTGCAAAGTAGATTTTTATTAACTAAATTTTCTAGTTTCTTAAAGAGCATATTGTTAATCTCATTGTTAGTTTGATATTCAGGGATTAATTAAAAAGTCATATATTACTTGATAATGATACGTATACTTGCATAGTATCCCATATTAAAATATTATAATTGTATTCTTATTTGTTTCATAGTGGAAAACTTAGTTTTTTCTTTAGATCGAGTTTTTGACTTTGCTGCAAACTAAGAATAACTATTAAGTAAATTTAGTATATAATCACATACATCGCATTTTACATATATATAGAAAGTCAGGATCAACTATATATTTAATGAGAGATGAAAGATTTTAGCAGCAGCAACATAAATATAAAAATGAAGTTTAAAAATTATATATGTAAATTCACAGAAGTTAGGTGATTTGTATGTTAAGCTTTTAAACAAAAATGTAGATAAATATTAGTAAAATCAATATTGTCTAATGAACTTGAATTTGGACCAACTACATAAAGAAAAACTTTGCGGCTCCTATATCCTAATCTTAAAATAGTAAATCTTTTTGTGCCACAAATTTATTTAGGGTCTATTTAGGGCAGTTGTTGATTATTTATAATCTGTTGATAAGCAGATTATTCTGATAATCTGATAATCTATAGATTATCAGAATAAATTGGCTTGTTGTTTGAAGCAGCTTATTCAGAACAGCTTACTGACAGCTGTTGTTGGATAAATGGTCATTCTGCCCCGTTTGGTTAAGTTGTTTGCAACAGAACTATATGAGCACAAAAATAAACAAAACAGAACTCACAAATCATTGCAGATCAGTTTAAAATGGATAACATTGAGTGCTCGCACTTTCGTGAGCATCAGAACAAAAAAAATAAAGATAAATACAATTACAACTAGAATGAGAAATATTAAAATATTCAATTTAAAACTCTGACTACGTATATTATCAGTTGCACTGTCACCATGGGAGATCATTAGACCCCGATTACTGTTTGCAGTGCAATATGTTGGACTGTCAGCCCAATGGAAGAAACCGCAATAAGCTGAAATGCCCATGCAAAAACCGTAAAACTATCTTCCACTGTTGTGAGGTTGACGTGACACAAATAACAGAGCTGGTAGTCCACAATAACACTATACAACTTTGTTTGTCCCTGAAATCCTAGAACTCATGTTGTTATACCTGCTAGAAAAAAAAACCAAATGTCAGATTAAGAAATAAAAAAACAAAAAAGTAAAAGTATACAAATATAAACATATAGTCTAAAAAATAAATGAAACTTAGTTGATCAGCAGCCACAAATAGCATCTGTGATAAACTACCTCAAAGCTGTTATCTCGGTCAAACCATCACCATCATGAATTTCAAATTCATCAGAGTCTATCTCATCCTCAAGTAATGAATTCCCCACCACAATTCGTGTAGGTTCCTCGGATACATTCAGTTCATCATTGCCAACCGTATTGAAGTTTGTATATGATCGTGTGGGATGTCTTCGAGTGAGGAAAGCACTGTGATTTATTCCTAGTGGCATGGGAGAAAATGAGGCTATCATGTGTACTCCCTTCCCAACTCGCCATCACAAAAGTGAAACACATGTTGAAGTCACATACAACTATGACATTCTGACTTGTTGAACCACTACAACCAATGTACGCCACCTTCTCGTGGCTGGGTAGTCAAGCATCAATATGAGTACCGTCGATTGCATTTATGCAGTTTTGTTTTACACTGTTAGAAACTAATTATATTCTAAAAGTAATGTGTTGAAAAAAATAGTTACCTTGAAATAATGCATGTACTGGGGATTGTTGGAAATTTGTCCTGGAATGCTAGTAAATGATGGATCCTCTGGCTTAATGATTTGAGCTGCAAAGCTAATAAGCATCTTTACGCCTTTGGAGAATTAACGGCTAATTGTTTCTGATGAATGCTAAAATCTCTCCATATATCCTTTAATTAATATGTTATGTGAAAGAATATACAGTGTTATAGCCAACACCTCGCTAATCTTCGTTCTAGAAGAACCTTAGAGGATGTGCTTCAGACATAACACATGCAAAAGATCCATAAAAATAGGTGTTGTCATTCCGAAAATGTTTCTAAACCTCATTGGATGTCCTGAAAGCATCTCACCCACCCATTTATTCACAAAAAAGATGGATGTCATGTGGGGAATGTGAACACTGCTGGATCAGTAATACTTCAACAATAATATTGTAATTACTACAGCGCATGTCATTCTTTTACGACGTTCCTGCAACAAATCCTTCCTANATATATATATATATATATAATATGTAATGTAATTTTAAATTTGTGAAGATGGCAATTTTTATTATTTTTAGAAAATGATGAGACCGAATATACCTCATATATCTAATAGTTTAAATAGCTGAGCACGATACTACAAATGATATATCATCTCGAAGGATGAATGTATCTCTTATTAATAGGCTTAACTATCTAAACTTAAAAGTTTATGACTCTATTTTGGTCTGCAAATTTATAACCAACAAGTTCCCCTATCTAATACACAGATTAGACAGGGTTTAGATTAATCTGGATTCTTAATTCCCTATAGAGGCAAGCCTCTATAGTTAATTACATCTTAGACAACCGAAGTCACCTAAGAAAACTCTCGATTAAGATTAGGATTTTGTCTTCAAGAATTCAACGTTTAGGTTTCCATGATTGTTCATAGGAAAAGTCAAATGGGATATGTTCAAATAAGAACAGTTATTTCCAGAATCCAAAGAAGTGAAGAGAGGATATGTCGAAGATACTGAAGGATATTCAGTGACATCTCAAACTAACCCATGGTTTGGCTTTACATATTTTAAAGAAAAATTATTTGATGTTTTAGTCTTGCAAATTATTTAGATACTCCGAGCTTATAATTACATTCCATATGTAAATGGCCTGAGGAAATGTGAAGATTTATGTCGTACCAGACGATGACCTTAGAATCCTAAAAAGTTTAGAACTTATATCGTACGATAAAAAATCGTAGATTGTCCTAAAAGATAGTGTGAGGATTTACATCATGCCAGACGAACGACCTTAACGTCCTATAGATGTGTTATTTAAATCTATCAAAGTTGAGTTGGAACTCCTTCACCGTCTTCTCGACCGTTGCCCGGAGATTAATCTTCATTTGATCACGTCGTCATCTCGGTCACTGCTTGATGGTGAATCTTCATTTGATGACATTGTCATCTCGTCTCTAGAAAAATAATAAAAAAAGAAAACCGTGCCTCGAACGACCTATTCTAGGGTGTTATACAAACATGCTAAGGAACAGAAACATGCATATAGGTGAATGTCTATAGTAAAGTACAGTAAAAAAATGAACGACTGTATGGTAAAATACAGTAACAAGGAAAGACCGAAAGAAAACTATACAAGTAAAAGAATATAAGTAAAAGAAAAACTACACAGTAAAGAAAGAAACATGCAATGCTGAAATAACTAAATGTACTTGATGAGCATGTGAAATGATGAGCAATGGTATAGAAAAGATTATACAAACATTTACAAATTATAAAGGAGAAGTTAAATGATGAGCATGTGAAAGTCTCAAAGTGGGGAATTAGATTTCAATTTGAGGATAGGCATAGACTAGACTTCTTTTATTCCCTCGATCCCCCCCAGGCTATCGATATATTACAGTCAACCTATCAACATCAACTAGAGGTCACCAATAAATCACCCCTATAGCCAGGCAACCCTAAACCCCATCGTTTAATGGATATGTGAACTAGATAATTTTNAAGGCATTGCCTGTAACATTGTATTTAGAGGGATTAGTTTCTAAACCAAAACAATATGAGAAGTAATAAATTTAGGGACTAGTTAAAAAATTAACTCTAATTTCTCAACCCTCGGTCAACTGGAGCATCGATTGTCCGCTTAATGGGATTCAAACCCAATCCGATAGATCCATGTTTCAACTCCTTCCAAAATTTTCATTCCTTCTTCAATTGGTCCCTTTTGTTTTTGAATTTTAGTCTGTCGTAATCCCTGTCAGTCAACTCTTTGAACCTCTTAGTAATATTTTGTCAACCTTCCTTGTTAAAATACTTTGTTGGCCTATTTCCCAATTCTATTTCTCTAATATGTAGATTGTAAAAAATATTTGTTACTTCCTTATCTCACATAGCAAACAGACCCCCTTTAGACGCCTTAGACATGTTGGAACTATAAGGAACAAATAAAAATAAGTACTTGTTTCATGTTTTCATGTTAGGAAATAAGAAAAACCTTATCAATGATGAAAAATGTATGTCTTGAGCCCAACTTCATCCACATTACTTCCACAGCAATCATAAATTAACATCTACAGCCATCATCAATTTCTTTAGAAATCTCATAAATGGTCCTTTAAAAATCTCATGTACCAACATATTTAACATATCTGCCTTAATATTTTTACTAGTTGCACTTTCTAGTGCTTGAAGTATGAGTGTTATGCATGCAATTATGAATGCTTAGGTGTAAGATTTATAGTAACATGAGACTTATGTGATATGTATGTAAATGCCCCCTAAAACAAAAATGATCAACCATCCCAATAGAGAAACTTCACAAGAAAAACTTTTGCACTCTATAGGAAAGAAACATGGCCTTAACAAGAAACAAAATTTTCAAACATAACCAAACATAGCAACAAAGCTATGGCTCGGTAGAAGGTACCAACAACTTCACTATAATTTGAGTGATATGCGTGTGAATATGAATAGNCTTAACAAGAAACAAAATTTTCAAACATAACCAAACATAGCAACAAAGCTATGGCTCGGTAGAAGGTACCAAAAACTTCACTATAATTTGAGTGATATGCGTGTGTATATGAATGTTTAGGTGTTAGATTTGTAAGTACATAAGAACTATGTAGTATGCATGCAACCAATTGTCCC
Organism: Phalaenopsis hybrid cultivar; assembly: GCA_002079205.1. Lineage (NCBI taxonomy): Eukaryota > Viridiplantae > Streptophyta > Magnoliopsida > Asparagales > Orchidaceae > Phalaenopsis > Phalaenopsis hybrid cultivar. The sequence continues at coordinate 1,191 of JXCR01086704.1, read as the reverse complement.
ATAAGTGAAAACTGACTCACCATCCAAGCAGAAGATCTAAAAAAAAGGCCTGCAGTGAGCAAGGTCATTTTCTTCCTCAACATAAAACTCAAAATAATCTATATATTTCTAAANGTTAGGTGTTAGATTTGTAAGTACATAAGAACTATGTAGTATGCATGCAACCAATTGTCCCATAAGTGAAAATTGACTCACCATCCAAGCAGGAGATCTAAAAAAAAGGCCTGCGGTGAGCAAGGTCATTTTCTTCCTCAACATAAAACTCAAAATAATCTATATATTTCTAATAAAAGTTCCGAAGTCAGTTATTTGTTTAATCTAATTGTGATAAGTGAATGGATAAATTCCAGCGCAATCCATCATTCACCATTAGAAGCATATGTTATATATGTTCGTATATGATAGCCAATCCTTCAGCACCAAATAAAATAAGAAGCTACAGGTGTATGGATAAGTTGAGCCTAAACGCGGAACGCGGGGCGTTGGGAGCGGCGAATGATCGAGGAGATAATAAATCAAACCTTAACACGTGTTGCCCAACCGGCAACCCCAACGNTCCTTCAGCACCAAATAAAATAAGAAGCTACAGGTGTATGGATAAGTTGAGCCTAAACGCGGAACGCGGGGCATTGGGAGCGGCGAATAATCGAGGAGATAATAACTCAAACCTTAACGCGTGTTGCCCGACCGGCAACCCCAACCTGGTAACCAAACGCCATCACCGCTTTATGAAAAAGCCGGACACAGTAATAAGATTGTTTAGTAATAAGACGGACCCTTAGTTTGTTTTAAATACTTCGTAGAAGTGATTTATTGGTTCCTAACAATTAACAAACCAAACTCCTGTTTTCATTCTATCGCCCATGTTTCTTGACTGAGACGGAGCATTTTTTAACGTTTNTAAGACGGACCCTTAGTTTGTTTTAAATACTTCGTAGAAGTGATTTATTGGTTCCTAACAATTAACAAACCAGACTCCTGTTTTCATTCTACCGCCCATGTTTCTTGACTGAGACGGAGCATTTTTTAACGTTCCGCCGGCCATCTCCATCCCTCCCGTCTCCGTTTCCGTGCCCTTCTCTGTCTCCATCTCCATCTTTTATCTTATCTGGAGTCAGAAATGTGTTTATTTATCGAATCCACATTTAGTCAACCCTTATCGGTCTTTCCGTTCCCCTCTTCTCTGCTAAA
>JXCR01086691.1:10615-29115 GCA_002079205.1 Phalaenopsis hybrid cultivar | reverse complement strand
TATACGCCTTCAACCTTAACATTAATCTATATTTGGTCAATTCAATTATATAATAGATAGCCCAAGATTACGATTTACAATCATAAAACCCCCACCTACAACATTCTACAATAATCATTGACTTATNTACATATCTAACACCTAAACTATATAATTTACATTTATACCGCCCAAAACTTCATATCATATAGAAAATATCGACTATCTTAACTTTTAAAAAGTGGCATACACCCTTTTATGCATAGGTAATGTGACATATATGTAAAAATTGAAGTTTAGATGTTAAATATATAAAAACAAAAGAATCAAGTGACATGCATGTCAATCTTTCAAGATATATTTCTTTCAATTTTCAATCTCAAAATTTAAACATGTCAACTCCATTTTTGACATTCAGATTGCATCTATTGAATCAGCAATTTCAACAATTTGATGTGTAAAAAAAGATGTTTACCTGTGGTGGTATAAGAGTAGGTGGAGCTTGACCATAAAATAGTTGTTGTCCGATTCCAGGAGCTCCAGTAGGATAAATTGGAACACGAGGATTAACATTAGGAGGCAGTGATACGGGCCGCATTTGTGAAAATTGAGCCTGAAAAAAAAGAACCGCATTTTAAGTTATATGCCGAGGGCCAAAAAATAGCATACAAGTAATCTAAGTTGCTGTACTTGAATTTAAACTATGTTCTTCTAAGTTGGAAAAGATGAGTGAACTGCATCTGCATATAGAACGGATTAAACATAACATGGGAAGGTACTGTAAACTTTGCTAGGGAGAAAATAAAGGTGTCGGGTACCATTCAACATCATTCTACTGGTGGTACATATCATCCACAAAGTAAAATAATAAAGTCTCTAGGAGAGCACAGCTAATTTTGAAAATTAAGATAACAATTACAAAATGATTAAAAAAAATGGTGCAATTTCCCTAGGATAATAGGAAAAATTTGAGACCTGGTAGACATGGCATGACAAAATTATCTTATTCCCCAAGTGAGTTTAAAACTTGTAATTGAACTTACGCATTATTATCTTAAATAAAGTACAAGAGATAAATTTCTTTATACGTTTAAAAAAGAAAAAAATCATCAAGACTAACTGATAAACAAAAACTTTATATATGAATCATGAACCTCATAATAAAACAACCACGTTTCCAAGAAAAACATGGAAAAAAAGATGAACCACAAGCTTTAAACTTTCTTATAATCAAATAAGAAAGGGGAAAAGGATAAAAAATTATGCACATATTACTCATAGTCATGCCAGTTTATTCATAGAGGCTTATGCCAGTTTGATTGTGCCAATTGTCGAAAAATTAAACCGGAAATCAGACGTCGCTCGCTTGCGTCGTCTTTCCCCACCCACAGTCAACGACGCTCGCTCGGAGCTCCTCGTTAGCCGTCGCGGCTCGCGCCGTCTCTCTCGTACTCGACAACGCCTCTCTCGCCCTACTCGACAGACAATTTCCCCAAAGTCTGCTCGCCTTTTTCTAGCGGCTTGCCTAGCAGCTCTGAAGATGACCTCGACGATCCGTTCTTATGCCACTGCACTTGCCGACGACTTTCCTATACCTACTCGTGCTCTTCTCTCAGACTCAGAGTCTGGTTTCCGCATTGGCAAGTCTTGTAATGTTCCACAATCTTTTCACGAGGCTCTTGAAGGTGGTGGTGATCATACTTTTATTAAAAAATTTGGTAAAAAAATGGGAAGTCTGCTCTTATTCTCACTGAGATTAAAACCAATAATCTCGCGTCTTCTTGGTGTTTTGCTCCAGTGGGAAAATTTCTTTATGATCACCCAAAAATTGAGATCATTCGAAAATATTTTGATGCTATAAAACTATTGGGCAGTTGAAATATTGGCTTACTTGACGATCGACATATACTTATTCAACAAATGAAAATAGGAGACATTGTAATTCATCATTGTTATTTAATATAGTTTTACCTTTCTATTTTTCTAATTTCCAGCTTCCAATAACTTTTAATGCTAACTATTCCAATATTAAATCATACTAGAATGCTTGTTAACTACACGTAAAATCCTAAAAAATAAGAAAAATTTATTGTGAAAACTAAGAAAATGAAATGCGAGTAGATTTTAATGCAAGGCAAAGAGAAAATAACAATAATCAACTCATCATGACCACATGTCCTCCACAGATGAAATGTGATCATACGAGGAAAAAAAAATGTAAAAGATGTCAAACTCATTTGACATGAAAGAAATCCATCAAGGGAAAAATAGAAAACTATGAAAGTTAATGGCACTCTAGTTATATATAGGTATATAGATTACATTGGTTGAATTTAAAAAGTGGTCCAAATGTTCTTTTTCTTAATTATGATATATACCTAAAAGAAAAAACCTGCATCAACACAATCACATTATGGACAAAAACTCACCTACTTATATTGGATTTCATCACTCTTAAAACAAATATAAAAATTTAAAATATATTTATACTTTATTTACAAACATCTGTAGGTAAATTTTATCATGAAAACCTGAAGGTGAATGTTTTAGATAGTTGTGAACTATAAAATCTAGGCTAAGAAAAGATTGTCAAGACAAAGCAAGAGAAGCATCCATTGAAAAAAAGTTAATCTTAACATTCAACCAAGACTATAAAATGCAACAATAAAATGTTTAAACATGAGCTAAGTTGAAGGATTAAAAGAGAGACTAAAGATAATAAGGCTATTACATAAAAACGAATTAATTCAAATAATAGTCACCGGGAATTGGATGGCAATATAAGACTACATGGAAATCCTCCCTCCCTCCACCTCAAAAAGTTTGATAAGACTCTAAAACTTCTTAACTTGCAATTCATTAATTTTCATCTCCTTCATGCAAAATTGTGTCCCTTATGCTTCATTTATACAGCATACTTTCATCACTAATCTCATATTTAATAAAATTTGAGTACAGTATGGAAAATTAAAAAACTAAATTTCATCGTATTATAATAGGCCAAGCAATGCATTCTGCAAGAATCCAATTAACTGATGGTTTCAATTTATATTCAATTTCATAATATAGGTTAAATCCATAACCTAGATTAGCTTCTACATGTGTTTAATGGTTTAAGTTCAGTATTGATGATTGAAACATCAACACCCCTTTTTGCATCTCGGAAAGAGATTCTCATTTTCATCACTTCTAGATCAAATATATGACAGTTTAATATCGAATCAAAACTAGCAATAGATTTAAGTACTATCATGGCATAGATTTTTGCGTGCAATTTGTGAAAAACAAAAAATCCTCTGAGCCTAATGAGACCATTGAATCTTCCATTGTAAAAAGATTACAAAGACCATGTTAACCATAAAATTAAAATACAAATGACCAAAGTAGTAGATGACTTTCCAAAGAAGACTAAATTCTCTAAACTAGAAATTCCTCTACTAGGCATGATCTCTATGGCAAGGGGGCATTTCTCGAGGTTAAGGAAGACGATTCTTAAAAAGTATCAAATCAATGCTTAAGGAAGAAGGATAGAAATTCAGCCACCTTACACCAAACCAATATATGGATTCTAATATCAAACCAATGCTAGCACTACATTTTTTTTTTTTTTTACAGATCATGGGTTATCATAGCAGCATAAATTATTGGCTATAGGTTATCAGAAATTAAATGAGAAAAACCAAAAACACCCCCCATTAAAGCCTAGTGAGCCATTTTCTATAGAAATCTCCATCATTAATGAATTTAAAATAAAAAATGAAACAAAAAAGGTCCTAATGATTCTGCAAAAGACATCAAATTGTCTAAACCAGAAGAATATTCGACTATGGCAAGTTCAAAGGCCATTTCCATTGCAGATAAGATCCAAATTAGCCACAACGAGAAACGATAAAGTCCTATAAAAAATTATAAGCCAAAAGAAAAGAAATTTAAGAAAGACAAGATGCAAAGAAAAAGACTACTGCTTCTACTGACTGATCAAACGTCACTCACACCAAGACTGTTGAATAGTGCCCTAAAAGGGGCCAATGCAAGGAGGCCAAAAAAAGCTAGAAATAACCAAAAAATGAAAATACAGTGGATGTGATAGCTGTGAAGAAGGTTTCATCTTATCATGGATGGCACAAGAGAATGACAGAACATTTCAATCTAAAGTTGTAGAGAAAAAAAATCTAATATTAAATTTAGGAAAATTTAGATACATACCACACAAGTCTTTAATATATTTACATATCAAACACCAAAAGTTAAAATATTTACATAAATAATACTTTAAATTCATAATCACAACAAAACATATAGATGAAGAAAAAAATGTTTTTGTTTTTTTAACTTTAACAAAGTTAGTATTAGTGGTACTTTAAATGTAATATTAAGGATTTGAGAACTATATAAATAAATATTAAAATTTGGATTTAAGATACATAAATGTTGGCATCAATTTTTTATGTCTTGAGTGTAGGGTGTCCACCTGTATGACTTGGGATAGTCTACGACCCGACCGTAATATTCGATAGTTCAGACACCCACCCGGGACCTTTCGACACGTGCTGAGGGACACGTAGCCAAGGTCATTCTGCTAGGCTAGGGCTTTCGCTTAGGTGAAGGCGGGTCGACATTTGGCACGTCGGACTACTCTGATCGAGCCAACGAAATTTATGTGGCGCATCGGTAAGTTTACCCGGTTTCCCTCTCTTCCCCCTTGTCGAGAGTTCCTCATGGCGCCGAGCTCCTCACTATCGCGCCCTCCTCCGAGCTCCTCCAGCCGCCACAGGCCGGCCGCCTCTCCCTCTTCCTTTTCTTCTTCTCTTCTTGGTCGTACGCAGATCCGCTGACCCCTCCTCCAACTCCGACGCCGAGATTCCGTCATTCGCCGAACCTCTTTCTCGCCGACCTTTTTGCCTCGCTGGCGTTGTATCTACGCCAGAGAAAATCAGTGAAGAGAACGTCGGATTTCGAGCCCTCCTACGCGTCTCTTTCGCTCCCGGTGCGCACCGCCAGTGATCTAACTCTACCTCGCCGTCTTAGCTTCCCGACAGCCAAATACTTAGCCAGAGCACTTTGACATCGCCGGACAGCGAGTGTTGTCGTTGTTCGAGGAGGCGCCCGTGGGTTCCCCTCCTTTGCCGCATCGAGCAACCTCCATTACAAAGGTATATTTGTGGTGACATTTTTATATGCTAAATTATTATTTTTTGGGTACTTTTCATACCTCACAATCTCCTATATTCTTGTTATCTTGTGCACGTTCTACGAGGCATAATGGAGCATGGATCGGACGCAGGCGAGCTTGGAGCAAGCAAAGAAAACACTTCTACAACCGTCACGGTGGTGAGATTCCCTACCCCCTAGCCAGCCTTAGAAATAGTGGAGTAGGTGTGTGGGTTCGATCGCCCACACGGGGTGAGTGCGTCGGCGTGGGTCGGCACGACAACGTGCCTGCGTGATGGATCGTTGGTTTTCCTAGAGCTAGCCTTTAGGTTAGGATTTCTCGTGCGTAGCCAACACTCTTCGTAGAGCCGAGTGTCTCTCCTTTGTCGTGAGCCTTAGCACAAGTCCCGATGGGTTGGAGTCCTTCACTCTCATTGTTTTGGATTCCCCAGCTTTACTTGGAGAAGTTGGGAGGTCGGACTTGACAAAGTGAGAGAAGCTTTGCAGCTGGCTCGCTTTGCAAAGTCTGGAGGAGTTCGTAAAATAGAAAAACTTTGTAGTTATCTTATTTAGCNTCTTCCTTTTCTTCTTCTCTTCTTGGTCGTACGCAGATCCGCTGACCCCTCCTCCAACTCCGACGCCGAGATTCCGTCATTCGCCGAACCTCTTTCTCGCCGACCTTTTTGCCTCGCTGGCGTTGTATCTACGCCAGAGAAAATCAGTGAAGAGAACGTCGGATTTCGAGCCCTCCTACGCGTCTCTTTCGCTCCCGGTGCGCACCGCCAGTGATCTAACTCTACCTCGCCGTCTTAGCTTCCCGACAGCCAAATACTTAGCCAGAGCACTTTGACATCGTCGGACAGCGAGTGTTGCCGTTGTTCGAGGAGGCGCCCGTGGGTTCCCCTCCTTTGCCGCATCGAGCAACCTCCATTGCAAAGGTATATTTTTGGTGACATTTTTATATGCTAAATTATTATTTTTTGGGTATTTTTCATACCTCACAATCTCATATATTCTTGTTATCTTGTGCACGTTCTACGAGGCATAATGGAGCATGGATCGGACGCAGGCGAGCTTGGAGCAAGCAAAGAAAACGCTTCTACAACCGTCACAGTGGTGAGATTCCCTACCCCCTAGCCAGCCTTAGAAATAATGGAGTAGGTGTGTGGGTTCGATCGCCCACACGGGGTGAGTGCGTCGGCGTGGGTCGGCCCGACAACGTGCCTGCGTGATGGATCGTTGGTTTCCCTAGAGCTAGCCTTTAGGTTAGGATTTCTCGTGCGTAGCCAACACTCTTCGTAGAGCCGAGTGTCTCTCCTTTGTCGTGAGCCTTAACACAAGTCCCGATGGGTTGGAGTCCTTCACTCTCATTGCTTTGGATTCCCCAGCTTTACTTGGAGAAGTTGGGAGGTCGGACTTGACAAAGTGAGAGAAGCTTTGCAGCTGGCTCGCTTCGCAAAGTCTGGAGGAGTTCATAAAATAGAAAAACTTTGTAGTTATCTTATTTAGTGACGCCGTGGAAAGTTTCCCTCTCGAAGATTCGGGGAGAAACTCCCCACATTTCCTCACCATAGTAAGAGCCGGCGGTGCCTCACATCAAAAGGTCTAAACCTTAGGTCTCCAAGGTAAGGTCGTTAGCACGAGANGTGACGCCGTGGAAAGTTTCCCTCTCGAAGATTCGGGGAGAAACTCCCCACATTTCCTCACCATAGTAAGAGGCGGCGGTGCCTCACATCAAAAGGTCTAAACCTTAGTTCTCCCAGGTAAGGTCGTTAGCACGAGTCCGGTTTGCTACCTGCATGTTGTTTTGTTGCATATTACATTTTTGCTTGGTGCATGTTGCATTTCACTTTGTTTCGATTGGCCGCCTCGGCCCAGATCTCACTTCGCTCTGATCGGCCGCCACGGCCCGGCGAGCATCTTACTTCGCTCCGATCGGCCGCTCCAGTCCGTCGAGCATCTCACTTCGCTTTGATCGGTCGCCCCGACCCGACAAGCATCTCTGATCGGCCGCTCCAGTCCGTCGAGCATCTCACTTCGCTCTGATCGGTCGCCCCGACCCGACAAGCATCTCACTTTGCTCTCCAACCCGGTCGACCAATCACTTTGATTCGACCGCCCACCACTGTTCGGTCGATCGAACACTTGCATGTTTCTATGCTGCTACATCTTATTGTCTTTTTGTTTGCATCATATCACATGTTTGTCTGCTTGCATGTTACATCTTGTATGTATTAACTTGCATGATCATTATCATTTGTTTGCGTTGCACTTCTTCGGGTCGCTGTCACCACGGCACGCCCACACCTTCAGTCATTGCCGCCTTGACACACATTCGGGCCACTGCCGCTACGACACGCCCATCTCTTTTGGTCACTGCCCCCTCGGCACAACTTCGGGCCGCTGTCACTACGGCATGTCTATCACTTTTGGTCATTGTCGCCTCGACACACCTTTCTTCGGGCTGCTGCCTCTACGGTACGCCCACCCTTCGGGTTACTTCCGCTACGACACAACCATTTGATCGGGTCGCTGCCTCCATGGCATGCCTATCTTTTCTTAAGTCACTGCCCCCCATGGTACACTCATCACTGATTGTCTGCATTTACAGTTGCATTTGCACTTGCATTTGCATGTTTGCATGGATAGCGAATTAGATTTGTTAGAAGAGTGGCCCCGTGTCGGCTGCGATGCCTTAACGAGCATTACTTGCTGGTTGATCTCAGTGAGTAATACGAGTTAAGTCATCGGGATTGATACGGGTATGACTGTGCTAAATATCTAATATATCTTAACTCATGGCAANCTTCGGGCTGCTGCCTCTACGGTACGCCCACCCTTCGGGTTACTTCCGCTACGACACAACCATTTGATCGGGCCGCTGCCTCCATGGCATGCCTATCTTTTCCTGAGTCACTGCCCCCTATGGTACACTCATCACTGATTGTCTGCATTTACATTTGCATTTGCATTTGCATGTTTGCATGGATAGCGAATTAGATTTGTTAGAAGAGTGATCCCGTGTCGGCTGCGATGCCTTAACGAGCATTACTTGCTGGGTTGATCTCAGTGAGTAATGCGAGTTAAGTCATCGGGATTGATACGGGTATGACTGTGCTAAATATCTAATATATCTAACTCATGGCACCCTTTAGATCCTTCGGATCTTTAGGATGAGATCAGTATGGCGACCATGTCAAAGTCATATCACGCCCATACCCCGAACTTAGATACTAGGTTAACACACTTTTCGTTAGATAGTGTGCTAGGCTAGAATTTAGGGTGTTAGGTAGTCTTTTTGATGTCTGACTATTGTTCTCTGTTGGAATGGTTGCCCTAGCCAAGTGTCTTTCTTTTGCATTATGTTTGTAGTGTGACTGCATGTTGCATATGTGTGGCAGTGTGTTAGAGTGTTCTTCTGCAGGGAGTCATGTCTGTTTATATGAACACACACGGAAACCGCTACGGGGGAGCAAGTAATGATTTCTAACAATTTACTTGCAGGTGTATTTAGTTCCTCCACTTTTAAGGCATGGTTCATGATACGTTATTTGCATGTGAGTTTTCCCGCTAACACTTGTTTTCATGCAGGATCGAGTCTTTTTCTTTTCTCTAGGTACTTTTAAAGCCTAGGAGAGTCTTGTAGCAGAAATAAGATACAGACACGGGTTTCAAGACGTTAGTGCGGCAACCACGTGGAGGAGACCAGGAGCAGATGCTCGTACCCAGTATCTTAATTATGTAGTTTATATTGATGTATAGAATCAGGACCGGGCATGTATATGCGAAATCAGACCGCCTTTTTCCTTTCTGCGATATGTTGCCGACACAGCGACACCGACCTGTTTATTATTTTATTTGGCTTATTTGGTTTTTTGCATCATGTTGCATGTCTGCACTTGCATGTGTTTTCCTTGTTTCTTTGTGTGGTTTATCTGAGATTTCATGATATAATCTAGGCTCATTAAGGACCCATAAAATTGTAATTTTTTATAAAATCCTAAATAAAATATTAAAAATAATTAAAATTTAGGATTAAAATATTCAAGACTTTAAAAACGTGTAACTTTTACTTTCCTGTTTGTATTAATGGGGTCTCCACAATACTTAAGAACCGCTCTAAATAACAGCATTCATATTTGCATGTCCCGAGGAGAAGCCCCCGTGCTTCTTCAATACTTAACTGGCCCAACAAACCTTTTTTAGGTGGTTGTCTAATGCGTCTAGGGTGTTAAAAGACTTCCCGACCCAGACGGGGTATAAGTCCTTTTGTTTGGAGCGTTTCCAGCTCTATACCTGAACCTCCACTTTCTTTTCTTTCCTGAGAGATCATTACCACTTTGGCAAGTATAAGTCCCACCTCTTGGAGCTCCAGCTTATAGTCATAGGATAGAGTTTATTTCCTCTAACCTTAAGGTTACCGAGATCTCCTGTGGACGACGCAATTCACGGATTGCTGACCGGGGATTTCAGGATGTGTTGGGTCAACTACCTTCACAACTAGGTAGACTTAGGGTCNGTCAAAGAGACTAGTACCTTGCCAATCTAGGCAAGGCCTTGAGATGAAACAGCACTATAAGCCAATCCAACACAAGTGACACATTAATAGTATAATCACAGCTCTAAGCATTTATAGAAGCAAATGAAAATAAAAAAAGAGAGCCATGATCTAAGTGGCAAAAATATCAAATTTGTTGAGATTATTGCAAGCACAAAATCAAGCCTAAGCCCAAAGGTTAAATTGGTACCATAAAAGCTACAAGGGTTACGAGGCAACAAGAACAATAGAATTCAAATGCAAAATTCTATTTTAAATTTGTACAAGGCCAATTCCTGCTTAAAAGGAAAATAAGGAAAAATCTGAAGGAGGGAGAATTACTTTTTATATTTCAATCAATAATTCATTGAAATTCAGATAACTTCGCAAGATCTAGATAGCTTTATATAAATAAGTTAAGAATCAACAAATAATGATTTGTTTTATCTGATAATTTAACTTTCAAGCATGATAAGATAAAAACTAGTTATCATTTTTATGTTTCTCATAAGTTTTGGATTCTTATAAATAACTAGTTATAACTAGGATTTCCTGAAATAAGAAATACAAGATAATTATCTTGTATCCATAGTCTTATAATCATCATTTCCTATATTAGCCAACCGCGTCAAAGCCTCTCTCCACATTCATCTTGTGTCCACTTTGCCAACATACATCTCACACTCTCTCTCTCTCTCTCTCTCTCACACACACACACACACACACACACACACACACACACACACTCTCTACTTACCCAAGAAGTACAGAAGAGAAGGAAACTATCCAAGAAATATAAGAGAAAAGAGAATATTAGAGCATCGAAAGAAGCAAAAAGGCATTCCAAATAAAAGAAAGAAGAATAAGAGAAGTAATAGGGAATATAAAAGAGACTATCACATTACTTAAACATCAAGAGAATTATAAGAGGTTTGTTAAGAATCTAAATTAAAATAGTTTTTAATTCATTTACCTTCAACTCATTCGTGTATCATCTCCACCCTTTTGTTTAATTATACGCCTTCAACCTTAACATTAATCTATATTTGGTCAATTCAATTATATAATAGATAGCCCAAGATTACGATTTACAATCATAAAACCCCCACCTACAACATTCTACAATAATCATTGACTTACTAGTGCCCTCCAAATTAATAATTTTAATCTAGGTCAATTTCATAACTGAGATCAACTTATAGTTGTGCTTTATTGTTTTAAGCCAAAAACTTTTAACACTATACACAACCCCTTTTACGCATCAAATATTGTAAATAAATAGTTTACACAATCATTCTCTTCAATCTTGACTTTTACATTTAGAATCTAATATGAGGACAAAAATGGCGCAAGATTATTTTTTCCAGGTCAGAATGAGGAATAATAAAGAAATCAGAAGTGAGTCAAATAAGGCAATAAATGATCATATTATGATTTCCACTCTCCAATTTATAATGCATCAAAAATGTTGGGAATAATCCGCAAACCTGTAATTGCAGACCGAATAGAATCAGCTGTTATTTGCCAGAAATCAAATACATGAGAGAAACTCCTAAACTATTGCTTAAAACTAAAAGCTACATCCGAATTGGAATGGTACATGCAACACAAAGTATTCAAAACATGCTAGTTGCTATGTCAAACTACCTGCAATCTAGCTCTCCTCTCTTCTTTGCGCTGGGCATGTGCAACATAAATAGGTTTGCTGCCAACCATTTTTCCATTCATCTCTGCAAGCTATATTAATGGGGACAAAGTATGAGATAAAACGCCATATTTATTTACTTAAAAAAAAAGTACTTACAGCACGAGAAGCTTCGTCAGGGGTTGAAAAGGCAACAAATCCTGAACCCCTACTGATACCATTAGGATCCCGCATGACCTGAAAATTAATGTTTGAGAATGCAGAATCCCAAGGATTGACTAGAATAATAATTTAATTTTCGTGCACCTTGTAAGAAGTAACTGTACCAAAAACGGAAAAAAGTTCCTTCAACTTCTCATCTCCAATGCTATCGTCCAAATTTTTTAAGTATAAGTTAGCCCCTTGATGCTTATCTGCAGTCTCCTTCATACTTTGTTCAAATCTCACTTTCAATTCTTGCTCCCTTTCAGCTTTCTTCTGTGCTCTGCCAATAAACCACTCCTTATCATCAAATTTCTTCCCATTAAGCTCCTGAACTGCCCGTGCAGCATCATCTGGATTCTCAAAATTAACAAATCCAAAGCACTTAGATTTACCATCAGCCTCTCTCATCACAACAACACTCGTCATTTTTCCATATTCTCCAAAAATTTCCGTTAAATCATCTTCGGTTGTGGAGTTGGAGAGATTTTTCACAAAGACGTTATTGAACTTTGTCTTAAACAAAGAATTCTCCCTTTCATGTTTACGAAGGAAAGGTCCAACGTAAACTTGCTTATCATTCAAAAGCATACCATTTAACTTTTCTATTGCGATTTCTGCAGCTTCCTCCCGATCGAACTGAACGAAACCATACCCTTTTGACTGCCCGGAAGGATCTGTAGCAACCTTACAGGAAAGAATGGTACCAAATGCAGAAAATGTTTCTTGAAGAGCTTTGTTGTCTATTGCCTTATCCAGGTTCTGCAAAAAGAGTGGATGATCACTGATATGTTTAAGTGATAAAAAGGAGCACAACAATAAAAGTAATATAAAAGAGAAAAGCACGATTAAAATACCGGAAAAAAACTCACATCTGTGTACCTTAATAAATATGTTAGCTGTCCCACTTTTTCGGGCACTAGGATCCCGATTTGAGTACATAATTCGAATAGGTTTATTATTAAGCGGGGTAAAATTCAGCACATCTAATGCCCTCATCGCTACAACCAATAAAAAGATAGGATTAGAAAAGAGTAGTCAAACTCATTGCATTTAGCAAAAGGATTTTGAGAATTTCTTTCAAAATAACAGAAAATTAGTAAAACAAAAAAGAATATAAGATAGCTAAAAAAAACTATTACAAAAGGGCATAAAAAATATAAATGAAAAGGAATAATGAGAATTTTAACAAAAGGTAAATCAAATTCTATCATATAATTCAAAAATCAAAAGTCATATTAACTTAGGGTATGTTCGGGGCAGCTGCAGCTTATCCAGTTTATCCAAATAAGCAGCTTATCCTGATAAGCTGTTGATCAGCAGCTTATCCAAATAAACTGGCTGACTGTTTGATTTGTGCGTTTGGAGAACAACTGATTTGCAGTTGTTTCTAGATAAATGACAATTATGCCCGTGCAGTAAAATTGTTTGTAATAGAAGGGACCCTAAACCCTAAATCTTAAAAGTAGCCCAACAATTCAACAAAAATTAACTGGATTTAACATCTTTCATGCCAAAAATTGTTCATGATTTACTAAATCTGGTTACAGGATTTACTAAACCTGATAAGCTGCTGATCAGCAGCTTATCCAGATAAATTGGCTAATTGTTTGGTTTGTGCGTTTGAAAAAAAAACTGATTTGCAGCTGTTTCTAGATAAATGACAATTATGCCCGTGCAGTAAAGTTGTTTGTAATAGAAGTAACCCTAAACCCTAAATCTTAAAATTAGCCCAACAATTCATCAAAAATTAACTCGATTTAACATCTTTCATGCCAAAATATGTTCATGACTTACTAAATCTGGTTACATGATTTATTAAATACAATTTGAATTAAACCCACTTGCAGCCAAACAAACCTAGACAATTACCTGGATTTAACTAGATTTAGCACCTATAATACCAAATAATTTTTTGGATTTAACCAACAAAAAATTTGATAAATCTGCATTTAGAGAACTTATTAAATGCCACTGGCAGCCAAAAATCTCGCACCATATTCTAGTAAGCATCAAAGAACAAAATAAACCAAGACTAACTAGCAAATGACATTATTCTCAGCGTAAATCACAAACTAATTGCTATCTGCAATGAAAACCACACAAATCCAAATCCAAATCCAAATCCAAATCCAAACCGAGTAATCCATTAAAAAGCTTACCTGAAACCTCCCTCGATGAAGACTTCGCCGACGCAGGCACAAGAAAACCGCTAGAGGGCTGAAGAGGGCAAAGATGAGGAAAAGGTACGGGGAGCGGAGGAGAGCGAAGATGAGGGCGCAGAGCTCGTCGAAGAGGCTCACTCGCTGATGGCTATCGCCGTCCATTTCACGAGCAAGAGGAAACAAGTTACCCCTATTGCAGGGGCTGAAGAATCGCAGGTTTCCTCCTTCGGCACGGGGTATTATCGCGAACCTGTAGACCGATACGCACACCGCGTCTAATAGAAAACGTATAAGCACGTATTCTGAAACGCACCTAAAACGCACTAATCAAACATCTGCACTGCGTTTTGAAACGCACAAGCAGTAAATAAGCTGCCCCAAATAAACCCTTAGTGACCCTAATATATATTCATCAAATAATTACTGACTGAAATCTGTATTTAACAAATTGCCTCCACTAAGCAACATAGTTTTATCTGTCTAATCAGGCTTCTATAAGCCATTCCAGCTTACATAAGACATATTGTGAAATAGGTATGATTCAAAATTCCGTAAAGAAGTAATAATATTTCCATTGCATGATAAAAAAATTATAACCATCTTATTCTTGCGTTAATAAAATGAGATCAGAAAAAGTCAGATAAACACAGCTGGATAGGAAAACAAAATTTGCAGCAAGTTATTATCACTTTCAACCAAAAGACTAATTAAATTTACTTTCAAATCAACCACAACATCATACATTCAACTAATATGAATTAGCTACTTACGTAGACCAAAAGCCATGACAAAGTTATGAGTAGAAAAATCATATGGAACCATTGAAGTATGGAAAGAAGCCAACTATATTATTCCATAAAAAAATTTAGCTTAAGCAAGAATGGTTATACTGATTCAATTTGTTTTAATTATTTAGGTAAACCTGAAGATGAGAGCAGAAAAAATAAAATGCCTCTTAAAAACGCATAATTTTGGACTGTTTGACAGATACAGAAGTCAGAGTTCAGAGCATAAATTTTGTTGCATATATCTTGGATACTACCACGAATGGACCCATTTGGCTGAAGTTTCAAATGAAAAGTTCAGAAACAAAGCCAAAGGAAAACCTTAGAAATGAAAGACATTCTACAGGTAAAAGTGCCCAATATTAACCATTCATCTTGTATTATTTATTTAAAAAACATTATACAGGAGAAGTATTTCAACACAGACATAACAGCAGCGCAATAGCATCAATCAGTGGTAATAACCAAGATATGTTATAGATCAAATTAAAATTAATAAATAATTAAAAAACAAGTGAAAAATACTCATAATCAAATATCAGCCGTATTTGCATCTACATAATTTGTCCAATATAAATTGTATTATTAATACACCATATTAGTATGTACCGTTTAAATTTTACACAAAAAAATCTTTCTAAAAATAGAACAAACTGTTAAATTGTATGCTTTTGATTTACATGGTAAGTGGATAAAACTAAAATAGATGTTGATTTTATAAATTGAATAATTCTTGTCCTCTAATTAAATAAACAATATTAAAAATTTTGAAAGAACTCAATTTGAAATGACACTCTTTTATGTAAAATTTTGAAAAGGGTAAATATCGCATCATAAGTCCCACACTTTTGAGCTGTGCTTCACATCAGTCCAAATTTTAAAAACCCGCCAATCAAGCGCCAAAGTCTCTTCAACTTAATTTTTGTCCTTCACAAAGGTCTTTTTTTTCTGAAAATATCNCATTGCATTTAGCAAAAGGATTTTGAGAATTTCTTTCAAAATAACAGAAAATTAGTAAAACAAAAAAGAATATAAGATAGCTAAAAAAAACTATTACAAAAGGGCATAAAAAATATAAATGAAAAGGAATAATGAGAATTTTAACAAAAGGTAAATCAAATTCTATCATATAATTCAAAAATCAAAAGTCATATTAACTTAGGGTATGTTCGGGGCAGCTGCAGCTTATCCAGTTTATCCAAATAAGCAGCTTATCCTGATAAGCTGTTGATCAGCAGCTTATCCAAATAAACTGGCTGACTGTTTGATTTGTGCGTTTGGAGAACAACTGATTTGNACAAAAGGTAAATCAAATTCTATCATATAATTCAAAAATCAAAAGTCATATTAACTTAGGGTATGTTCGGGGAAGCTGCAGCTTATCCAGTTTATCCAGATAAGCAGCTTATCCTGATAAGCTGCTGATCAGCAGCTTATCCAAATAAGCTGGCTGACTGTTTGATTTGTGCGTTTGGAGAACAACTGATTTACAGTTGTTTCTAGATAAATGACAATTATGCCCGTGCAGTAAAATTGTTTGTAATAGAAGGGACCCTAAACCCTAAATCTTAAAAGTAGCCCAACAATTCAACAAAAATTAACTGGATTTAACATCTTTCATGCCAAAAATTGTTCATGATTTACTAAATCTGGTTACAGGATTTACTAAACCTGATAAGCTGCTGATCAGCAGCTTATCCAGATAAATTGGCTAATTGTTTGGTTTGTGCGTTTGAAAAAAAAACTGATTTGCAGCTGTTTCTAGATAAATGACAATTATGCCCGTGCAGTAAAGTTGTTTGTAATAGAAGTAACCCTAAACCCTAAATCTTAAAATTAGCCCAACAATTCATCAAAAATTAACTCGATTTAACATCTTTCATGCCAAAATATGTTCATGACTTACTAAATCTGGTTACATGATTTATTAAATACAATTTGAATTAAACCCACTTGCAGCCAAACAAACCTAGACAATTACCTGANTGGTTACATGATTTATTAAATACAATTTGAATTAAACCCACTTGCAGCCAAACAAACCTAGACAATTACCTGGATTTAACTAGATTTAGCACCTATAATACCAAATAATTTTTTGGATTTAACCAACAAAAAATTTGATAAATCTGCATTTAGAGAACTTATTAAATGCCACTGGCAGCCAAAAATCTCGCACCATATTCTAGTAAGCATCAAAGAACAAAATAAACCAAGACTAACTAGCAAATGACATTATTCTCAGCGTAAATCACAAACTAATTGCTATCTGCAATGAAAACCACACAAATCCAAATCCAAATCCAAATCCAAATCCAAACCGAGTAATCCATTAAAAAGCTTACCTGAAACCTCCCTCGATGAAGACTTCGCCGACGCAGGCACAAGAAAACCGCTAGAGGGCTGAAGAGGGCAAAGATGAGGAAAAGGTACGGGGAGCGGAGGAGAGCGNATTGCTATCTGCAATGAAAACCACACAAATCCAAATCCAAATCCAAATCCAAATCCAAACCGAGTAATCCATCAAAAAGCTTACCTGAAACCTCCCTCGATGAAGACTTCGCCGGCACAGGCACAGGAAAACCGCTAGAGGGCTGAAGAGGGCAAAGATGAGGAAAAGGTGCGGGGAGTGGAGGAGAGCAAAGATGAGGGCGCAGAGCTCGTCGAAGAGGCTCACTCGCTGATGGCTATCGCCGTCCATTTCACGAGCAAGAGGAAGCAAGTTAGNTGAGGGCGCAGAGCTCGTCGAAGAGGCTCACTCGCTGATGGCTATCGCCGTCCATTTCACGAGCAAGAGGAAACAAGTTACCCCTATTGCAGGGGCTGAAGAATCGCAGGTTTCCTCCTTCGGCACGGGGTATTATCGCGAACCTGTAGACCGATACGCACACCGCGTCTAATAGAAAACGTATAAGCACGTATTCTGAAACGCACCTAAAACGCACTAATCAAACATCTGCACTGCGTTTTGAAACGCACAAGCAGTAAATAAGCTGCCCCAAATAAACCCTTAGTGACCCTAATATATATTCATCAAATAATTACTGACTGAAATCTGTATTTAACAAATTGCCTCCACTAAGCAACATAGTTTTATCTGTCTAATCAGGCTTCTATAAGCCATTCCAGCTTACATAAGACATATTGTGAAATAGGTATGATTCAAAATTCCGTAAAGAAGTAATAATATTTCCATTGCATGATAAAAAAATTATAACCATCTTATTCTTGCGTTAATAAAATGAGATCAGAAAAAGTCAGATAAACACAGCTGGATAGGAAAACAAAATTTGCAGCAAGTTATTATCACTTTCAACCAAAAGACTAATTAAATTTACTTTCAAATCAACCACAACATCATACATTCAACTAATATGAATTAGCTACTTACGTAGACCAAAAGCCATGACAAAGTTATGAGTAGAAAAATCATATGGAACCATTGAAGTATGGAAAGAAGCCAACTATATTATTCCATAAAAAAATTTAGCTTAAGCAAGAATGGTTATACTGATTCAATTTGTTTTAATTATTTAGGTAAACCTGAAGATGAGAGCAGAAAAAATAAAATGCCTCTTAAAAACGCATAATTTTGGACTGTTTGACAGATACAGAAGTCAGAGTTGAGAGCATAAATTTTGTTGCATATATCTTGGATACTACCACGAATGGACCCATTTGGCTGAAGTTTCAGATGAAAAGTTCAGAAACAAAGCCAAAGGAAAACCTTAGAAATGAAAGACATTCTACAGGTAAAAGTGCCCAATATTAACCATTCATCTTGTATTATTTATTTAAAAAACATTATACAGGAGAAGTATTTCAACACAGACATAACAGCAGCGCAATAGCATCAATCAGTGGTAATAACCAAGATATGTTATAGATCAAATTAAAATTAATAAATAATTAAAAAACAAGTGAAAAATACTCATAATCAAATATCAGCCGTATTTGCATCTACAAAATTTGTCCAATATAAATTGTATTATTAATACACCATATTAGTATGTACCGTTTAAATTTTACACAAAAAA
>JXCR01086685.1:0-81874 GCA_002079205.1 Phalaenopsis hybrid cultivar | reverse complement strand
CCATTCACTATAATTTCTTGACAAGGAGAAGGATGCTTTCTAATATATTGAATATCACATTCGAACCTTCATTAGTATAATTACCTATTTAATAGTTATTAAAATTACATTTTTATTTCAATTGCATATTAGTGACAGATAAGCAAATTGAACTTTGTTATTGTGATTAAAGTATTGCTTTTCTAAAAACTTAGTTCGTAGTTCTAATCTGACTCCCTGTGGGATCGATATCTAGAACTCCATCAGAACCCTATATTACTTGAGCGATACGTATACTTGCGTTGATAAGTGTGACTTTACAATTATTGAATATTTATTACATCCATATTTATCGAATCTATAAGTGTTATTAAGGTTTTGGTACAGTTGCTGAGGAAGTAAATCTTTTAGCAGCAATATTAAATACTTATATTTTTAACCATATATAAAGTCGCGGTCAGCCCCACCTTTTCTTGAGTCATTGCCCCACTGTACACTCATCATTTGTATGATTTGATTTCTTGCATTTACATACATATGTTCGCATGGATAATGAGCCAGGCCTATTAGGAGAGTAACTAGTACACTAAAATGATATGTAGTTTTAAGTATATATTTTATGGNTACTTATATTTTTAACCATATATAAAGTCGCGGTCAGCCCCACCTTTTCTTGAGTCATTGCCCCACTGTACAGTCATCATTTGTATGATTTGATTTCTTGCATTTATATACATATGTTCGCATGGATAATGAGCCAGGCCCATTAGGAGAGTAACTAGTACACTAAAATGTATGTAGTTTTAAGTATATATTTTATGCTTATTTTTTGTGATATTGCACTTTAAAGAAGGTTATTTTCATGTATTTGTTGCAGGTATATCAGTTTTATGCATTTTGAGTAAAAGTAGCAAAAAAACAAAATTTGGAGCCTAATTAGTTATTTTTTGAATTCTGGCGCAAGATGGGCCAGATTGGCGCATTCTGCCCTAGATTGGCGCCAGATGCACCAGATTGGTGATACACCAAAATAATATGTTATTTTAAATATATATTTTATTCTTATTTTTATTGATATTGCACTTTAAAGAATGATATTTTTCTATTTTTGTTGCAAGTATATCAATTTTAGACATTTTGAGCAAAAGTAGCAAAAAGGATGAAGTTTGGAGCCGAAATAGTGAAATTTGGAATTCTGGTGCATGATGCGCCAGATTGGCGCCAGATGCGCCAAATCCTAAAATAGCGCGGCCTTCAACAAAGTAGCACATGATCCGCCACATTGGCTAAAGATGTGCCATTTAATAGAGAGTTGGTGCATGATGCGCCAAATTTGGTGCCAGATGCACCGGNATGATGCGCCAGATTGGCGCCAGATGCGCCAAATCCTAAAATAGCGCGGCCTTCAACAAAGTAGCACATGATGCGCCACATTGGCTCAAGATGTGCCATTTAATAGAGAGTTGGTGCATGATGCGCCAAATTTGGTGCCAGATGCACCGAGGAAGACTTTTTGCTGATAAAGGCAATTTGAGAAAAATTTAGCATGAACTTTCGAAGGGACACTTGTTTTAAGCATGCCTTGGAATGATTCATTGCATCTAGAAACGTTAGAAGGTTCTTTTATAAAGGGATATGTCTCTTGGATGAATGGACACGTCTTTTGAATTCAAAAGAGTTAACTTTTGGACAGAATTTTAGAGGGAATTTTGAATTCTTTTTGGAGGGAGGCAGCCTTTAATAAAAGAGAAGGAAGTCGAGGGCTTGAGGAAGAGAAGAAGAGAGAATTTTTGGAGTGGTTTGAGGTGTGTGGCGTGAAGGAGAGTTAGTGAGAGAGAGCGAAGGTCAAGAGCTTGGAGATTTTATTCAAGGATTGAATGAGGAGAGGGAAGGTGAGAGATTTCTTCTGCATTACTCTTCTAAGAGAGAACTGAGCGTGCTTGTAAAGAGGAAACACCTGGAGAGAAATTCTAGGAGTTATCTTTGGAAAGATTGTGAGATAAGTTGTGTCTTTTATATATNTTATTAAAATATGTTGAGTTTTACAACTAAAATGAAGATCACATCCAAGATTCAGGGAGGTCAAAGCCCTTGGAAGCTGGGTGCAAATAAATAGGGAAACAAAATTATCGGGCGTAGAATTAGAGATTTTAGAGTGACAGACTAAAATCCTCAATTTGGTTCTATCGTTTGGGTGTTGAAATGTAGATGTTAGCCCTTAAGTGAGGTGAACGTGGGAGCTCCAAAGTGAGAGCGGCATCCTCCCAGCCTAGACGCAAATTCAGTAAACAAGCGTAGGATTAGTCAATGTTCTTTATGCCTGGACCAAAGGGTAAATAATAGGTATGCTTCTATTTGACATAATATAATTTGAACTAATTCACTTTAACCATTCACTATAATTTCTTGACAAGGAGAAGGATGCTTTCTAATATATTGAATATCACATTCGAACCTTCATTAGTATAATTACCTATTTAATAGTTATTAAAATTACATTTTTATTTCAATTGCATATTAGTGACAGATAAGCAAATTGAACTTTGTTATTGTGATTAAAGTATTGCTTTTCTAAAAACTTAGTTCGTAGTTCTAATCTGACTCCCTGTGGGATCGATATCTAGAACTCCATCAGAACCCTATATTACTTGAGCGATACGTATACTTGCGTTGATAAGTGTGACTTTACAATTATTGAATATTTATTACATCCATATTTATCGAATCTATAAGTGTTATTAAGGTTTTGGTACAGTTGCTGAGGAAGTAAATCTTTTAGCAGCAATATTAAATACTTATATTTTTAACCATATATAAAGTCGCGGTCAGCCCCACCTTTTCTTGAGTCATTGCCCCACTGTACAGTCATCATTTGTATGATTTGATTTCTTGCATTTATATACATATGTTCGCATGGATAATGAGCCAGGCCCATTAGGAGAGTAACTAGTACACTAAAATGTATGTAGTTTTAAGTATATATTTTATGCTTATTTTTTGTGATATTGCACTTTAAAGAAGGTTATTTTCATGTATTTGTTGCAGGTATATCAGTTTAGGCATTTTGAGTAAAAGTAACAAAAAAAACAAAATTTGGAGCCTAATTAGTTATTTTTTGAATTCTGGCGCAAGATGGGCCAGATTGGCGCATTCTGCCCTAGATTGGCGCCAGATGCACCAGATTGGTGATACACCAAAATAATATGTTATTTTAAATATATATTTTATTCTTATTTTTATTGATATTGCACTTTAAAGAATGATATTTTTCTATTTTTGTTGCAAGTATATCAATTTTAGACATTTTGAGCAAAAGTAGCAAAAAGGATGAAGTTTGGAGCCGAAATAGTGAAATTTGGAATTCTGGTGCATGATGCGCCAGATTGGCGCCAGATGCGCCAAATCCTAAAATAGCGCGGCCTTCAACAAAGTAGCACATGATGCGCCACATTGGCTCAAGATGTGCCATTTAATAGAGAGTTGGTGCATGATGCGCCAAATTTGGTGCCAGATGCACCGAGGAAGACTTTTTGCTGATAAAGGCAATTTGAGAAAAATTTAGCATGAACTTTCGAAGGGACACTTGTTTTAAGCATGCCTTGGAATGATTCATTGAATCTAGAAATGTTAGAAGGTTCTTTTATAAAGGGATATGTCTCTTGGATGAATGAACACGTCTTTTGAATTCAAAAGAGTTAACTTTTGGACAGAATTTTGGAGGGAATTTTGAATTCTTTTTGGAGGGAGGTAGCCTTTAATAAAAGAGAAGGAAGTCGAGGGCTTGAGGAAGAGAAGAAGAGAGAATTTTTGGAGTGGTTTGAGGTGTGTGGCGTGAAGGAGAGTTAGTGAGAGAGAGCGAAGGTCAAGAGCTTGGAGATTTTATTCAAGGATTGAATGAGGAGAGGGAAGGTGAGAGATTTCTTCTGCATTACTCTTCTAAGAGAGAATTGAGCGTGCTTGTAAAGAGGAAACACTTGGAGAGAAATTCTAGGAGTTTGCTTTGGAAAGATTGTGAGATAAGTTGTGTCTTTTATATACTTTGTTTTGTATACTTGTTTTTATATATGAAATCCGTGTTTTATCATATTCTTCTCATGACATCTGAGCAGTCTTTATTATCCTTCTCCTTACTTTGAGATTTAATTTTGTGAAAAATTGATTTTATTTTATATGATTTTAAATGTCAATAATTTGAGATGATTTGAACTCCAATCTTCATTTACTTTTCAATCTGGAAAATTGAATTATTAAAATGTACAGAGAAACATATGTTCTGAAAGAGCTATGATTTCTACAACATGGGAAGAATCACATTTGATTTCATGGGAGAGTATTTCATCCATGGAATTGGGTGCAAATAAATAGAGAAATATACTTTGTTATAATTAGAATTTGAGATTTTAAGGTGGCAGACTAAAATTTCCAATTTGGTCCAGTTGATTGGAAACTGATGCGAGATTGTTAGACCTCAGGAGAANTACAACATGGGAAGAATCACATTTGATTTCATGGGAGAGTATTTCATCCATGGAATTGGGTGCAAATAAATACAGAAATATACTTTGTTATAATTAGAATTTGAGATTTTAAGGTGGCAGACTAAAATTCCCAATTTGGTCCAGTTGATTGGAAACTGATGCGAGATTGTTAGACCTCAGGAGAGGGAGTAGTGGCAGCTCTGGAGTGGCAGCCAGTATCCTCCTAGCCTAACCATGGAATTCAGGTCCAAACTGTAGATTAATTAATATTCTTTATGCACTAGGAGGAGGGTAACGTATACGATTGCTCCTATTTGGCACGAAACAGTTTATATATATATATATATNATATTCTTTATGCACTAGGAGGAGGGTAACGTATACGATTGCTCCTATTTGGCACGAAACAGTTTATATATAATATTTTCAAATGATTTTAATTTTTTTACAAACCATATACTCATGTAAAGGGGAAGGATGCTTTCATAAATTTGAACTTTTCATCACAACATCTTAGTTTTAATTTTTGTAATTTTACTTTTAAAAGTTTAGCATTTAGTTTAGTTAACTTTGTCTTTCAAATGAATTTTAATTAGCTTTCACTTTATACTTAATATTCAAACTTTGCACTTTACTTTTAATTTTAAAATATTACTTTACCATATAATCTTAGGAAATTTTTTACAGGCATTTCCAACTTCCCAGTGGGATCGATATCTAGGACTCCAATAGAGCCGTTTATTACTTTAGCGATACGTATACTTGCATTATTTTTAAAGGANACTTTACCATATAATCTTAGGAAATTTTTTACAGGCATTTCCAACTTCCCAGTGGGATCGATATCTAGGACTTCAATAGAGCCGTTTATTACTTGAGCGATACGTATACTTGCATTATTTTTAAAGGGAACTTTTGCAATTTAAAGATTATTAAAAGATAAAACTATTTCAATTGAAGTTATTTTATTGGGATTAATTTGAATATTTGTTATTGTATCAACCATGTGAATTTTGAAATATTGAAAAATATTTGCAAAATTAACACACTAAATTCACCCGCATCAAGTTTTTGATGTCGTTGACGGGGAAGTAATGGAAAGAAGTAGTAAGTTATTTTATAATTTATAGTATTCTTATTTTAAAAACTAAAAAAAAGAGAGAGTGTTTGAAGTTTATTTTGAATATTTTTTTAAGCATTTTTGCTTATTTTTAAATTACTTGTTGTATCTATTTATGCGTAGTGTAAGATCAAAAAATTTATTACCTTACAATTTTGAGTTATAAAGAACAATTAGAAAAATTTGAAAACAACAAAAAGAGATAGAGCCTACTAGCAAATTGGCTTGCAATTTGAATAATACTGGAAATGAAAATGAACATCATCAGAGACCTTTAAGAGATTATGATAATCCTATAGCAGAAGAGATTCATCTAAGTATACAAAACCCTGTTGTAGCTGAANCAAAAAGAGATAGAGCCTACTAGCAAATTGGCTTGCAATTTGAATAATACTGGAAATGAAAATGAACATCATTAGAGACCTTTAAGAGATTATGATAATCCTACAACAGAAGAGATTCATCTAAGTATACAAAACCCTGTTGTAGCTGACAATTCATTTGAGCTTAAACCTATTACTATCCAAATGGTTCAAAACATTCAGTTTGGGGGAACACGAACTAAAGATCCTAATTTACATCTTGCTAGTTTTCTAGAATTGTGTGCTACTTTAAATATGATGGTGTGTCTAATGATTCCGTTAGACTTAAACTTTTTCATTTTTTACTAAGGGATAAAGCTAAAATGTGGTTAAACTTGTTGGCAACTGGATCTATTATAACTTGGGGAGATTTATCACAAAAAAATTTTTCTAAATATTTCCCACTTTAAAAACTGCTAAACTTAGAAATGATAATACATCTTTCTATCAGTTTGACGGGGAATCAATTTATGAAGCCTAGAAAAGATTTAAAGATCTCCTTAGAAAGTGTCCACACCATGCATTGCCAGATTGGTTAATAATTCAAAATTTTTATAATGGATTGGTTGGATCTCTTAGATCGATAATTGACGTCTCTGCTGGTGGATCATTATTGTCAAAACCATTCGATGAAGCATATTCTTTAATTGAAGAGATGACTACTAATAAGTGTTGACAGCCCTCTGAAAGGGTAATTCCAAAAAGAATAACCAGTATTCATGATTCTGATGAAATACCTATGTTAGCTGGACAAATAGCTGCTATATCGAAGAAGATAGATCAATATGGATTGAATTATTCTCAGACATTAAATGTGCTTGAGAAAAATTCATTAGGACAAATGATAGAATCAAAATCTTCTTACGAGACCTTAAATGTAATAAATAATCATTCTAATAATCTTATGCCAATTGTTATACTCCCGATTGGAAGAATCATCCAAATTTTAGTTGGAGTAATAATAATTCTAATGCTCCAAATATGCAATGGGGAAACAACACTGTGAACCCATTGGGAAACTCCAAAAGTCAAGGAAATCCAACTTATAAACCTTATTACCCTCCAAGATTTAATAATTTGCAGAGTAAGGAGAAAAAGTTTTCATTGAAAGAATTGATAGTGCAAATGGGGAGTCAATTACAAAGTCAAGGAGTTGCAATTAGAAACATGGAAAACTAAGTGGGATGTATTGTTACCGCACTTAGTAATAGACCTCTAGGAACATTGTCAAGTAATGTTGAAGTAAATCCTAATGATCAGAACAAAGAGCAAATTAAGGATATTCAACTTAGAAGTAGAAAAGAATTAGAAAATAGAGTTCAAAAAGAAGTGAAAGTTGAAGTTAAAAAAGATAAGATGAAAAATAAAAAATCTGGTGAACATTTTCATTTTGAGTCAGAATATGCTATTAAAGCAATGAAAATTACTATAGAAAGACCACCCCCTCCATTTCCTCAAAGATTGAAGCAAAACAATAAGGATAACCAATTTTCAAAATTTTTAGAAATATTAATGAAATTAAC
Organism: Phalaenopsis hybrid cultivar; assembly: GCA_002079205.1. Lineage (NCBI taxonomy): Eukaryota > Viridiplantae > Streptophyta > Magnoliopsida > Asparagales > Orchidaceae > Phalaenopsis > Phalaenopsis hybrid cultivar. The sequence continues at coordinate 74,412 of JXCR01086685.1, read as the reverse complement.
AATAAACATTCTATTTGTTAAAGCTTTAGAATAAATGCTAAGCTATGTGAAGTTCATGAAGGATATACTTAATAAGAAAAGGAAGTTTGTAGATAACGAGCCTATTGAACTCAGTGAAGAGTGTGGCACTATAATTCAGAAAAAGCTTCCAGAAGAACTCAAAGATCCTGAAAGTTTTACAATTCCTTGTGTTATTGGTGAAATATTTTTTAGAAAATCTTTATGTGATTTAGGAGCCAATATTGATCTTATGTCATTATCAATTTTCAGAAGATTGGGCTTATGAGACATTTCACCTACGAATGTAACTCTTCAGTTAGTTGATCATTTGATTACCTATCCTAAAGGAGTTATAGAAGATGCTTTGATAAAAGTTGATAAATTTATCGTTCCTGTGGGCTTTATTGTATTAGATATGGAGGAAGATAAATAAATTCCTATCATTTTAGGAAGACCATTCCTGGCCACCGGAAGAGCTTTGATAGATGTGCAAAAAGGAGAACTAACTATGAGAGTTAGTGATCGAGAGGATACATTTAATATTGCAAAATTAATGAGATACCCTACAAAAGAGCAAGAGATTGAATGCTTCAGAATGGATATTAATGAATATCTAAGCCATGAATATTTCAAAAGACATTTGAAAGAGAATTTGAAAATGAAAAATATGGAATATGAAGATAAAGATAAAATTCAAGATGAATCTACGAAAGTGAGTAAAGAAGATTTGGATTATGCTTGGCAAAAAATTTGAAATGTTAAATTCTACAAAAGTAATAAGAAACAGATTTCATCTATTGAGAAATCTCATGAACTAGAACTAAAAACACTTCCAACACATTTGAAGTATGCATTCTTAAGAGATTTATCTACATTACCTATTATAATATCCTCAGAATTAACTGATGAGCAAGAATAACAGTTGTTGCAAACTTTGAGAAGATATAAAAAATCCTTTGGATGAACATTAGCTAATATTAAAGGAATGAATCCTTCAATTTGTATGCATTAAATTTTATTGGAAGATCAACATGAACCAAGACCTGATCCTCAAAGGAGATTAAATCCTATGATGAAAAAAGTTGTTAAGAAAGAAATTTTAAAGTGGTTAGATGCTGAAATAATATAAATTATTTCAGACAGTGCTTAGGTAAGTTCAATTCACTATGTTCCAAAGAAAGGAGGTGCGACTGTGGTGTCAAATGAGAAAAATGAATTAATACTTACAAGACAAGTCACTGGATGGAAAATCTGCATAAACTATAGAAAATTAAATTCTGCTACCAGGAAGGATCATTTTCCTTTACCTTTTTTGGAAAAAATGTTGGATAGGCTTGCTACGCACATATATTTTTATTTTCTAGATGGATATACTGTTTATCATCAAATATCTATAGCTCCGGAGGATCAAGAGAAAAAAACATTTACTAGTCCTTATGGAACTTTTGCTTTTCGGCGAATGCCCTTTGGATTATGTAACACACCTACAAAAGTTCAAAGATGCATGATATCAATTTTTAGTGATTTATTTAAAAAGGAATTGAAGTTATTATGGATGATTTTTCTGTGTTTGTAAGTTCATTTGAAATGTCTAAATCATTTTGAGAAAGTTCTTAAACGATGTGAAAAGACTAATCTTGTATTGAACTAGGAAAAATGTCAATTTATGGTTGCAGGAGAAATTGTGCTTGGACATAAAATTTCAGAAACTAGCATGGAAGTAGATCCTGCAAAATTTCAAGTTATATCCAACTTACCTCCGCCTACTAATGTAAGAGGAGTTAGGAGTTTTTCAGGACATGCTGGATTTTACAGGTGATATATTAAAGATTTTTCAAAAATTACTAAACATTTATGCTAACTTCTGGAAAAATATATAAAATTTGATTTAAACCAAAATTACCTTAAAGCCTTTCAAACTTAAAAAAAAATTGATCACTTCTCCTATAATTATTTCACCTAATTTGGAGAAACCTTTTAAATTAATGTGTGATGTTAGTGATTATGCAATTGGAGCTATATTATGGTAGATATATGATAAGGATTTTAAAGTTATATACTATGCTATTAAGACTCTTAATGATGCCCAGATTAACTACACCACCCCTGAAAGAGAATTGTTAGCCATTGTATATGCTTTTGAGAAGTTTAGGTCATATCTAATTGGAGCTAAATGTGTTGTGCATACTGACCATTTGGCTATTAAATATTTGATGTAAAAGAAGGATGTGAAAGCAAGATTAATTAGATGGCTACTTTTGATGTAAGAGTTTGATTTTATAATAGTTGATAGGAAAGAGATTGATAATCAAATTGCTAATCATCTATCTAGGTTAGAACAAGAAGAAATACTTGACATAGAAAAAGAAATTAATAAAAATTTTCTGGATGAACAACTTTATCTTATAAAAGGATGGGAAATACATTTGTATCCTGATATTATAAATTATATTGTTAGTGGTATTTTACCATGTGGATTATCAAAACAATAGAAAAAGAAATTTACTTACGATACAAAGTCTTAATTTTGGGATGACCCCTATTTATATAAATAATGCAAAGATTTAGTAATGAGACGGTGTGTGCCTTATAAAGAAATTCGGGTAATTATTCAGAAANTTGCAGAGTAAGGAGAAAAAGTTTTCATTGAAAGAATTGATAGTGCAAATGGGGAGTCAATTACAAAGTCAACGAGCTACAATTAGAAACATGGAAAACTAATTGGGATGTATTGTTACCGCACTTAGTAATAGACCTCCAGGAACATTGTCAAGTAATGTTGAAGTAAATCCTAATGATCAGAACAAAGAGCAAACTAAGGATATTCAACTTAGAAGTAGAAAAGAATTAGAAAACAGAGTTCAAAAAGAAGTGAAAGTTGAAGCTAAAAAAGATAAGATGGAAAATAAAAAATCTGGTGAAGATTTTCATTTTGAGTCAGAATATCCTATTAAAGCAATGAAAATTACTACAGAAAGACCACCCCCTCCATTTCCTCAAAGATTGAAGCAAAAGAATAAGGATAACCAATTTTCAAATNTTGCAGAGTAAGGAGAAAAAGTTTTCATTGAAAGAATTGATAGTGCAAATGGGGAGTCAATTACAAAGTCAAGGAGTTGCAATTAGAAACATGGAAAACTAAGTGGGATGTATTGTTACCGCACTTAGTAATAGACCTCTAGGAACATTGTCAAGTAATGTTGAAGTAAATCCTAATGATCAGAACAAAGAGCAAATTAAGGATATTCAACTTAGAAGTAGAAAAGAATTAGAAAATAGAGTTCAAAAAGAAGTGAAAGTTGAAGTTAAAAAAGATAAGATGAAAAATAAAAAATCTGGTGAACATTTTCATTTTGAGTCAGAATATGCTATTAAAGCAATGAAAATTACTATAGAAAGACCACCCCCTCCATTTCCTCAAAGATTGAAGCAAAACAATAAGGATAACCAATTTTCAAAATTTTTAGAAATATTAATGAAATTAACAATAAACATTCTATTTGTTAAAGCTTTAGAATAAATGCTAAGCTATGTGAAGTTCATGAAGGATATACTTAATAAGAAAAGGAAGTTTGTAGATAACGAGCCTATTGAACTCAGTGAAGAGTGTGGCACTATAATTCAGAAAAAGCTTCCAGAAAAACTCAAAGATCCTAAAAGTTTTACAATTCCTTGTGTTATTGGTGAAAGNTTTAGAATAAATGCTAAGCTATGTGAAGTTCATGAAGGATATACTTAATAAGAAAAGGAAGTTTGTAGATAACGAGCCTATTGAACTCAGTGAAGAGTGTGGCACTATAATTCAGAAAAAGCTTCCAGAAGAACTCAAAGATCCTGAAAGTTTTACAATTCCTTGTGTTATTGGTGAAATATTTTTTAGAAAATCTTTATGTGATTTAGGAGCCAATATTGATCTTATGTCATTATCAATTTTCAGAAGATTGGGCTTATGAGACATTTCACCTACGAATGTAACTCTTCAGTTAGTTGATCATTTGATTACCTATCCTAAAGGAGTTATAGAAGATGCTTTGATAAAAGTTGATAAATTTATCGTTCCTGTGGGCTTTATTGTATTAGATATGGAGGAAGATAAATAAATTCCTATCATTTTAGGAAGACCATTCCTGGCCACCGGAAGAGCTTTGATAGATGTGCAAAAAGGAGAACTAACTATGAGAGTTAGTGATCGAGAGGATACATTTAATATTGCAAAATTAATGAGATACCCTACAAAAGAGCAAGAGATTGAATGCTTCAGAATGGATATTAATGAATATCTAAGCCATGAATATTTCAAAAGACATTTGAAAGAGAATTTGAAAATGAAAAATATGGAATATGAAGATAAAGATAAAATTCAAGATGAATCTACGAAAGTGAGTAAAGAAGATTTGGATTATGCTTAGAAAAAAATTTGAAATGTTAGATTCTACAAAAGTAATAAGAAACTGATTTCATCTATTGAGAAATCTCATGAACTAGAACTAAAAACACTTCCAACACATTTGAAGTATGCATTCTTAAGAGATTTATCTACATTACCTATTATAATATCCTCAGAATTAACTGATGAGCAAGAATAACAGTTGTTGCAAACTTTGAGAAGATATAAAAAATCCTTTAGATGAACATTATCTAATATTAAAGGAATGAATCCTTCAATTTGTATGCATTAAATTTTATTGGAAGATCAACAGAACCAAGACCTGATCCTCAAAGGAGATTAAATCCGATGATGAAAGAAGTTGTTAAGAAAGAAATTTTAAAGTGGTTAGATGCTGAAATAATATAAACTATTTCAGACAGTGCTTAGGTAAGTTCAATTCACTATGTTCCAAAGAAAGGAGGTGCGACTGTGGTGTCAAATGAGAAAAATGAATTAATACTTACAAGACAAGTCACTGGATGGCAAATCTGCATAGACTATAGAAAATTAAATTGTGCTACCAGGAAGGATCATTTTCCTTTACCTTTTTTGGACAAAATGTTGGATAGGCTTGCTAGGCACATATATTTTTATTTTCTAGATGGATATACTGGTTATCATCAAATATATATAGCTCCGGAGGATCAGGAGAAAAAAAACATTTACTAGTCCTTATGGAACTTTTGCTTTTCGACGAATGCCCTTTGGATTATGTAACACACCTATAAAAGTTCAAAGATGCATGATATCAATTTTTAGTGATTTAATTAAAAAGGAATTAAAGTTATTATGGATGATTTTTCTGTGTTTGTAAGTTCATTTGAAATGACTAAATCATTTTGAGAAAGTTCTTAAACGATGTGAAAAGACTAATCTTGTATTGAACTAGGAAAAATGTCAATTTATGGTTGCAGGAGAAATTGTGCTTGGACATAAAATTTCAGAAACTAGCATGGAAGTAGATCCTGCAAAATTTCAAGTTATATCCAACTTACCTCCGCCTACTAATGTAAGAGGAGTTAGGAGTTTTTCAGGACATGCTGGATTTTACAGGTGATATATTAAAGATTTTTCAAAAATTACTAAACATTTATGCTAACTTCTGGAAAAATATATAAAATTTGATTTAAACCAAAATTACCTTAAAGCCTTTCAAACTTAAAAAAAAATTGATCACTTCTCCTATAATTATTTCACCTAATTTGGAGAAACCTTTTAAATTAATGTGTGATGTTAGTGATTATGCAATTGGAGCTATATTATGGTAGATATATGATAAGGATTTTAAAGTTATATACTATGCTATTAAGACTCTTAATGATGCCCAGATTAACTACACCACCCCTGAAAGAGAATTGTTAGCCATTGTATATGCTTTTGAGAAGTTTAGGTCATATCTAATTGGAGCTAAATGTGTTGTGCATACTGACCATTTGGCTATTAAATATTTGATGTAAAAGAAGGATGTGAAAGCAAGATTAATTAGATGGCTACTTTTGATGTAAGAGTTTGATTTTATAATAGTTGATAGGAAAGAGATTGATAATCAAATTGCTAATCATCTATCTAGGTTAGAACAAGAAGAAATACTTGACATAGAAAAAGAAATTAATAAAAATTTTCTGGATGAACAACTTTATCTTATAATAGGATGGGAAATACATTTGTATGCTGATATTATAAATTATATTGTTAGTGGTATTTTACCATGTGGATTATCAAAATAATAGAAAAAGAAATTTATTCACGATACAAAGTCTTAATTTTGGGATGACCCCTATTTATATAAATAATGCAAAGATTTAGTAATGAGACGGTGTGTGCCTTATAAAGAAATTCGGGAAATTATTCAAAAATGTCATGATTCTAAATTTGGAGGACATTTTGGGAATGATAGAACTGTTCATAAAATTTGGCAATCAAGATTTTATTGGCCTACTCTATTTAGAGATGTTAATCTGTATATATATATATATACATGAGAATAATTCCATGGGTGGCGGCTGGTTCCTCTGGTGCTCTGCTAGGGTCTCTACAGAATGGATCTAATTGCTATTGTTGATGGCCTAATCTCTGCTGCCTTCTCATGTTCAACTAGTTTTCTCTTCTCTCATCACTGGTTTTTTCAAGTTCTGCTTTTCTCCAACTCTTTACCTCTTCCTGGGCTTTGGTTTTTTTCAAAAATTACTATTCCATTGCTTAAGCCCACTGCTGCTGATTGTTTATCTGGTTACTTGAGTTTCTCTCTATTGTTTTATCTCTACGGTTTCTTTTATTTCTCTACTTCTTCATATACTACTCATTTGCTCGAAATTGAGAGCTCCGTNTATTCCATTGCTTAAGCCCACTGCTGCTGATTGTTTATCTGGTTACTTGAGTTTCTCTCTATTGTTTTATCTTTACGGTTTCTTTTATTTCTCTACTTCTTCATCTACTACTCATTTGCTCGAAATTGAGAGCTCCACTAGTTACTTTGACCCTTTGCTAGTTTTTGTGCTGTGGAGTTTTTCAGAGATGGATGACCCTATTACAATTGATATAACCACAAATATTCAGTGGGCCGAGGCCACTTTTGCTGACATTGTTGGGAAAGGATATGATAAAGCTCAAAGTCTTGATCACTTGGCNTACTTTGACCCTTTGCTAGTTTTTGTGCTGTGGAGTTTTTCAGAGATGGATGACCCTATTACAATTGATATAGCCACAAATATTCAGTGGGCCGAGGCCACTTTTGCTGACATTATTGGGAAAGGATATGATAAAGTTCAAAGTCCTGATGACTTGGCTTTTCCTCAAGAGTATCATGAGGGTAATGACCCTCTATTCAAACCTATATGCAAGAAAAGTGGGAAAATGGCTATCTAATTTACTGAAGAGGACCTAAATGGCCTAAATGAATGTTATAAATTCACCTTAATTGGTAAATTTCAACTGGGCCATCCTAAAATGGAAGCTGTGAGAAGATTTTTTGATGGACTGAAATTCAAAGGGGCATAGAAAGTGGGTCTTCTTGATAGAAGGAATATTCTCATCAACCTCACAAGGGATGAAGACCATGCTAGAATTTTCTCTAAATAATCTATTTTGATTGAAGGAATCTCAATGAAACTATTAAAGTGGACTCCCAATTTTGACCACAGTAAAGAATTAACCATTGTCCCCATTTGGTTTAAGTTACCTGGATTTAAACTACATTTCTTCAACCACAAAGTTCTTTTCAGCATTGGCAAAGCTTTAGGAAGACCTTTGAAGTTGGATGCCCCCACCTTCAATTTATCCAGACCCTTAGTAGCTAGAATTTTGGTTAAAAGAAATATTATTTTACCAGCTATGGAGGAAATTTGGTTAGGTACTGAGCATAGTGGATATTGGCAGAAAATCATAGCTGAACAAAGGCCTTATTATTGTCATCACTGCAAAATGTTTGGCCATACTAATGAGAAGTGCTTTAGACTTCATCCAAACCTCAGAAGGAAGCTTCATAGACCAAATTCTGAGGGTTTAGAGACACAAGGAATTGAGTTGCCAGCTGTTGTTGGAATTGCTGCCCAAGATTCTGAATTTCCAGGGACAAGGACTCATGAAGACACTTTACTAGAGTTGGCTGAATTACCTCAAAATATGGGAAAAGAGGCTGTGGAACCTAATAATTCTCTTCAAAATGTTCTAAAACCCCTGACTGAGCAACTTCACCTTATCCCACAATCTACTCAAGTTAAACAGATCCAATGTACTACATTTCCAACACCCTCTGCTGAACAAAGGGAAATAGCTACTAATATACCAAAGGAAGACCCTTTGCTATTGCAATTGGTTAAAAATTTAGAAGAGGGATGACAAATTTAGAAAAGAAAAAAGAAGAAAATTCCTTTGGAATTAAAGAACCTACTTCCTTCTTCTTCTTTTTTGGAGGAAAACCTCCCTCCCTCTTCTAGCACTGTTAGAATTAGAAGGAGAGGAAAGTCCACCTCAATTGGTTAATGAACCTAATCTGTTGGAATGTTAGGGGATTAGCACATCTTAAATCCCTTAATAGAATTCTGGCCCTTAATAGGATGTATAAACCTTGGATCATTGCAATACTTGAACCAATGATAACTAAACATGTCAACAAAATTGTAAGGAAGTTCCCTGGATTTCAGCTTATTGTCAACACTAACAGTAAAAATTAGCTTTTTGCAGACAGGAAATTCAATGTATAGTTCTTAAAGAGGAAGACCAATTTATTCACTTTAAGATTAACTTAAATTGATATTATGGCTTTGCTACTTTCATTTATGCTGGCTGTACATCTACTACTAGACATGAACTTTGGCAACAATTACATGATTTTAGTTATTCTATAAGGGATTTTTGAATTGTTGGGGGTGACTTCAACTGCCTCTCTTCATCTAGTGAGGAGAAGGTGGGAGATCTTCTAATATCAACCTTATGAACTTTTTCAATGAAAATATTCAGTCTGCTGGACTTTTTGATTTGGGTTTTATTGGTCCTACGTACACATGAAGAAGGGGGAAGACTTGGGAGGGGCTGGATAGAGTTTTGGTGAATCATTTTTCATTCAGAGATTTCCTACACACATCTGTCCAACACTTGGCTATGAGTGGGTCTGATCATAGACCCTTACTCATTCAGATATCTCCCAACACTTCTAAAAGTAAAGCCAAGTTCATATATCTTAATATGTGGTCCATGCATGGGGATTTTCTTCATCAAGTCTCTATGGCTTGGGCAGATGTTCATCATCACATCCCTGGTATCAAACTTTGGCTTTTACATAAAAAAGTTAGTAAACATCTTTCTAAATGAAATTGGGAGGTGGCAGGGAATATTGATAGTAAAGTTCTAGAAGCTAAATAGAAGGTACTACAGTTAGAACAACTCATGACAACTGGCAATGGGTCTGAAATGGATCTTCATTCTGCTAATGAACATCTGTTGGATGCAATCAATATGCAAGAGGAGTTCTATGCTCAGAAGGCTAATAGATTAAAATTTTGTGATGGGATAGAAATTCTAAATATTATTATGCTTGCATCAACTATAGGAGGAAATGCAATACCATTCATAAAATCCTTTCTCAGGAGGGTCATTGGATTACGACTACTAATGGCATAGCTGGTAATGCTGTTCAATACTTTTAAAACATTTTCAAACAATCTCTTGCCTCTCAACCTGCCATTCAATACACCTTATTTAATAAGGAAAGGGAGTTCACCCAAAGCCTCTCTCTCACTGATATTCCTGATGAAAAGGAAATATGGGAAGCACTGAATTCTATTGACAACACAAAAGTAGCTGGGCCTTATGGGTTTACAGCAAACTTTTATAAAAAGGCCTGGCTGATTGTGAAGGGAGATGTCATTGCAACAGTCCAAAGCTTTTTCTGGGGGGCTGATCTCCCCAAATATTTCTCCTCCTCTACTATTACTTTGATTCCCATAAAAAAACTCCTCACAAATGGGAAAATTTCAGACCCATTGGCTTCACTTCTATTATTTCAAAGATAATAAGCAAAGTCCCGATCCATAGATTACAACCCCATTTGAATCAGCTTATCTGCATGAATCATGCAGCCTTCATCATGGATAGAAGTATTGTTGATAATGTTCTCTTGGCTCAAGAGTTGGTATTTGATTTGGATAGACTTACTAGAGGAGGTAACTTAATTCTCAAATTGGATATCAAAAAGGCTTTTGACACAATCAGTTGGAAGTTTATTGAACAAGTTTTCATTGCCAGAGGTTTCTCCCCTTCCTTTATCTCTCTAATCAATAGATGACTGACTAATAATTTCCATTTTGCTTTCATTAATGGAACTTCACATGGGTTTTTCAGTGCATCAAGAGGTATCAAACAAGGTGATCCCCTTTCCCCTAACATTTTTATTCTAGTTTTTGACTACTTATCCAGAATTTTAAATGAGATGGCAGCCAGGAAACATCACTCCCTTTATAGTCATAGATCTTCCACCTTAATTAATCATTTGGCTTTTGCTGATGACATCATTATATTTTCAAAAGCCTCCAAATCTGCTGTTAGATTATTCATGCAAAGCTTGGAGAAATATCAGGAGGTCTCTGGAATGAAGTTGAATGATCAGAAGTGCATTACCATTTTCAGTAAATAATGTAAAAGTGAGTTAAAGACCTAGGTTTTTTACTTCACTAGCTTTACCAATAGCCATCTTCCTATGAAATATCTAGGGGTACTTCTTATCAAAGGAAGAACTAAAAATTTTTAGTTTGATCATATTTTTGAGAAGATTCAGAGCAAACTGCAAACATGGGAGAATTCTTATTTATCCAATGGGGGTAGGATAACCCTTCTGAAAAGTGTTCTATCTGCTATTCCATCTTATCTTCTGCAAATGAATATTTTGAAAAAGACTACTCAAAGATTATTGGAAGGTATGTTCAATAGATTTCTATGGGGTGGTCAAAGGAAGTAAAAACACTTGACTAAATGGGTTAAGGTGTGTAAAACTTTTATTGAAGGAGGGTTAGGCTTCAAGTCTTTCCCCCAAATAATGCATACTAATCTTTGTAAACTCTAGATTGAATTCAGATCTCAGTCCTCCCTTTGCGCTGAATTCTTATGAGGAAAATACTGTAAGCACCAACACCCTACCCAATTATCTGTGGGTTTGGGGGACTCCCCTATTTGGAAAAAGATGTTACAGATTAGAGAGGAAGATGAAAAAATGTTTGTCTGGGAGATAGGTGATGGTTTAGTAAACATCTGGTGGGATAATTGGTCATTGGAAGGCAGCCTACTTCATGATCAAATTGCTCCAGCCTTTCTTAAGTATGTGAAGGACCTTTAGGAACATGATAAGTGGAATCTTACTCCTATCCTACCTTTTTGCATCCCCCTCAAATCTCCAACATTATGAAACTCTCTATTAAATATGGGAAAAAAGACAGAATTTCTATAAAAAAGAACTTACCCCCAACTCATCCTCCCCAATAGGTGGTGGATTGGGATCATACAATTTGGAACAAATTTCTTACTCCTTCCATGTCTTTTTTCATATGGAGACTCTTCTTAAAGTTGATTTGCACTGATGATACATTGAAAGTGAAGGGTCTAAGAGGACCCTCTAGATGTGTTTTCTGTCTGACTATGGAGGAAACAACTGCTCACATTTTCTTTGCCTGCCCTTGGGTACAAAAAATTTGGTCTATTGTGCTTGGAAAGATGAATGTTCCAACTATAAATCTATCATGGGATGTATTCTATAATTGCTGGACTGAGTGAAGGGGAATCAAACTTCAAGATATTCCCAACTTTGTAGCTTGGTTTGTTTGGATGGCTAGAAACTACTTGAAGTATGAAGCTTCTCCTTTAGAGCTAATGAAGGTGGGTCTAAATTATATTGCCTATGTACAAAAACTGAATAAATTTAAAAATTTTGGAGCTGTGTTAGAACTGAGCCCATCTTCTAATACTTCCATTACCAAAGCATTGAAAATTTGCTGGTCTCTTCCTAAGTATGGATGGATAAAAGTTAACACTGATGGTAGCTATAAATCTCTGTATGCTGGAATTGGTGGTGTCTTCAGGAATCATGAGGGGAGGTGCATCTTGTATTTTCAATCTCCTGTTATAGATATGGATCCTGTTGAAGCTGAAAGTCAAGCTGTTTATTGGGCCCTCAATTTAGCCAGAACTTGCCACTTCAACCAGTTGTGGGTTGAATCCAACTCTTTGCTGCTTATTAACATTATCAAGGGCTCTTGTGACACTCCCTGGAACTTAATCAGCTGGATTTCTGGGATTCATCAATTGCTGAAGAATTACTCTATAAAATTTTATCATATCCACTGAGAAGTTAACAGACCTTCCAATTGGCTGGCTAGAAGGGGTCTTTACACTGAAGAAGCTTTGGTGAGTAGACGGATCCCTCCCTTACTGGATTTTCTACTATCCAGTGATCTTTTACCTCTTCCTTATATCAGATAGCTCCTTTTTGATGTTTTGAGAGGCTGCCTCCTTTTAAAGGCCCTCTTTTTTTCTCTTTGTAATTGGTTTCCTTTAATTTTAATGAATTGGAGCTTGGCTCCTTATACAAACACACACACACACACACACACACACACACACACACACACACACACACACACACACACACACACACACACACACACACAAACACACATACATAATTACTCTTCTGAAGAGTGTATTATCTGCCATTCCTTCTTATCTATTGCAAATGAATGTTATGAAAAAGGCTACTCAAAGACTTTTGGAAGGAATGTTCAATAGATTCCTGTAGGCTGGCCAAAGGAAACAAAAACACTGAACCACTTGGGTTAAGGTTTTTAAACCTTTAAGGGAAGGAGGATTAGGATTTAAGTTCTTCCATCAAATAATGAACACTAACCTTTGTAAGCTCTGAATTAAATTCAGATCCTAGGACTCTCTTTGGGCTGAGTTCCTTAGGGGTAACTACTGTAAACAATAACATTCTAGTCATATATCTAATGGATTTGGGGACTCTCCTATTTGGAAAAAGATGCTACAGGTTAGGGAGGAAGTTGAACAAATGTTTGCTTGGGAGATTGGTGAAGGATTGGTAAATCATTGGTGGGATAACTGGTCTTTGGAAGGCAGCCTGCTTCAAGACCTCATTGGCCCAACCTACCCCATGTTAGTTAAGGATCTATGGGAGAATGACAATTGGAATCTGAACCCTATCCTTCCATTATGCAACCTCTCTTAGCTCTCTAATATACAAAAAATCTCTATTGCCAAGCGAAAAAGGTGGTGGATTGGGGTCATATGATTTGGAATAGGTTTCTTACTCCTTCCATGTATTTCTTCATTTGGAGACTCTTCTCTAAACTGATTCCCACTGATGATATCTTATAATTGAAGGGTCTTAGAGGTCCTTCCAAATGTATTTTTTGTCTGTCTGAGGAGGAGACCCTTGCTCACCTTTTCTTTGCCTGTCTTTGGGTACAACAAGTTTGAAATTTTGTTCTAGCAAAGCTTGATGTTATTATCATGAATATTTCATGGGATGTTTTTTATAATTGCTGGTCTGATTGGAGGGGTGCTAAACTACAAGATATCCCTAATATTGTGCCTTGGTTTGTTTGGATGGCTAGAAATCAATTGAAGTATGATGTCACTCCCTTAGATGCCATGAAAGTGGGTTTGAATTGCATAGCCTATCTTCAGAAACTGATTAAATTTAAAAGTTTTAGTGTTGTATTTGAGCTGCGCTCCTCTTCCAAACCTTCTATTACTAAAGTTCTTAAAATATGCTGGTCTCTACCCCAGAATGGCTGGATAAAGGTCAACACTGATGGTAGTTACACTTCTCAACATGCAGGTATTGGTGGTGTCTTTAGGAATCACAAGGGGAGGTGCATTTTATATTTCCAGTCTCCTGCTATGATTGTGGAACCTCTTGAGACTGAATGTCAAGCTATTTTTTGGGCTCTCTATTTTGCTAAAGCCTGTAGTTTTAATCAACTGTGGGTTGAATCTGATTCCTTACTTCATATCAACATCATCAAGGTTTCTTGTGATACCCCCTGGAACTTAATTTGCTAGATTTCTAGGATTCATCTTCTGTTGAAGAACTGCTCCACAATTTTCACTCATACACATAGAGAAGGTAACAAACCATCCAATTTGTTGGCTAGAAGGGGTCTCCACACAAAAGTCTCATTGGTTAGCAAGATGATTCCTACTCCACTGGTCTTCTTACTGTCCAGTGACCTTCTTTCTCTCCCTTACATTAGATAGTCTTCCCCTTTTTTATTGTCTTTCGTTTTGAGAGGTTGCCTCCTTTTATAGGCCCTCTTCACCTNTTGTGACACTCCCTGGAACTTAATCAGCTGGATTTCTGGGATTCATCAATTGCTGAAGAATTACTCTATAAAATTTTATCATATCCACTGAGAAGTTAACAGACCTTCCAATTGGCTGGCTAGAAGGGGTCTTTACACTGAAGAAGCTTTGGTGAGTAGACGGATCCCTCCCTTACTGGATTTTCTACTATCCAGTGATCTTTTACCTCTTCCTTATATCAGATAGCTCCTTTTTGATGTTTTGAGAGGCTGCCTCCTTTTAAAGGCCCTCTTTTTTCTCTTTATAATTGGTTTTTTTTAATTTTAATGAATTGGAGCTTGGCTCCTTATACAAATACACACACACACACACACACACACACACNCCTCTTCCTTATATCAGATAGCTCCTTTTTGATGTTTTGAGAGGCTGCCTCCTTTTAAAGGCCCTCTTTTTTTCTCTTTGTAATTGGTTTCCTTTAATTTTAATGAATTGGAGCTTGGCTCCTTANTTCATCTTCTGTTGAAGAACTGCTCCACAATTTTCACTCATACACATAGAGAAGGTAACAGACCATCCAATTTGTTGGCTAGAAGGGGTCTCCACACAAAAGTCTCATTGGTTAGCAAGATGATTCCTACTCCACGGGTCTTCTTACTATCCAGTGACCTTCTCTCTCTCCCTTACATTAGATAGTCTTCCCCTTTTTTATTGTCTTTCCTTTTGAGAGGTTGCCTCCTTTTATAGGCCCTCTTCACCTGTTTGTAACTATTTTTTTATATTTTAATGGTATGGAGCAATGCTCCTTATATATATATATATATATTGATTGCAGTGGATTATGTTTCAAAATGAATTGAAGCAATCGCTTTACCTCAATGTGATGCTTGGAGTGTTTCAAAATTTATAATTAAAAATCTTTTTACAAGATATGTAATGCCTAGAGTAATCATTACTGATGGAGGATCTCATTTTAAAAATTTTACAATTGCAAGAATGGCCAAAAAATAAAATAAAATGCATAAAATTGCAACTGTTTATCATCCCCAGACAAGTGGTTTAACAGAAGTATCTAATTGTGAAATTAAGAGAATTTTTGAAAAAAGTGTCAATTCTAGTAAGATGGATTAGTTTGTTAGATTAGATACTGCATTATGAGTATACAAAAGAGCTTATAAGACACTTATAGATATGTTCCCTTATAGATTAATTTTTGGGAAGACTTGTCACTTGCCAGTAGAATTGGAGCATAAAGCTTATTGGGCTATCAAGGAATTCAATTTCAATTTGAAAGACGCTGGTGAGAAAAGATTATTGCAATTGAATGAGCTTGAAAAAATTATGAATAACTCTGAAAATAATGCTAGGATTTATAAGGAAAGAATGACATGATCAGAAGAAAAAAAAATAAATTTGAACCTGGACATGAAGTTTTATTATACAATACAAGAGTGAAATTATTTCCTCAAAAAGTGAAGTTTAAGTGGAAAGTGCCATTCAAATTTGTAAAATTCTATCCCTGTGGAGCAATTAATATTGATGATCTTGAAACTGGAAGGATATTTAAAGTAAATGAGCATAGATTAAAACTATATTTTGATGGTCAAAAACAAGTTTTTAAAGAAGCTATAATGTTGGGTAACCTAAAATAAAGACTGGNTGGGCTATCAATGAATTCAATTTCAATTTGAAAGACGCTGGTGAGAAAAGATTATTGCAATTGAATGAGCTTTAAAAAATTACGAATAACTCTGAAAATAATGCTAGGATTTATAAGGAAAGAATGACATGATCAGAAGATAAAAAAAATAAATTTGAACCTGGACATGAAGTTTTATTATACAATACAAGAGTGAAATTATTTCCTCAAAAAGTGAAGTTTAAGTGGAAAGTGCCATTCAAATTTGTAAAATTCTATCCCTGTGGAGCAATTAATATTGATGATCTTGAAACTGGAAGGATATTTAAAGTAAATGAGCATAGATTAAAACTATATTTTGATGGTCAAAAACTAGTTTTTAAAGAAGCTACAATGTTGGGTAACCCAAAATAAAGACTGAGAATATCAGGCTAATGACATTAAACCAAGTGCTTTGTGGGAGGCAATCCATACTTATAATTATTTATTTTGCTTTTTGAGTTTTTTTTTTCAGAATATTTTTTATATATTTATATTTGTGTTTTCATAGAGTCCATGTATTTAAGAAAATATTTTAAAAAACATTTTTATTTACCTAGTTTTATGAAAGAATTGAGAATTTTTTAACAAATTAAAAAAATGCAAATTTTTTGAACTGGCGCATGATGCGCCCAATTCCAGAGAGCGGGTGCATGATGCGCCAGAATCGGCACATGATTCGCCGTGATGATGAAAATGACTTAAAACTTTTCAAAAGGTGGTTTTTGGATATTTTTGGCGGGTTCTTCTCTTTATAACTCCCAAAAACTTATTCCAAAATCCATTTTAGGGGGGAAAATAAGGGAATGATTAGATTTCAATTTCAATGGCATTCCACTCAAAAAAATTTGCTAGATTTGGGATTTTCAACCGGAGAAAGTTCGTCAGTTTCANCCAAAAACTTATTCCAAAATCCATTTTAGGGGGGAAAATAAGGGAATGATTAGATTTCAATTTCAATGGCATCCCACTCAAAAAAATTTGCTAGATTTGGGATTTTCAACCGGAGAAAGTTCGTCAGTTTTGATACGCAGAAATTGCATGATCATGTTCCAGTGAAGAAGAGACTAATTAAAGAAAGGGGGTTTGTGAATCAAGGATTCAATACACCGAATACTTGAGTTGAAGATTGCGTAGAGACGTTAGGAAGTGCTTTGTTACACTACTATCGCCGTAGTCGTCCCTATGGTGAAAGAGTTTTACGCAAATCTACATGGAATCAACCAAGTAATTGTCTCTCTGCATATCAGGTTTGTGCATTTCACTCCAACAAGAATAAATAAGATGTTTATGATTACAAATGTGCCTATCTTCCATTATGTGAATTTTACCCCTACGAGAGATGATATGAATGAACTTTATCAGTACCTTACGAATGAAGATGCGAATTGGGAGGCCAGAGATGATGAGAATGTAAGTTTTTCGTCATTGTTGTTAAATTCTATTTTTAAAGCATGGCACTTATTTATTGCATCAAAATTACTTCCTACTATGAAAATCAGTAAGGTAACTAAGGAGAGTACTATTTTAAATTATTGTATTCAAACAGGAAAACCTATTGATATTGGAGCAATCGTTGTGAAATCGATTTTGGGTTTGATTGTCAATGGGTCTGCAACCAGACTTGGACATCCATCCACTATTTTCCTACTATGCATTCAATCACAAGTACCTTACAAGAGTTGGGAAAAGTGCTTCTTCCTTGGAAGCTAATGGATTCAAAAGTCTATTGCAATTGTATTGGAATGGGAGATGAAAACTATATGAATACACTGATGGATCTGGAATCCCAGAATTCATCATCTATTAGCGTTACTTCAGTAATAATGCACCATTAAAAAGGATCAAGAAGTTAGATGAAGAGGTGCAGAATCTTATGCATGCAATTGGGAATACTTTTGAAATGTTGGATCACTTAGATTGGAGACTTAAAGAGCATTTTGATCCTAGTGGTCGTATTGAAGTTGACTTGGTACGTATGTTCAAGAAACATGCTTGGATTGAAGAGGATTTGACTGATGAGTTTCCTATTGACCCTTGTACAACTTGTATGTGCATTACCAATCTATGAGAGATATCCAGGAGGACGAGAATAAAAAAGATCTTTGAACTTAATCTATGGGCGAAACGTTTTATTTAGTACAANGTACGTATGTTCAAGAAACATGCTTGGATTGAAGAGGATTTGACTGATGAGTTTCCTATTGACCCTTGTACACCTTGTATGTGCATTACAAATCTATGAGAGATATCCAGGAGGACGAGAATAAAAAAGATCTTTGAACTTAATCTATGGGTGAAACGTTTTATTTAGTACAGCTTGTTTTAATTTTTTTCTATGTTGGATTGCATTTACTTTTATTTTTGAACTATATAGATGTTTGTGTTTGGAATTTTGATGTTTAGATTTCAGTTTTAGGATGTTTTGGTTTGCTTTAAACAAAGAAATAGATGTTTGTTGGCTTGATACATGTTAGTTTGTAATAGCACAGATTTTATATATAAAAGCGAGTTTTGTGTTGTTTCTAAAAGATAGATGTTAGAGTAATGTTTAATTATGCTTATAAGGGTTCATTTGAGTTAATTAAAGGTAGAATTAAAGTGGTATGGAGCAGATTTTCACAAAAAAAAAGAAATTTTGAAAAATTAAGGCGTTGGCGCATGATGCGTCGAATTACAGAGAGTTGGCTCATGATGCGTCAAATTCCTAAAAACATCACATTTCCTAAAAAATCATGAAATCACGCAGTAAAACTTTATTTTTACTGCTTGGGTCGTCTCCTACCTCTGAACCTTGAACTAGGGCTTCACATTGAGCGCGATGGAGAAGATTTCGGAGGCTAAAAACTGTAGATTCATCTTCTCTTAGTAAGAGCTTCACTTTAACTTAGAAATTTTTTATTTTCACCATGGATTTTTCCTACATTATGGAAATCCAAAAATTGGGACTTTTGNGATGTTAGAGTAATGTTTAATTATGCTTATAAGGGTTCATTTGAGTTAATTAAAGGTAGAATTAAAGTGGTACGGAGCAGATTTTCACAAAAAAAGAAATTTTGAAAAATTAAGGCGTTGGCGCGTGATGCGTCGAATTACAGAGAGTTGGCTCATGATGCGTCAAATTCCTAAAAACATCACATTTCCTAAAAAATCATGAAATCACACAGTAAAACTTCATTTTTACTGCTTGGGTCGTCTCCTACCTCTAAACCTTGAACTAGGGCTTCACATTGAGCGCGATAGAGAAGATTTCGGAGGCTAAAAATCGTAGATTTCATCTTCTTTTGGTAAGAGCTTCACTTTAACTTAGAAATTTATTATTTTCACCATGGATTTTTCCTACATTATGGAAATCCAAAAATTGGGACTTTTAATGAAAAAGCTTGAATAAAACTCATGGTGAAAAGTTTCATACCAAATAATCTTACATAGGGAGTTAGATTTTTGATTTTGTAATTTATTTGGAATTTATTTGGATTTTAGTAGAATTTTAAATGTCTCCATGAGTAAAGAGAGGAAGGAAAGATGATTTTGATGCAAGAAGATTTGTTAATTTGAATGCTCAACACAATTATAACACTCAAATCGAATCGAGAAGATTAATCTAGGAACGTGTGTTTGCTAACCCGGGTGGTGAGATCGAGAGGTTGATTCTTGCAAAAAATTGGGAACGATTTTGTTACTTCACTGCAGTAGAGATTGTTCCAATGATTTGGGAGTTTAATGCTAACCTGAGATTTATTGATGACGATCACATTCTCGTGAGAGGTAAGTAAGTTGAATTTATTGCCAAAATTATCAATGCTTTTTATGGGCTGAAGAATGATTTTTTTTGATGAATATGTTACATTCGTGATGACTGATTCATCACTGGATGAAGCGCTTTCCCTCGTAACTGATGGAAGAGGATAATGGAGGATTAAAAATAATAAGATATTTAACTTCTCCGCTTCCATGTTGACTTGTCAGTCAAAAGTATGGCACCACTTCATTTCTGTTAGATTACTAACAACGAATTATCTCACCAATGTAGCAAAGGATAGAGTNACCTAGGACATTAAGATTAAACTTTAAATGACTATACTTATGTTTATGAATATTATGGTAAATTTAGGTAAACGTTTTTTATATGAAGGTCAATTCTAATGTTAAAGATATTTGGTATGATAAGNACATTAAGATTAAACTTTAAATGACTATACTTATGTTTATGAATATTATGGTAAATTTAGGTAAAAGTTTTTTATATGAAGGTCAATTCTAATGTTAAAGATATTTGGTATGATAAAATTAGACTAAGTTTTTCTATTTAAAGTAAAGAAAATTGTATTTTTGAAGTATTATGAATTTTAGAGTTTCATGTAAGAAGAAAAGAATGAAGCTTTATGAAAAATTATAAACTAATATGAATTTAAAAAGTGAAGAAAGGTAAGGAGTTTCGACTTTGAGAAGAGGATAGTGAAGCTCAAAACTATTAAAGGCTATCCAAATATAGTGATATTCACTTGAAAAAGAAAAAGAAAAGAAAAGATTGAAAGATTATAAAAGNCCAAATATAGTGATCCTCACTTGAAAAAGAAAAAGAAAAGAAAAGATTGAAAGATTATAAAAGAAAAAAAAAAGAAAAAAAAGGAAAGAAAAGAAATATAAGTGAGGAGAACTTGAGGAAATGCATAATAAAAAATTGGCTTCACTTGAATCAACTTAAGAAAAAAACTTTATTACATTTTCTAAACTTATATTGGATTATTATTAGAACTATTAGTAAATTTTTCGTGAAGTTCTTTTTCATATGAATGTTTTGAATATCCTTGATATGACAAATTGTAATTCTTCTTGAAATAAATAGAGATTCAAAAATCTTAAAATTGATTACTAAGTACTCTTAGACTTAGAATTTAAATGCAAGTTATTAAAGGTTTTTTCTTAAATTTTACAATTTTATTTATTGAACTAAAGTACAGAAGTTATAAGTTAGTCTCTATCCTAAGTCATATGCTTTTATGTTGTAAAAGTGTCACTTAAGGACAAGTAACATTTAATTTTGGGGGAGTTTGATACACTAAAATAGTATGTTGTTTTATTTATATATTTTAAANGACTTCACTTGAATCAACTTAAGAAAAAAACTTTATTACATTTTCTAAACTTATATTGGATTATTATTAGAATTATTAGAAAATTTTTGGTGAAGTTCTTTTTCATATGAATGTTTTGAATATCTTTGATATGACAAATTGTAATTCTTCTTGAAATAAATAGAGATTCAAAAATCTTAAAATTGACTACTAAGTACTCTTAGACTTAGAATTTGAATGCATGTTATTAAAGGTTTTTTCTTAAATTTTACTATTTTATTTTTTGAACTAAAGTACAGAAGTTGTAAGTTAGTCTCTATCCTAAGTCATATGCTTTTATGTTGTAAAAGTGTCACTTAAGGACAAGTAACATTTAATTTTGGGGGAGTTTGGTACACTAAAATAGTATGTTGTTTTATTTATATATTTTAAGCTTATTTTTGGTGATATTGCACTTTAGAGAAAGTTATTTTCATATTTTTGTCACAGGTATATCAATTTTAGACATTTGGAGCAAAAGTAGCAAAAAGAACAAAATTTGGAGCTAAAATAGCGAAGTTCGGTATTCTGGCGCATGATGCATCAAATTGGAACCACATGCGCAGAAGTGGCGCCAAATGAGCCGGATCAACGCCAGATGCACCAAAAAATNGGTATATCAATTTTAGACATTTGGAGCAAAAGTAGCAAAAAGAACAAAATTTGGAGCTAAAATAGCGAAGTTTGGTATTCTGGCACATGATGCATCAAATTGGAACCAGATGCGCAGAAGGGGTGCCAAATGAGCCGGATCAACGCCAGATGCACCAAAAAACAGAATAGTGCGGCCTTCAAATTAGTGAATGATGTGACAGATTGGTGTAAGTCGCCTTTTGACAGAGAATTGGCGCATGATGTGCCAGATTTGGCACCAGATGCACCAGGGATGACTTTTTGGGATTAAGGC
Organism: Phalaenopsis hybrid cultivar; assembly: GCA_002079205.1. Taxonomy (NCBI): domain Eukaryota; kingdom Viridiplantae; phylum Streptophyta; class Magnoliopsida; order Asparagales; family Orchidaceae; genus Phalaenopsis; species Phalaenopsis hybrid cultivar. The sequence continues at coordinate 52,474 of JXCR01086685.1, read as the reverse complement.
AGTTTGAGACAAATATTGTGTGAATTTACAAAGAAATACTGGTTCTAAACACCCCTTTGAGTGNAGTCGCCTTTTGACAGAGAATTGGCGCATGATGTGCCAGATTTGGCACCAGATGCACCAGGGATGACTTTTTTGGATTAAGGTAGTTTGAGACAAATATTGTGTGAATTTACAAAGAAATACTTGTTCTAAACACCCCTTTGAGTTATTTAATGCATCTAGACACATTGTAAGGTTCTTTTATGAATGGATATGTCTCTTGGATCAATGGACATTTCTTTTGAATTCAAAAGAGTTGACTTTTGGATATAATTTTGGAGAAAATTTTGAATTATTTTTGGAGGGAGGAAACCTTTAATAAAGGAGAAGGAAGTCAAGGGCTTGAAGAAAAGAAGAAGAGAGGAGTTTTGGAGTGGTGTGAAGAAGGAGAGTTAGAGAGAGAGAAAGTCAAGACCTTGGAGATTTTCTTCAAGGATTGTAAGAGGAGAGGGAAGATGAGAGATTTCTTTTGCATTACACTTCTATGAGAGAATTGAGAGTGCTTGTAACTAGAGAAAGGCTTAGGGAGAACTTTTAGAAGTTTTTTTTGGGAAGGATTGTGAGATAAGTTGTGTCTTTTATATATTTTATTTTGTAAACTTGTTTTTATATCTGAATTTCGTGTTTTGTCGTATCCTTCTCATGAATTTTCAAGAGTCNGAACTTTTAGAAGTTTTTTTTGGGAAGGATTGTGAGATAAGTTGTGTCTTTTATATATTTTATTTTGTAAACATGTTTTTATATCTGAATTTCGTGTTTTGTCATATCCTTCTCATGAATTTTCAAGAGTCTTTTTTATCCTTTTATCTAATTTGATATTTGGTTTTGTGAAGAATTGATTTTGTTTTATATGATTTTAAATGTCAATAATTTGAGATGATTTGAACTCAAATCTTCATTTACTTCTTGATCTGACCAATTGAAATATTAAAATGTATTGAGAAACATATATTCCAAAAGGGCTATAATTTCTACAATATGAGGAGAATCACATTTGATTTCATGGGAGAGTTTTCATTCATGGAATTGGGTGCAAATAAATAGGAAAATATACTTTGTTGGATGCAGAATTGGAGATTTTAAGGTGACCGATTAAAATCTACAATTTGGACTAGTTGATTGTAAACTAATGCGAGAATGTTAGCTCTCAGGGGAGGGAGTAGTGGGAGCTCTCAAGGGGTAGCCNATACTTTGTTGGATGCAGAATTGGAGATTTTAAGGTGACCGATTAAAATCTACAATTTGGACTAGTTGATTGGAAACTAATGCGAGAATGTTAGCTCTCAGGGGAGGGAGTAGTGGGAGCTCTCAAGGGGTAGCTAGTATCCTCCCCACCTAACCATAGAATTAGGGACCAAAGTCTGGATCAATCAATGTTCTTTATGCTTTCAGAAGAGGGCAAGGAATAAGATTGCTCCTACTTGGCACAAAACAATATATATATATATATATATATATATATATATATTCAAAAGATTCTAATTTCCTCACAAACCACATAATCATTCTAAAAGGGAAAAATGCTTTCTTAAATTTAAACTTTCTCCCACAACATCTTAGTTTTAATTTTGGTAATTTTACTTTTGAAAGTTTAGTATTTAGTTTAGTTAACATTGTCTTTCAACTGCATTTTAGTTAGCTTTCACTTGATACTTAATATTCAAACTTTGCACCTTACTTTTTGTATTTTTAAAATATTAATTTACATTATATTCTGAGAAACTTATCTATAGGCATTTCCAACTTTCCTGTGGGATCATTATCCAGGACTCAATTAGAGCCCTTAATTACNACTTGATACTTAATATTCAAACTTTGCACCTTACTTTTTGTATTTTTAAAATATTAATTTACATTATATTCTTAGAAACTTATCTATAGGCATTTCCAACTTTCCTGTGGGATCATTATCCAGGACTCCATTAGAGCCCTTAATTAAATGAACGATACATATATGATTTTTAAAAAGGATTTAGGGAGTTTAAAGATTATTAAAATATAAAAATATTTTAAATAAAGTTATTTTGTTAGGATTAATTTGAATAATTTTGATTGTATCTGCCGTGTGTATTTTGTAATATTAAACAATATTTACAAAATTAACACACTAAATCTACCCACTTCAAATGGCGCAAGATGTGCCATAACCCAGAACATCGCAGTCTTCAGCAAACTGGCACATGATGAGTCAGATTGGCGTCAGATGCGCCATTTGGCAAAGAGTTGGAGCATGATGCACCAGATTTGACGCTAGATGCGCCAGGGATGACTTTTTGCTGATTAAGGCAGTTCGACACAATTTTTGCGCAAATTTTCAAAGGGACACCTGTTCTAAACACCCCTTGAAGTGATTCAATGCATCTAAACACTTTGGAAGGTTCTTTTATGAAGGGATATGTCTATCGGATCAATGGACATGTCTTTTGAATTCAAAACAGTTGACTTTTGGACAGAATTTTGGAGGAAATTTTGAATTCTTGTTGGAGGGAGGCTGCCTTTGATAAAAGAGAGGAGAGCCTAGGGATTGAGAGAGAGTTTTGGGGCATGCGTTGGAGTAGCATGAAGGGACAAGGAGAGTTAGAGAGAGAGAGAGAAAGTCAAGGGCTTGGAGATTTTCTTTAAGAATTGTAAGAGGAGCAGAGATAGAGAGAGAAAGTTAAGGGCTTGGAGATTGTCTTCTAGGGTTGTAAGAGGAGAGGGGAAGGTGAGAGATTTCTTCTTCATTACACTTCTAAGAGAGAATTGAGAGTGCTTGTAAAGAGAGAACGTTTTGGAGAAAATTTTTAGGGATTTGTTTGGGAAGGATTGTGAGATAGGTTGTGTCTTTTATTTCTTTTGTTTTGTAAATCNAGGGCTTGGAGATTTTCTTTAAGAATTGTAAGAGGAGCGGGAAGGTGAGAGATTTCTTCTTCATTACACTTCGAAGAGAGAATTGAGAGTGCTTGTAAAGAGAGAACGTCTTGGAGAAAATTTTTAGGGATTTGCTTGGGAAGGATTGTGAGATAGGTTGTGTCTTTTATTTCTTTTATTTTGTAAATNATTTTAATTTCTTTACAATCCATATACTCATTGTAAAGGGGAATGATGCTTTCTTAAATTTGAACTTTTCATTAGAAAAACTTAATTTAATTTTTGTAAGTTTTTTTTTGAAAGCTTAGCATCTAGTTTAGTTAACTTTGTCTTCCAACTACATTTTAATTAACATTCACTTTTTACTTCATATTCAAACATTGCAATTTACTTTTTGTGTAGTTTTAAAAATTTTACTTTACATTATAATCTTAAGAACTTATTTATAGGCATTTCCAACTTCCTTGTGGGATCGATATCTAGGACTCCATTAGAGTCTTTTATTACTTGAGCAATACGCATGCTTACGTTATTTTTAAAGGGGATTTAGTAGTTTAAAGACTTTTAAAAGATAAAACTATTTTAACTGAAGTTATTTTGTTGGGATTAATTTTCATATTCACTATTTTATTTGTCGTGTATATTTTGTAATTTTGAAAAATAATTGCAAAATTAACGCACTAAAACCACCCACATCAATGACCCCGTGTCGGTCATGATACTTCAACAAACATTGCTTGCCTAGTTGATCTCGGTGAGAAATACAAGTTAAGTCATAAGGATTGACATGTGTATGATTGTGCTAATGATCCAAAAGATCTAACTTGTGTCACTCTTACATGTTATGGACTTGCATTTAATTATACTTACTATAAAAATTTTAAATTCAATATTTTCCCACTTTTTATATTCACCGTGTTTTAAAATCTATGGATATAGCAAGCTAGGCCATATATGAGGCTAACTCTATTAAAATTCATCCCGGGTGACACTTATTGGATCCTTTGGATTCTTAGAATGGGGCCAGCAAGGTGACCCTGTCAAAGTCATACCATAGCTAGACATATGTCGAACATAAATACTAGGTTAATGAAGTTCCCATTAGATGGTGTGCTAGGCTAGGGTAAAGGATGCTAGGTAGTATTTTTGACACCTCTGGCTATTGTTATGTGTTGTGTTGTCTTATGCAAGCCATGTGTCACCTTCATGGTTTTTGGTGTGCTTGCATGCTTGTTGAGTATGATTGTATATTAGGGCAATCATCTGCAAATGCTTTACCGATATTCACACAGTCAAACTAAAGCTATTATGGGGGAGCAAGTAATGTTTTCTAACCCTTGGTTGCAAGTGCTAATAGCTCCACCAATTATAAGGCACGAATTATTATTTTGCGTTGCATGGTGAGGCCCGCTAACATCTATTTTATGTAGGATGAGTCTTTCTTTTCTCTTTTAGATGTATTTGATAGAGTCCTAGGAGAGTATACATCAGAAATAAGGTATGAGCACTGATACACCAAAAATATATTATGTTTATGTACACATTTTTATACTTATTTGTGAGATATTTCACTTTAATGGAAGGTAATTGTGTGTTTTTCTTTTAGGTACAATCAAATGAATGAAAATGATGAAAGGAGTGAAAATGTTCAAATTTAGAGCAAACATGAAGAAGGTGTGCAAAATAATTCTGGCGACTAAGCTTATAAAACTGGCTCTTACGCATCAGTAAAACTGAGAAGGTCACGCTTAAGCGCCTAGTACCTCACGCTTAAGCGCTTAAAAGTAGTTACTTGATGATTCAATGAATTTGGATGAATTTTTGAAGAGGTGTTTGAAGGTTAAAATGTGGGAAATAGTTAATGGACATGAAAATACATTCAATTGGCTTTTGAAAGGAGGGAACTCCTGGAAAATTCATTGAATGTAAGCACATTTTGAAGAGGCACCAAGGCACCTTTTGGAAAATTGTAAAAGAAGGACTTGGATTGGATTGATAAGACTTTCTCCAGCCTTCATTCCAGCGCACTAGAAAGACTTTTAAATGCCCCTCATAGCCACCGGATCAACGCTTTTCTCATATATTAATTAGGATATTTCATTGGAGAGAAGAGAGNATATTTTCCCACTTTTTATATTCACCGTGTTTTAAAATCTATGGATATAGCAAGCTAGGCCATATATGAGGCCAACTCTATTAAAATTCATCCCGGGTGACACTTATTGGATCCTTTGGATTCTTAAAATGGGGCCAGCAAGGTGACCCTGTCAAAGTCATACCATAGCTAGACATATGTCGAACATAAATACTAGGTTAATGAAGTTCCCATTAGATGGTGTGCTAGGCTAGGGTAAAGGATGCTAGGTAGTATTTTTGACACCTCTGGCTATTGTTATGTGTTGTGTTGTCTTATGCAAGCCATGTGTCACCTTCATGGTTTTTGGTGTGCTTGCATGCTTGTTAAGTATGATTGTATATTAGGGAAATCATCTGCAGGTGCTTTACCGATATTCACACATTCAAACTAAAGCTATTATGGGGGAGCAAGTAATGTTTTCTAACCCTTGGTTGCAAGTGCTAATAGCTCCACCGATTATAAGGCACGAATTGTTATTTTGCGTTGCATGGTGAGCCCCGCTAACATCTATTTTATGTAGGATGAGTCTTTCTTTTCTCTTTTAGATGTATTTGATAGAGTCCTAGGAGAGTATACATCAGAAATAAGGTATGAGCACTGATACACCAAAAATATATTATGTTTATGTACACATTTTTATACTTATTTGTGAGATATTTCACTTTAATGGAAGGTAATTGTGTGTTTTTCTTTCAGGTACAATCAAATGGATGAAAATGATGAAAGGAGTGAAAGTGTTCAAATTTAGACCAAACATGAAGAAGGTGTGCAAAATAATTCTGGCGACTAAGCTCTTAAAACTGGCTCTTACGCGCCAGTAAAACTGAGAAGGTCACGCTTAAGCGCCTAGTACCTCACGCTTAAGCGCTCAAAAGTAGTTACTTGATGATTCAATGAATTTGAATGAATTTTTGAAGATGTGTTTGAAGGTGAAAATGTGGGAAATAGTTAATGAACATGAAAATACATTCAATTGGCTTTTGAAAGGAGGGAACTCCTGGAAAATTCATTGAATGTAAGCACATTTTGAAGAGGCACCAAGGCACCTTTTGGAAAATTGTAAAAGAAGGACTTGGATTGGATTGATAAGACTTTCTCTAGCCTTCCTTCCAGCGCACTAGAAAGACTTTTAAATGCCCCTCATAGCCACCTGATCAACGCTTTTATCATATATTAATTAGGATATTTCATTGGAGAGAAGAGAAGAGTTGTAGTGTGTGAGTAGAGAGTATTATAAGAAAAAGGAAGAGAAGAGATTAAAAGAAACTTTAAGAGTTTGGTGGAGAGGATTTAAGATAAGTTTTTATCTTTTTGACTAAATTTGGTTTTAATTTAGATTTCTTGTTTGTTTGCATGATTTCTACTTTCAAACTTAAGTGTGGTTGTGTTTTCTCCATGAATTTTGAGTAGTTTTCTTTATCTTTTTCCTTAAAATTATAGGTGATTAAGTATTGAATGGAAGTTGTGTGAAGTATTAATCTTTAATGTTGGAACAAGTTGTGATGATTTTAAACCTTGTACTTCATTTACTTCTTCATTTGACCAATTAAGATGTTAATATCTGTTGTGAGAACATGTAAGATCTGAGATGGTATTATCTCAGTTACCTAATTGTAAGAATTATCAGAGATTGTATGGATAAGAATGTAATTCATATGATTAAGTGTAAATAAATAAGGAAATAAGCTTTGAAGGGTGTAGAATTAGAGGACTTTAGAGTGACAGGTTAAAACCCTCAATTTGAATTATAGTTTTAAGTTTTGATATGAGATGTTAGCCTTTACAACATTCTAATTGGACAGATTGAAGATGTAAATTAAGCAGAAAGTAATGAATCATCACAATTTGGAATAAGAGAAATCTTAAACATTCCAAATCTTACACTTGACTATTTCTTATTACAAGGAGAAAGAGAAAGAAAACTACTCAGACTTCATGGATATAACATAGCAAAATATGATTTATATGAAAATCCAAGTTTACACAGTAAAACAAAACTAAAAAAATACAAAGTACTTATCTGAAACATCTACCAAAGCAAATCCTTTAAAGTTCCTTCTTACTCCNTATGATTTATATGAAAATCCAAGTTTACACAGTAAAACAAAACTAAAAAAATACAAAGTACTTATCTGAAACTTCTACCAAAGCAAATCCTTTAAAGTTCCTTCTTACTCTAATATACACAAAAAAACATACAATAGAAAGACTCTCACCAACACACTCTCTCACACACACTCTCTTACCACACACACACACCCATGTATGCTACTGCTTTCTTGCTTCCAACCCCCTTTTGACCAGCTAATGCTTCCTTTGAATAAATCTCTTAAGATCACCAAAAGTCACTTCAAGCACCTCTTCAAAATTCATTCAAATTCATTGCACAAAAAACAAAACCCTTTCTGGCACTTAGGTGCCCAACTGTGGTNCCCATGTATGCTACTGCTTTCTTGCTTCCAACCCCCTTTTGACCAGCTAATGCTTCCTTTGAATAAATCTCTGAAGATCACCAAAAGTCACTTCAAGCACCTTTTCAAAATTCATTCAAATTCATTGCACAAAAAACAAAACCCTTTATGGCACTTAGGTGCCCAACTGTGGCGCTTAGGTGCCAACCTTATAGAATCTCATTTTAACAACATGAAGTCTAGACCCTAGATCCTGACACCTAGATGCCAGGCCACTTTTTGCTATTTTGCTCTATTTAACCCTGTTTTGCTCTATTTGTGCTCCTTTTTCTCTTAAACTCCATCTTTTGTACTTGAAATCAATAACACATAAAATACCTTTCATTAAAGTGAAACATCCTTAAAAATGAGCATAAAATGTATATATAAAAACAACACATTTTATGGCGTGTTAATTCCCCCAATATTAAACATTACTTGTCTTCAAGTAACCCATTTATTTTGTAAAGTAAATGCTTTAACTTATGGTAGTNATACCTTTCATTAAAGTGAAACATCCTTAAAAATGAGCATAAAATGTATATATAAAAACAACACATTTTATGACGTGTTAATTCCCCCAAAATTAAACATTACTTGTCTTCAAGTAACCCATTTATTTTGTAAAGTAAATGCTTTAACTTATTGTAGGGGGTTTCATTAAAGATTGCTATACTTTAACCCCATGAATGTGATGGTGAAACTTTTGCAAATAAAATTTAATAACCGAGATTAAAACTGAGGTATAAGAGTATCTAATACTTAAGTTAAGAATTTTGTTTTTCTTTTCATTTCAAAAATAATTGTAATTTTTCAGACATTGGAATCCTAGAAAAAAATTTAAAAGATAGAATTATATGAGAACACTACTAATAAAGATTTGACTAATAGAACCCTTAAGATAATTCAAGCGNTTAAAAGATAGAATTATATGAGAACACTACTAATAAAGATTTGACTAATAGAACCCTTAAGATAATTAAAGCGAAGCCAATTTTAAATTAAGCATTTCCTCAAGCTTCTTCTCACACATTTTTCTTCTAACTTTTCTTTTTCTTTGATATTGCTTTTCTCTTTCTTTCAGGATCTTTTTTAATCCTTTATTTTATTTTCTTTTTATGTGAGGATTACTATAACTGGATAGCCTTTAATTATTTTGAACTTCACTATCCTCTTCATAAAGTTAAGAACTTCTCACATTCCATTACTTGATAATGTGTATTAGCATAAATATGATTTTCATAGAGTCTCTAGTCTTTTTAAAGTTTAAATCTAAGATCCTTAGTGTTTCAAAAAAATAATTTTTCTTACTTTGAATAGTAAAATCATATTCCTATACTATTATACAAAATATGGTAACCTTAGCACTACTCTTAATCACTAAAATTTTTTACTTAAGTGTAATTAAACATTCATAGAATTAAAAATATAGTTCTCTACAGATAACACTACATATGAGNATACAAAATATGGTAACCTTAGCACTACTCTTAATCACTAAAATTTTTTACTTAAGTGTAATTAAACATTCAAAGAATTAAAAATATAGTTCTCTACAGATAACACTACATATCACATGTTATGTTAAATAATTTTTAAATAAAGTTTATTAAGGACAAAGAAAGTTTAATAATTTTAGTAAAAGCTTTTCTCCCTCCCTTAAACTTGAATTTTTATATAGTTTCAGAAATTTTAGTACAAAATAAGTATAAGGAAAGAGAAAAATTTTAATAGAATTTTCATCTATCAACAAGCTATGAACATGAAAATAATATTGGTACAATTAGTAAAAATATGTATGCATAGCAGTAAGTAAACATGTTTAGCATAAAAATTAAAAAGTAAAGAACCACTCTCAGACACTAGTACAAATATGAAATGGAGAGAAAGGTAATTAGTAGTGTAGTGAAAACTAAAAAATTCAGAATCCTCATCAGTTGTAAACATAAATATCACAATGTACAACAGAATCAAAAAACTAAAGGTTAGCAATAACAAGGGAAACTAAAAACAACAAAACTCAAAATAACTACTCCTCCTTATCATCCTCAACATCATTTTCATCCTTATCCATAACCTTGCGGCATCAAACATCTAATAATGATGATAAATACAGAACTCTATGTTTTGATCTCCACTCATAAAACCCACTAGGGAAGTATTGAAACTCGCTTCATAATTACTCTTTTATTTCAGATAATGTTCTAAATGTTCCTAATGTTCTTCATTTTCTTGCAGCAGACACTATACAAAAAGTATGTCAACTTGTCTCTGCNAATACAGAACTCTATGTTTTGATCTCCACTCATAAAACCCACTAGGGAAGTATTGAAACTCGCTTCATAATTCCTCTTTTATTTCAGATAATGTTCTAAATGTTCCTAATGTTCTTCATTTTCTTGTAGCAGACACTATACAAAAAGTATGTCAACTTGTCTCTGTAACTACTCAAGTACAATGTCCACACTAAAAGGAGGATGCACAAAGCTGAAGTAGATAGAATATCATAAGCTCTAGCCTGAGATCTTCCATATAAGTCCACATTAGCATTACCGATAGGCTTTAATGGCTGTAGTAGCTTTTTTAAATCTTAAATTTAATGTCAGATTGCTTGCAACTATTAAAANAAGTAGATAGAATATCATAAGCTCTAGCCTGAGATCTTCCATATAAGTCCACATTAGCATTACTGATAGGCTGTAATGGCTGTAGTAGCTTTTTTAAATTTTAAATTTAATGTCAGATTGCTTGCAACTATTAAAGATAAGAGAAGGTGACACGACTAAAAATTACCTAATTTTTCATATATATTTTACGCTCAATTTTAATGGTTTTTAATGATTTTAAACTTTAAAGGAATGTATTTTGCATATTTTCTATTTCTGGTATGGGAAATGGAATTTTGGAGAAAATGAAGCAAAAATGGTGCAATTTGGCGTAGAAACGAGCAAGAAAGAAAATTTTGACTGGGCACATTTTGATATGACTTTCTATGCTTAGTTTAATTTAAATTTCTCACATCTTTTTGAATAAAATTACACTTTAAAGAAAGTTTGTTTTCATGTTTATTTTTTTGGTATATCTCTTAGGAGTGAAACACAACTGAAACAGGGCGAAATGGAGCTGAAACAAAACCAAATAGAGTAAAAGGGTAAAGCTGCTATAAAGTGGTGCCTGAGGTGCCAGAGACGATACAAGACAAATTAAGGTGGCTTGAGACAAACTTTGAATGGATTTTAAAGGCTCCAAATGATTCAAATGCCCCATGGAGTGATTTAATGCATCTAGACACTTTGGAAAGCTCCTTAATGAAGGGATATGTCTCTTGAATTAATGGACATGTCTTTTGGGATTCAAAAGATGTGAATTTTTTAGAGAATTTGGGAGGGAGTTTTGATTTTTTTTTTTTTGAAAGGAGGCAGCCCTTAATTAAAAATTAGAGGAGTCTAGGTCATGAAGGTGGTGTGAGAGTGAGAGGAAGGCTTTGGAGAAGAGAGGACTTTCTTCTAGGGTTTNGCTCCTTAATGAAGGGATATGTCTCTTGAATTAATGGACATGTCTTTTGGGATTCAAAAGATGTGAATTTTTGAGAGAATTTGGGAGGGAGTTTTGATTTTTTTTTTTTAAAGGAGGCAGCCCTTAATTAAAAATTAGAGGAGTCTAGGTCATGAAGGTGGTGTGAGAGTGAGAGGAAGGCTTTGGAGAAGAGAGGACTTTCTTCTAGGGTTTTAAGAGGAGAAAGAAGGTGAGAGATTTCTTCTTCATTACATTTCTAGGAGAGAATTGAGTGTGATTGTAATGAGAGAAAGTGCTTAAAGGGAACTTCTAGTGATTTTATTGTGGAGTGTGAGATAAGTTATATTTTTTTCTTTCCTTATTTTGTAAACTTGTTTTTATATATGAAATCAGTGTTTTTTCATATCATTCTTATGAATTCTAAGTAGTCTTCTTTACCCTTCTTCCTACAATGAATTTTATTTTTGTGAAGAATTAATTTTGTTATGGAAGGTTTTTAATGCCAATAAATTGTGATAATTTGAACTCTGATCCTCATTTACTTTTCAATTTGGCCAATTGGAATGTTAAATTTTTTTTTAGAAACATAAGATCAAAAAAGCCTATGCTTTCAACAACAAGGTAAGAGTCACATTCAATTTCATGTGTGAGAATGTAATCCATCGGGTTGAGTGCAACTAAATAAGGAAGTATACTTTGTTGGATGTAGATTTGGAGATTGTAAGGTAATAGATTAAAATCTCCAATTTGGTTCAGTTCATGGGAAACTAATGTGAGATTGTTAGCCCTCAGGGAAGGGTGAAGTGGGAGCTCTCAAGTGAGAGCTGGTATCCTCCCAACATAACCATGGAATAAGGGACCAAACTCTAGATTGGTCAATGTTCTTTATGCACTTGACAGAGGGTAAAGAATAAGATTGCTTCTATTTAGCACAATACAATTTTATATATAGTTTTAAATGATTTTAATTACTCCACTAATCATGTATTCATTATAAAGGGGAATGTTGTTTTCTTAAATTTGAACTATTCATCACAAAACTTTATTTAGTCTTAGTAATTTTAACTTTGAAGTTTAGAAATTAGTTTAGTAAACTTAGTTCTTTTAGTTACACTTCTATTAGCATTCATTAAACCCATTTTAAATTTTCTTTTTTACTTTAATTTTTATAGTTTGAATATTGTGATTTATGTTATTAGCATATGAATTTTTATCTTCCAAACTAAGACTTGATAGTACTAAACTAGAATTAGCCTAAGGGATTTCTTACAGCGCTTCTTTGTAAGATCGATACTGGAGTTTTTAAAGAAAACCCTATATTACTTGAAGCGATGCGTGCACTTGCGTGGAACCCATAGTGTGTGAACTATTTTATATATTTATATAACATTTCAATTTTGTACATTAAATACTTAATATAAAGTGGGACAAGATTTTGACCATATTTTTGGAAGCTAAATTGCTGCGTAAGTTTGGGACGATTTATGTTTTTGACACTGTTATCGAGGATTTTAATTGACATAAAACACATAAAAAAATAGCACACACTAGGGGCGCATCAAGTTTTGGCACCGTTGCCGGGGAAGCTTCGGTAAGAACTTTAGTAGAATTTTAGTTAAACGTGTAAGACTTGGATTTGGAATTTATAGTATTATTATATAGTGTGTCTAATTATTGTGTGTTTATTTTAATGAAATTCCAAAATATCAAAAATATTTATGATATCTGTACTATTAGTTAAGTCTTTATATTTGTATACGTAGTTCAGGAGCTGCAGATCTTGAATTTTACAAATCAGTTTTTTGAAAAAACTTTATGAATTTAATGTAGAAATGGCAGATCAACTATATAATGAATATTCAAATTTGGATTATAATGCTAGTAGCTTTGAAAGAGTAAACCTCAAGAGAATGGAAAATTTTCAAGAAGATATTCATACAATTTTAATTTCTGAGGTTGCAAATTTTGAGAGGATGTTAGATTAATACTTAGAAACATAANGATCAACTATATAATGAATATTCAAATTTGGATTATAATGCTAGTAGCTTTGAAAGAGTAAACCTCAAGAGAGTGGAAAATTTTCAAGAAGATATTCAGACAATTTTAATTTCTGAGGTTGCAAATTTTGAGAGGATGTTAGATCAATACTTAGAAACATATCCTCAAGGAACCCCAATTATTAAGAAAATTCATTTGGATAATGGATTGAAACTAGCCATGAGATAAATAATTCTTATTCTGATTATTACAATCCAGGTTGGGAAAATCATTTGAATTTTAACAGGAATAATAATTTTAGGGGAGAAGACCAATTTTTGGAAGATAATCAATTTAATCGGACATGTAGTTGGAATAATCAATGGCTATTATAATAATGAACTTTCTNAATCCAGGTTGGGAAAATCATTTGAATTTTAACAGGAATAATAATTTTAGGGGAGAAGACCAATTTTTGGAAGATAATCAATTTAATCGGACATGTAGTTGGAATAATCAATGGCTATTATAATAATGAACTTTCTTTTTCTCATGAATTTAACTCTAACCCACATAATGAGGAGAAGGAGTCACTGCTAAAATAAGATGTGATTCAATTGGTGGGTCAATTGGAAAGTTAAAAAATTGAGCTAGAAAATTAAGAGGTCGCAAAAAGGAATATAGAAAACCAACTGAGGCAGATTATTAATGCAATTAACAGTTACCACCCCAAAGAGATTTTACCTGGTGACCATGAGATAAACNCAATTGGAAAGTTAAAAAATTGAGCTAGAAAATTAAGAGGTCGCAAAAAGGAATATAGAAAACCAACTGAGGTAGATTATTAATGCAATTAACAGTTACCACCCCAATGAGATTTTACCCGGTGACCATGAGATAAAGCCTAAGGAGATGAATGATGAGAAATTTAAAATTATCGAACAAATATTTAGAAGAGAATTTGAGGATATGTTTTAAAATAAGTTTGAATTGAGAAACAGGANGATGAATGATGAGAAATTTAAAATTATCGAACAAATATTTAGAAGAGAATTTGAGGATATGTTTTAAAATAACTTTGAATTGAGAAACAGAAATAAGGGGATTGAAAAACCAATGAAAAAAATTCCTAAGGAATTAGAAAAACCTATTTCCTCAATTAAGATAAATATAGAAAGGAAACCTCTACCATTTACTCAGTGCCAAGGGGAAGATTTGAAAGACAACCCCGACCAAAAAAGTAACCTAGAAGATTTTGATCCAAAATTTGAATTATTTAGAGAGAATCCGATCCAAAATTTGGGAGATCATGAAGTATCTTATAAATATACATTTCTTATAAAATTTAATGATGATATTGATATGAAAATTGAGAAAATCACTAAAAGAATAATGGATCTAGAAAGAAATATGAGGAATAAGGATATGAATCAATCTGAAAAGGAAGAGCTGAAAGAAAATTTTAAATGCGAGGACTTTGTAGGAATCCTTGAATCTAAAAAAGATTAGGTGATTGATCAAGGATTACTTAAATGAAATTTTGNATGAATCAATCTGAAAAGGAAGAGCTGAAAGAAAATTTTAAATTCGAGGACTTTGTAGGAATCCTTGGATCTAAAAAAGATTAGGTGATTGATCAAGGATTACTTAAATGGAATTTTAATCCAGGTGGAATCATTTATTGAGCTAGCAACATTAAATGAAGTGCTTTATGGGAGGAAACCCATAGTTATAGGTGTGATTTGATTTAGTGTGCTTGAGAGTTATGATTATTAGTGTTGTATTGTGTTTGCTTTAGTATGGATTAATCAGTTTGATTGATGATTGGTCGATGTTTGGATTGTTAATGGTTTGATTTAAATTTTGTACGTTATGAGGGAGGTGATTATTTAACTTCTTATTATGGCTAGACTTATATATTCTCTTGTAGTAGTTGGATTAACGAGTACACCATGACTCGGGTCTCACCCAGACTTAAGTTTTACAAGAGACACCATTAATTTTAACAGCGACAGTTCCATCTCAATTTTGTTACTTCTTTTCTCTGACTTTTTTTTTTTCATTTTATAGGAGTAGCTAACCTANTATTAGTGTTGTATTGTGTTTGCTTTAGTATGGATTAATCAGTTTGATTGATGATTGGTCGATGTTTGGATTTTTAATGGTTTGATTTAAATTTTGTACATTATGAGGGAGGTGATTCTTTAACTTCTTATTATGGCTAGACTTATATATTCTCTTGTAGTAGTTGGATTAACGAGTACACCATGACTCGGGTCTCACCCAGACTTAAGTTTTACAAGAGACACCATTAATTTTAACAGTGACAGTTCCATCTCAATTTTGTTACTTCTTTTCTCTGACTTTTTTTTTCATTTTATAGGAGTAGCAAACCTCTTTGACCANTTGTTAGCCCTCAGGGAAGGGTGAAGTGGGAGCTCTCAAGTGAGAGCTGGTATCCTTCCAACATAACCATGGAATAAGGGACCAAACTCTAGATTGGTCAATGTTCTTTATGCACTTGACAGAGGGTAAAAAATAGGATTGCTTCTATTTAGCACAATACAATTTTATATATAGTTTTGAATGATTTTAATTACTCCACTAATCATGTACTCATTATAAAGAGGAATGTTGTTCTCTTAAATTTGAACTATTCATCACAAAACTTTGTTTAGTCTTAGTAATTTTAACTTTGAAGTTTAGAAATTAGTTTAGTAAACTTAGTTCTTTTAGTTACACTTCTATTAGCATTCATTAAACCCATTTTAAATTTTCTTTTTTACTTTAATTTTTATAGTTTGAATATTGTGATTTATGTTATTAGCATATGAATTTTTATCTTCCAAACTAAGACTTGATAGTACTAAACTAGAATTAGCCTAAGGGATTTCTTACAGCGCTTCTTTGTAAGATCGATACTGGAGTTTTTAAAGAAAACCCTATATTACTTGAAGCGATGCGTGCACTTGCGTGGAACCCATAGTGTGTGAACTATTTTATATATTTATATAACATTTCAATTTTGTACATTAAATACTTAATTTAAAGTGGGACAAGATTTTGACCATATTTTTGGAAGCTAAATTGCTGCGTAAGTTTGGGACGATTCATGTTTTTGACACTGTTATCGAGGATTTTAATTGACATAAAACACATAAAAAAATAGCACACACTAGGGGCGCATCAAGTTTTGGCACCGTTGCCGGGGAAACTTCGGTAAGAACTTTAGTAGAATTTTGGTTAAACGTGTAAANTCAGAAATACAATAATTTCATCAAGCTCCAATTCAATAGGATTGAATTCAGAATAGTAGCAATCCTGAACAGGAGGCAATTGGTATATTGCATTGATCCGCTAAGGGGTAAATTCAACTCCCCTCTCTCGAACAAACACTTCATTTTAGGTACCTCAAGGAGATTCATATAAAATTCTTAAACCACAGAAATAACTACTACAACAGTGAAGTAGCAGAAACTTTCCNATTGCATTGATCCGCTAAGGGGTAAATTCAACTCCCCTCTCTCGAACAAACACTTCATTTTAGGTACCTCAAAGAGATTCATTTAAAATTCTTAAACCACAGAAATAACTACTACAACAGTGAAGTAGCAGAAACTTTCACAGTCACAAGCAACAACAACCACTAGGACTAAAAAACTTTGTTCAGTTATGAACTTCTTCGATAAGAGAAACTCATTGTATCAATCTTGTGCTTTCAAATTGAAAAATTTTTTATTATCGAATACTCCCCCCTCCTTCCTCTTTTTTTTGGAGCCTTATCAAAATCTAAAAAAAACTGAAATAAATTCCAAATATAAGTTTTAAAGGCTCTAACAAGCAATTTCCAAGCAAACAAACTCTTCCACTATGGATTCTTACTAATTTCTCCATATTTTCAATATTTTTTAAATTTATGTAATGTAGAAGAAATCCATGATGAAAGAAGAAAATGTCATAAGCAAAGTGTGTATTTTACCTGAAGAATAAGAAGTCCAAAGTTCTAGGCCTTAAATTACTAAGATTTGCAAGTTATGTGAAGCCCTAAGGAGGTGTTATAGTGCTAACGCAGAAGAAAATAAAGTTCAAGCTCAAAAATAGTGTCAAACCAGGTAGTTTCACAATTTAATGGGCAAAACTGGTAGTTTAGTTGGCTTGACGCCTAGGCATTGGATTTGGCGCTTCAATGCCATACTTCTTGGGTAACTGTCGCATAGGCTCCAGGTTCTGGTGCCTAGGTGCGAGTGCCGAACATTGAAATTTTTTATTTTTATTAGTATAAGTACAGAAAACCTAAGACCTCTGAACCTAACTTACTCAATTAAACATCATTTTAATAATTAATCATCTTCCAATCATCTTCTAACTTTTAGTGATCTAGGCTTGATATTTAAATTCATTTGATGGGATTTAGAAGGATAACATGATTGATGATAGACATTTCTAAGCACTGCAAGCCCAACTTTACTGGTAGGTACAAAAAATCCTTAATGACCTAAATTTGCCTTAGGGGCATCAACTCAAATAAATTTTAAGTGAAATATCAAATGATTAATTGAGTACCTTGTTTTGGGATGATTAAGATGTCAGGGTTTACCAAGTAATGGGGTAATTTTTAATTTGACCTGGGATGATTAATGAAGCAATATGATAAGTTTAAAAGAACTCAAATGTTTCAAGAGATCTTTAAAGCAGTTCAGGGTCATTCCCCAAATACATTGGAATCTTTTGGATATTTTTAAGGACAAATTAAACTTGCTATATTTTGTTCTAAAATCATCCACTAAGATCTTTCATGACTCAATAAGTCATAGTTTCAGGGAGATACACCCTCAACTATTTTTAATTTTTGCAAAGTTATATATATATATATTGTGAAAACTAACGTTTTAGTGGAAATGCCAAGAAGATGAGAGGTACGTTTTTATATCATTAATTAAATTGAGTAATTTTACTTTCTATAATTTCCTTTCGCTGCAAAATATTATAACTACTTGGCTGTGCACCTTACTTTACTTACAAAATCAAAACCATTTTGAAAAATAAATAAAATTTTCAAAAATTTTAAACAAATTATTTCAAAGGTNAGGAATAAAAATAAATTTTAAAGTTAGTCACTTCCTTTTTGTTTAATATTATTGCAAGAATGTTTTAAGCTAGATTTACTTTCTCCTACAGTCATCCTATCCTGATTGTGCACGTATATGAATTTGAGAAGGTGTTGNAGGAATAAAAATAAATTTTAAAGTTAGTCACTTCCTTTTTGTTTAATATTATTGCAAGAATGTTTTAAGCTAAATTTACTTTCTCCTACAGTCATCCTATCCTGATTGTGCACGTATATGAATTTGAGAAGATGTTGTAGTAGTTAGTAGATTCAACTTTTACTTTTTCTTCCAACTACATTTTATGAAATTAAGTGTAAAATATTTAAAAATTCAAGTTCGGGGGAAATAATTTTTTTTTAAAAAAGAAGTAAACTAAATTTTATTTGTCGNGATTCAACTTTTACTTTTTCTTCCAGCTACATTTTATGAAATTAAGTGTAAAATATTTAAAAATTCAAGTTTGGGGGAAATAAATTTTTTTTAAAAAAAGAAATAAACTAAATTTTATTTGTCCTCAATTAATTATATTTTTAAAATTTGTTTACCATGACTTTGGATATTAGAGTTTAACATTAAATGACTATATTTATGTTTATAAATATTATGGTAAATTTAGGTAAAATTTTTTAATAACGAAGTTCAATTCTAAAGTTAAGGATATTTGGTATGAAAGGATAAGACTATGTTTTTTTCTTTTTAAAGTAAAGGAAATTGTATTTTTAAAATATTAAAAATTTTAGAGTTTCATGTAAGAAGAAAAGGATGAGACTTTAAGAAAAATCATCAAAACTAACATGAATTTATAAAGTGAAGAAAGGTACAAAGTTTTAACTTTAAGAAGAGGATAGTGAAGTTCAAAATTGTTAAAGGATATCTACATATAATAATCCTCACATGAAAAAGAAAAGAAAAGAAAGGATTGAAAACATTCTGAATAAAAAAAAAAAGAAAAAAAGAAAAGAAAGAAAATAGAAAAAAAGGAATGTGAGGAGAAGCTTGAGGGGATGCCTAATAAAAAATTGTCTTCACTTGNAAATTGTTAAAGGATATCTACATATAATAATCCTCACATGAAAAAGAAAAGAAAAGAAAGGATTGAAAACATCCTGAATAAAAAAAAAAGAAAAAAAGAAAAGAAAAAAAAGAAGAAAAAAAGGAATGTGAGGAGAAGCTTGAGGGGATGCCTAATAAAAAATTGTCTTCACTTAAATCATCTTGAGGAAAAGGCTTTATTACATTTTATAAACTTATTTTTGAGTATTAGAACCCTTAATAGTAAATTTTTCATGAAATTCTATTCATATGGATATTCTAAGTATCATTAATATAATAAATTACAGTTCTTCTTGAAATAAATGGACACTCAGAAATCTTAGATTTGATTACTTACTATTCTTATACTTATATTTTTAATCTAAGTTATTAAAATTTTTTCTTAAATTATACTATTTTATTTAAACTAAAGTATTGAATTTTATAAGTTAATCTCTATCCTAAGTCATATTTTTATGCAGTAAAATAGTCACATGAGGACAAGTAACTTTTCNTTACTATTCTTATACTTATATTTTTAATCTAAGTTATTAAAATTTTTTCTTAAATTATACTATTTTATTTAATAAACTAAAGTATTGAATTTTATAAGTTAATCTCTATCCTAAGTCATATTTTTATGCAGTAAAACAGTCACTTGAGTACAAGTAACTTTTAAGTTTGGGGAATTTTGACATGCTTAAAAATTACCTACTTTTTTATATATTTTTTATGCTCAATTTTAATGATTATTAATGATATTACTCTTTAATGGAAGGTATTTTGCATATTTTTGCTTTCAGCTATAGAAAATGGACTTTTGGAGAAAATGAAGCAAAAATGGTGCACTTTAGAGTAACAACTAACAAGAAAAAAAATTCTAACTTAACACATTTCGATATGTCATTCTATGCTTAGTCTAATTTACATTTCTCACATATTTTTGAATAAAATTACCATTTAAAAAAAGTTTGTTTTCATGCTAATTTTGTAGGTATATTTTTTAGGAGCAAAACACAACTGAAACGAGGCGAAATGGAGCCAAATAGAGCAAAATGGTGGAGTTGCTGCAAGATGGTTCTTAGGGCGATAAAACCCAAAGAACTGGTGCCTGAGGCTCCGAAAATAGTGCCTAAGGTGCCAAAGATGATATAAGACAGATTAAGGCTATTCAAAACAAATTTTTAGCGGATATTGAAGGCTCCAAATGATTTAAACGCCCCATGAAATGATTCAATGCATCTAGACACTTTAGAAGGATCTTTAATGAATGGATATATCACTTGAATGAATGGATATGTCTTTTAGGATTCAAAAGGTGTAATTTTTTTAGAGAACTTGGGAGGAAATTTTGAATTCTTTTTGAAAAGAGGCAGCCTCTAATTAAAAAGAAGAGAATTATAGGTCATGAGGGTGTCGTGAGAGACTTTGGAGAAGAGAAGATTTTATTCTATGGTTGTAAGAGGGGAGGGAATGTCTGAAATTTACTCTTCATTACATTTCTAAGAGAGAATTGAGTGTGATTATAAAGAGAGAAAGTGCTTAAAGGGAACTTCTAGGGTTTTTCTTGGGAAGGCGTGTGAGATAAGTTATGTTCTTTTCCTTCTTTATTTTGTAAACTTGTTTTTATATATTAAATTCATGTTTTGTAGTACCCTTCTCATGAATTCTATGTAGTTTTCTTTATCCTTCTCCCTATAATGAGATTTGGTTTTGTGAAGAATTAATTTTTTTATGGAAGATTTTTAATGTCAATAAATTTTGATGATTTGAACTTTGATCTTCATTTTCTTTTGATTTTGCCAATTGAAAGGTTAAAATTCTTGAAAAACATAACATCCCAAAGCGCTATGCTTTCTACAACAAGGTAAGAGTCACATTCAATTTCATGGGTGAAAATGTAATCCAGGGAGTTTAGTGCAAATAAATTGGGAAATATACTTTGCTGGATGCAGAATTTAAAATTTTATGGTGAGAGATTAAAATCCTTAATTTGATCTAGTTGATTGGAAACTAATGTGAGATTGTTATCTGTCAGGCGAGGGAGAAGTGTGAGCTCTACATTAAGAGTCGGTATCCTCCCAATCTAACCATGAAATTAGTGACCAAACTCTGGATTAGTCAATGTTCTTATGCACTTAACAGAGGGTAAAGAATAATATTGTTGCTATTTAGCACAATACAATTTTATTTATAATTTTAAATGATTTGAATTACTCCACCAATCATGTACTCATTAAAAAGAGGAAGGATGTTTTCTTAAATTTGAACTCTTCGTCACAAAACATAGTTTAGTCTAAATAAATGTAACTTTGAAGTTTAGAAATTAGTTAAGTAAACTTAGTTCTTTTGTTTACATTTCTGTTAGAATCATTAAACCCATTTTAACTTATCTTTCTTACTTTAAATAGTTTGAATATTATGATTTATTCTATTATCATAAGAATTTCCATCTTATAAACTAAGACTTAATAGTAGTATACTAGAATTAACCTAAGAGATTTCTTACTACGCTTCTCTATGGGATCGATACTAGGGGTTTTTTAATGAAATCTCTATATTAATTGAAGCGATACATGCACTTGCGTAGAACCCTTACTGTGTGAACTATTATTTATATTTTATATAATATTTGAATTATGCACATTAAATACTTAATATAAATTGGGTCAAGATTTTGGCCATATTTTTGGAAGTTAAATTACAGTGTATGTTTGGGACAAGTCAAGTTTTTGGCACTTTTACGAGGGATTTAAATTGACATAAAACAACAGAAAAATAGCACACACCAAGGGCGCATGAGAAGGGTATCCCAAACCTGTTGTTGTACTTGCTCTAGCAGACATGAAAATAGACTTGTAAATGATAAAGTAAAGATCAATTTGTTTCATCTTCTGAATGCAATAGCTTGGAATGTAACTCTCCCTGGTTAATTCACTCAAATAATTTATAGGAAGAAGTCAAGCAGAGATAAAATAATGTCAGGCTTTAGATGGGGCATTAAGCATCGAAGAAGAAAAATTTACTTTATGTTCATTCTTATCATTCCAAACTTCATGCTCATCTCTCAGAAATACAATAATTTCATCAAGCTCCAATTCAATAGGATTGAATTCAGAATAGTAGCAATCCTGAACAGGAGGCAATTGGTATATTGCATTGATCCGCTAAGGGGTAAATTCAACTCCCCTCTCTCGAACAAACACTTCATTTTAGGTACCTCAAAGAGATTCATTTAAAATTCTTAAACCACAGAAATAACTACTACAACAGTGAAGTAGCAGAAACTTTCCCAGTCACAAGCAACAACAACCACTAGGACTAAAAAACTTTGTTCAGTTATGAACTTCTTCGATAAGAGAAACTCATTGTATCAATCTTGTGCTTTCAAATTGATAAATTTTTTATTATCGAATACTCCCCCCTCCTTCCTCTTTTTTTTGGAGCCATATCAAAATCTAAAAAAAACTGAAATAAATTCCAAATATAAGTTTTAAAGGCTCTAACAAGCAATTTCCAAGCAAACAAACTCTTCCACTATGGATTCTTACTAATTTCTCCATATTTTTCAATATTTTTTAAATTTATGTAATGTAGAAGAAATCCATGATGAAAGAAGAAAATGTCATAAGCAAAGTGTGGATTTTACCTAAAGAATAAGAAGTCCAAAGTTCTAGGCCTTAAATCACTAAGATTTGCAAGTTATGTGAAGCCCTAAGGAGGTGTTATAGTGCTAACGCAGAAGAAAGTAAAGTTCAAGCTCAAAAATAGTGTCAAACCAGGTAGTTTCACAATTTAATGGGCAAAACTGGTAGTTTAGTTGGCTCGACGCCTAGGCATTGGATTTGGCGCTTCGATGCCATACTTCTTGGGTAACTGTCGCGTAGGCTCCAGGTTCTGGTGCCTAGGTGCGAGTGCCGAACATTGAAATTTTTTATTTTTATTAGTATAAGTACAGAAAACCTAAGACCTCTGAACCTAACTTACTCAATTAAACATCATTTTAATAATTAATCATCTTCCAATCATCTTCTAACTTTTAGTTTGCACAAGTACCTCCTAAATACAAACAATTTAAATGACCCAAGCACAGTAACACCATATATCACTCATAAAACTAATATAAACTCACTAACATAAATATAAGTTCAATACATACTAACTAAACATCAATCCAACATAAGAAACTAAGAAAATACAAACGTATTCACATACAATATGCGGACATAACGACACCTACATATCAGAGTTCGTCATGTCAAACACACTTAAATATCAAATTTTCCAACACAAAGCTCCTACCACTAAAAATTATTAATGTTATTCTCCTCCACCTTCTCAATCATCAAATTTTTATGCACAAACATGTTATTTAAAGGACAGTGAGAAAATTCTTTAGCAAACTTCTCTTCAATCGAGTTGTTCTTCTAATACATCCTTACTCGCGCCTTCTAGAAACATGCCATATGATCAAATGGATGTTTCATTTGATAGTCCAGATGATCAAAATGAAGGGAAATGTAGTTAAACTTGGTATGGATAATTGTTATGATCTATTGTATCTTCTTGATCTTTCCAGTAAAGCCTTCGATGCTAAGTGCAAGAAATCCATTGAAATAGGTCTAGACATCCTTGTTGATTGATTTCTTCATATCAAACACTCCATTGCTCCTACTCTCCATAGCCACAAGGAAAAGTTGATCTTGCACTCACTTCCTCCTCCCAAATGGTCTCTCATTCCTAGATATTAAAGCCCTAGGATCATCAGGCTAGTTTATAGAGGTTTTAAAGGGAAGAAGTGGGTTCAAACTTCCAAGGGGCGGTTTATCCATGTTTTCTGAACCGTGGCACCTAGGCAAAGGATTTTCACACTTAGGCAGTAGATCTTGCACTTAAGCACCTAGCTCACTGCAAATTGGCGCCTAGGCGCTAGGTTTTAGGGCATAGGTGCCTAGGCGCTGATGCCCAATTAAGTACCGCTTCGCCTTGCGTCCGATTATCTCATCTCAACATTATCAATATCATTAAATTAGTTTTTTATGACTCCTCACATATTTTAGGTCCCACTAAAACTTAGTACATTTAGCATAACAGTGATGATCAAGGACAAAATCAATCCACATAGATAAGCATGGGTTGTCTCCCACAAAGCACTTGATTTAATGTCATCAGCCCGACGTATCCAGTGTTTCACTTTGGCTTACCAAACATCAGACTTCATCATATAGATGCTTGTTTCAACATATGTAAGGTTCCAATCTATGTCCATTTTCTTTAAATATTGTTTCATTTTTTGGATCACTAATATTCAAAGCACCATGCAGATAGAATTTTATTATAATAAATGGCCCCAACCACCTCGACTTATGTTTTCCTGAAAATAATTTCAATATTTTACTATAAAGTAAAACTTCTTATCTAGGCTCAAAATATTTTTATAAAATTTTTTGATCATGCCAAATCTTTATATTTTCCTTATAAATTTTTGCATTATAATAACTATCATTTCTAATTTCCTCAAACTCAATTAATTGTAAAAAATATTTCTCATTAGCATCTTTTAAATTAGAATTAAATTTCGTAAGAGCCTAATAAGCTTTATGCTCTAATTCAACTGGCAAGTGATAACTGACCCGACCTACAATTACACAGATATTTATATTCCTTAATATGCCAAATATTAGACCTAAGTTATATTTAGCGGCTAGTGAGAACAAATGTAATATGATAAAATTTAAAGAAATAGTTTTCTCACTAGGGGTACTACAGAAGTATATGTATTGTTTGAAGTAATATAGGATTTTCTATTAAAAACCCCTAATATAAATCCCAACAAAGAACCATAAAAGAAAAGAAATGAAATTAAGGAATTTTAACTTTTAGAGAACTTTACTTAAGACAACAGAAAATATCTAAAGTAATAATGATGAAATTAAGTTTACTAATTTCTACTAATGCAAGTAAAAGTAAAAGCAATGATTTTAGAAAATATAGAAAAAGAGACTTTCTCCTTGCACATAATTCATAATCAGTGTAAGATTTCAAATATTTAGAGGTCTAAATATGCTATTGTGACAAATAGGAGCATACCAATTCTTTACTTCTTTTGAAGTGTAAAGAAAATTGACTAATCTAAAGTTAATGTCAACATGTATAGTATTGTTGGTATGTTCTAGTCTCTCACTCCAGATTACCCACTGTGCCCTTTCTATAGGACCTACTAGTGACCCTTAGTTCAAATCTCTAGACCAATTTCATAAAAAAACCTTTTCTGTCACTCTAGAAACATCAATTATATGCCCATCAAATATTATCTCTCTATCTATTTGCACTCCCCCACAGACGATCGCCACTGCTCTTTCCAAAGCAAAATGTGATACTGTTGACCTCACTTTTGGTTGAAGTCTAGTTTTCCTCTTTAGTATCCTAGGGTCTAGCCACAGAACTTACTTGTTGACTATTCCTAGAGGACTAGAAAGGAATCCTCACCATTAGAAATTCTAAACTCTTCTTTACTAAACTTGAAGTTTCACATATTGGTCCTAACTTCTAGTACTTACTAGGTGGGGTCAATATGAAGGAGCTCAAGGAGAGTTCCCATAAGACTACTTGGCCTTAGGGTACACTTCCACTCACAACCTTAAACCCAAATCTACCTAATTTTGATCCCTTGACCGTTTGGGAGGCTGATGTGGATGGTCCCCCTAGACCCCTTAGCACTAGGCTAAGGTTTAGCTAAGACCAATACATGAAGGACCCAAAGTAGGGAATTCTATTAGTCCATAGCTTAAGTAGGGTGATTGACACCCCAATTTTACTAAAATACCAAACTTAGCCTTTTGCCCGAAAATCTACCCAATTTACCAAATTGCCTTTGAAACCCCAAAATTGGCCAAATTTTCCAAAATAATCCAAATCACCCTAATTTGTAAAAAAATCATTTCAAATCATTTCAAATAACCCATATTGGCCAAAACACGCTAAAATTTTCAAAATTATCAAAATACACCTCATTTGGCCAAAATTACCAAAATACCCTTGATTACCCAAATTGTCCCAAAACCTTCAAAATCACTTCAAATGTCCCCAAAATCAATTTTAACCACTCCATTGAGCTCAATTTGACCAATTTTGACCAAAGGCCCCAAATTACCTTTAAAGATCTCAATTACCCCAATTCACCTCTAATGTCCACCAATTTGATCCCAATCTTCCCCAATTTCAATTATAAACTCAAATTAATAATGTTCAAGCTTGATTTAAACCAAATCCAAGTTCAATTGACCCACATTTGAATCTAATTTCAACCTAAAAAGCCTCAATTTGACCCAAAACCAAAATCTCACTCAATTGTACCCCCAAATCTATCAAATTGCCCCAATTTTATATGATGAACTCTTTAATACATTTCCACATATCAAATTGAACCTCAAATTGGCCTTGTTCAAGCCTCAATTTTAGTCAACTTGGACCGAAACCTTAATTTTGCCCCAAATTGACCATGTCCCCAAATTCAACCAAATTGACATAACCCCAAAATTTCCACTCAATTTCTATCCAAAACTCTTCATTACAATCTTTAAGAACAATTTGAACCATCAATTGGGAACTAGCCAAACTCTAGCCTAACTGAAACCCAAGTCTAACCCAATATACCCAAAATTTACCATGGACCAAAATCCTTCAAATTGAACCTCCAAAACAATTTAAAATCACTCTAAATCATTTATAAACTCATTTTTATAATCAAATACACCATTTTAATAAATTAATTGGGCTCTATATCATGACTAGTCTAACCTAGCCCAACTTGAACCCAAAATTGACCCATGACCCAAATGTGACGAAACCTATCCAAAGTGGTCAACCTAAGACCACTACAGTCACCAAGTGGGCTCTAGTGACTAGGCTAGATCCATATAGCCCAACCTATGTGAGCCATGGACCAAAGGTCACCTAAATTAAGAAATTCCTTTCCTAAAATACTTAAACCAAGGAGATCTTTGCCAAAACTCATCACCAACCCAAATTAATTGTTGTGAAAGATTCTCCTGAGGTTCCTGAGCACCTTCCCTACCTTGGCCACCCACCCTATTCATCGGAGGATTAAAAACTGAGAGCCTCCATGCCTTAATGCAAATCAAATTGCACCCGTCCAAGCTGGCCAACCCTGATTGGTCTTTCTTGCTTTTCAACCCTCAACATAAGCTATTGATTGCACCCATTAGTTGGCCTCAAGCTCCACCCCAAGCCCTTCTATTTAGACCACCTCCTCTATGGAAAAATTATGTATTAACCAATTTCCTTAGGGAGACTCTGTCTAATTGCTTCCAGAAACTCTCCAAGAACTCGTAAGCTCAAGCCCAACATTTTCCCCTTCTGGATCCCTCTGTGAGAGCTCAATTTTGAGGAAAACTAGGACATATTTCCCCATACCTCCACAATCCACCAAAGTTAAATTAAACTTGCACACACCATCCCCTAAGTGAGAGGAATTGATTCTCCATAGAAGCCCCATCACAGAGAACCTCAAGCCTAGTTCTAAACCAACACTTAAAATCGACTTTGATCAAAATCATACCTAGACATTTCACCACAGCCCAGGAGCTCATATGGAGGTTCGTTGGACTCATTCAAAGCTACTACAACCATCTGATTGAGGCCTCCCCTCTCTGACAAAGGTTTTGAAACTTAAGCCTAAACCGAGTTTAATTTGCTTCTCCATACGTATTTACTGTATTTCATGCTTGACAAACCATATAAATAGGCATTTCTTGAGTAGATGAAGATATAGGAACAAACCCAAAGTGATTGGTTGAGTCTAGCTTAAGATCTTAACATTTTAGTGTGGACGGCTTACGGGTTAAGTCATTTGAGGACAACGAATGGATGTCATCCGATCGCGCTTGTATTGGTTGGACGGATGGGATCTTGTTGGACGAGTGAATAGAACAAAAAGGCAGGTTGACAAGGAAGTTACGTGGTTGACAACGTCAAATAGCAGAGCGCCACTTGGAGACTTCGGAGCGGATGAGGATGAGGTGGTGCCACGTGGATAAGTAGATAAATATGGATTTATTTGAATTAATTAGATGCTAGAACTTTGAAAATTTATATCTTTTTATAGAAAAATCATAAAAATAAATTAAAAATTCCCACTTGCTTAGTGAATAAAGGAAAATATTGTGGACCAAAAATAAAAATTAATTATTGACTCTTAAATTTAAAATTAATTAAATATTCTCTGGGGTATTTAAATTCATTATGACTAAGCATTGCTCACCATAACTTGAAATTTTAAGGGTTTTTTCCTCATGAAGGAGGCTATGATCCCTAATTTTTCCAAGGTCAAAGGACATTTTTGTGCTTCTAACCCTAATTTTCAAGGTAAGATGGCTATTTTGCTTAATTTAGTTTTAAAAAATTAAAATATCACTTGGAAAATTATAGAAGAAATTCTAGTAGGTTTCTTGTCATTAGAAAAGCTTAGGAAAAATATCTTGATGGTTTGAATAATTTTGTAATTTTTTGTATTTAATTAAGTGTGTATATATTGTATTAATTTATGTAAATTAAATATTAATAAAAAATTAACAAAATTAATTCCACATTGTGTGTAAAAACCATGCTAACCCATTGTAAAAATTTAAAAATTATTTGATTAAATTTAATTACTAAAGTTAATTTCTTAAGAAATATTATATTTTTGTACAAACAAAATTATATTAAATAAAATACATTTAGAAAAATTATGAAAAGTAGATTTCTGAGTTCCTTGTGATCAGGAGCACTTAGCAAAAATAAAATTTATTTTTGATAAAATAATTTTTGAGCTATATTTTAAATTAAAAATAATTAAAAATTTAAAAAATATAAAAATATTTCAAAATGTTACTAATGGTTCTCTTATCACATAAGACTCATTAAAATATTTTTTCTAACTTTTATAAATTTTTAAAGGCTTAAAAATGTATTTTCCAATTTTCCTCATTAAAATAATTATAATAAACAAATTTAAAAAAATAAAAATTTGTTTCTCTGAGTTCTTTGAACTCAAAGAAGTTTAATAAAAATATAGAAATAATATTCATATTTAATATATATTTTCTGAGTAATTAAAATATTCTTTTGAAATTATTAAATAATTAATAATTAAATTCAAAAATACATGGAATTTTACCTAAGTATTTCTCTGACCTATGGAAACCTCAAATAATTTTTCCATAAACCAAAAAACTTTATTTTGATTGATTAAATAAATTAATGTTGAAAATTTTATTTTATTAATTAAAATGATCATTTAAATTAAACTAAAATTTGAAAACCACATTTTCTCCTCTTGTGCTTTAATTACTCTATGGATAGGGTACTCTAAAAATTTAAATTCATTTGAATTATGCTTAATGAGTTATGTGGTGGAGAGCCCCAAGGGTAAAGTGATAATTTTAGATTTTGGTGCCTTAATTAAAATTTAGGATTAACCAAAGGGGAAAATGGGTAATTTTGATCCTAATGGACATGTTTGGATGATTGAAACATAATTGGTAAAAGGTAGAAACCAACTTGCCACATTTTCGTAATAAGAATAAAATTATAATCGTTAAATTATCAAGATTTGGAACTTAATCAAAATCAAATGATTCTCAAGTGATGGACTTAAGTGAGGGAGATGATATTTCACTTATGTTAAGTCCATAATTGATGATGATCTAATCTTTTAATCAGGATATACTCCACCTGAATTAAAATTTTAACATTTGCTAATATTTTTTACAATAAGANATGTTCAGTGGTTGAACTGCTTAAGTGAGTGGGATGTGCCGTGTCACCTTGAATGAAGAAAAAGATTTTGAGGGATGTCAGATATACCTGACAGTCCCAGAAATCAACTGAAGTTTTGTTAGCCCATATTCCCGCCAATTTTTGTCTTGGAAGTCGAGTTGATACTACCATTACTACCAGCGATTTTGTTAGCTCTGATGCTCCAAGGTCTGTAGGATGTCTATTGGTTAAGTCATGTCTTCATTTGAGGATATCATCATTTGTAGCTCGTAAGAGTACCCCAAAGAAAGAGAAGATATAGGAGTCACCAGATACTGTATTTGGTCTCCACCGCAGGGAGCATGCCTCTCTTCGACATAATGATGCCTTTGTTGATGCACCCTGTCTCAAGTCATCACTGCCAAAGAAGAAGATATGGATACCCAAGGTTGTTGTAGTGATATGGTTCAATAATCTCATAGGGCAAAGTTGTGGAATGAAGCAAAGGTTCGAAGTATCAGACATTGTTGCAGTTATTGTTACTGAGTTTGATGAACAAGCGAAGGATGTTCAAGAAAATCCTCCAGATTTTAATATAATCTAAAAACAATAATTAAAGAAAAAGTTGAAAAGATCAGGACTGAGATTTTTGAGTTAGCTAAAGAGCATGGAGTGGCCATCTATGATGATTAATATTTTGATTTTAATGATTATTTAGATGAGGATTTTATGGATATTCATGTCATCGAGACTAAAGCAGCCACGTCTGTGTGTGATGCTAACATCTCATTAAAGGGAACGCTGCAGATGATTTGGATAGAGCCGTTCTACTAAGAGATGAACAAATCAGTCAGGTGGAAAAGAGAATGGGAGAGATGGCCACCATGGATACAGTTCATGGACAGTCCTAGTCACAGTAGTTAGCTTCTCTAAGAGAACCGGCTGGAAATAGTTTATATTACCAATGAAAGGAGAGAAGTTGCCTTCGTCAATGGAGATGATCAGCAAAATACNAAGCACTGCAAGCCCAACTTTACTGGTAGGTACAAAAAATCCTTAATGACCTAAATTTGCCTTAGGGGCATCCACTCAAATAAATTTTAAGTGAAATATCAAATGATTAATTGAGTACCTTATTTTCGGGATGATTAAGATGTCAGGGTTCACCAAGTAATGGGGTAATTTTTAATTTGACCTGGGATGATTAATGAAGCAATATGATAAGTTTAAAAGAACTCAAATGTTTCAAGAGATCTTTAAAGCAGTTCAGGGTCATTCCCCAAATACATTGGAATCTTTTGAATATTTTGAAGGACAAATTAAACTTGCTATATTTTGTTCTAAAATCTTCCACTAAGATCTTTCATGACTCAATAAGTCATAGTTTCAGGGAGATACACCCTCAACTATTTTTAATTTTTTGCAAAGTTATATATATATTGTGAAAACTAACGTTTCAGTGGAAATGCCAAGAAGATGAGAGGTACGTTTTTATATCATTAATTAAATTGTGTCATTTTACTTTCTATTATTTCCTTTCGCTGCAGAATATTATAACTACTTGGTTGTGCACCTTACTTTACTTACAAAATCAAAACCATTTTGAAAAATAAATAAAATTTTCAAAAATCTTAAACAAATTATTTCAAAGGTAACCATAAATCCTTTAAAATATCACTAAACTTAGAACGTTATTTTAAATTTATGGAAGTCCTTCGGAGGAGGTAACCCATGGTTGCTAACGAGATCTCCTTGGCTTAAATGGGTTTTACAACTCGTTTAAGCTAAGTAAACTCAAAAGAAAATAGTGATATCAGAATAAGAGAATAGTGGATCCTATAACCTGTGTCGCTCNGCTCTTTTATTTAAACTAATGAGGATATGAGATCAGCCCGGTCTTATATTTTCAAAATTTAAAATACTACTCTTTTATTTAAATTTCCAATTTTGCGACTGACAGCTTCTGGTGACTCCGTTGGGGACTATTTTCTCTCTCCATTTAAATTAGGACATCTTGTCTTCATTCATCGATAATGTGTTCATTCATCGATAATGTGTTCATGTCCCTTAAGAACCAAATTACCCTTCTTCCATTGGCAAGCTTCACCCATTTCTTTCTTGGGTAAGTACGATCAACTCTTTCGGACTTCAGGACCATCTATTTAATCATCTTTAAACAGAGAGGTTCAAGAGTTCATTAGGGCTTTTATCTTTTGTGTGGGATAAGAACCCCAATAGGTGTGTTGGTGGACTAGTTACGCTCAGGCATTGTGCGTTGTAAAGTTGGTCCCGCACTGGGTCCTAAACTTCACTTTCTCTTTTGAGTTTAGTTTGCGACTTAGCAAATTAACCTAAATTATGTCATGCTACGCTTGATCTATAACTTTTCTTATTTAATTAATTAAATCCTTCTACTTTCAAACTATTTTTTACTAAATTTTCACAAACTAGAAATTAAATAAAGACTTGCTGACTCTACAAATTGACCTTTGTTATTTTTTAGTGTTCGCACTAGAATTACAAGATTTTGGCCATATAACTAACCCAGAGCTTTCTTTTTGAAGTTGCTGCAATGGTGTTCCTGATGCTCACTTTCTTCTGTAACCTGCCAACTAGCCGCAATGCTTGTAATGTCGCTCCCACCATCAAGTTTGGAGTTGAATTAGATGAACTTGAAGTTGTTCTCCAAAAAGCCCCATTTGTCATAATGAAAGTTGCCACTCTGAAAGTTCAGGAGCCTTCCGTTGTACTTAACATGAACTGTCCTTAGGATTTTCCTTCTTACAAGATGGTGAATACTATTGCTGTCCCAACACCTGTTCAGTCTGTTGTCCACTTTTTTGNCTTTAAACCTTTAAACTTTAAGACTGCTACTTCGCTAAGGAGCTTGGAGCTAACCTTGTGGGCAGTCTTCTACAACATAAAGATTTACAATAGCATGAGGATCTAAAACAACAAATCTTCCCTTAGAAATTAAACAACAAGCCATAGGATTTTAAGGTTGTCCGTTTAGTGCGATATAAATCCTCAACTCATCTTTAGGCCTTTGTATAGCCTTGCTATATAATTTAAGCCATAACGTGTTTTAGGATTTCAATGTTGTCATTAATCATGACCTAAACCCTCACATCTTCCCGACTATTTATGTGATCATCTCAGACAAATGTAATCCCTAATTAATAAAATTAGCATGATGAAACAATTAAATATTTTCTTTCTAGAAATTGAAGCCAAACCATAGGATAGTTTGGGAAGTCACTGAGGTTCTCCTCAGGATCCATGATATCCCCTAGTTCTTCTTCCTTTAGATTTTAAAATAAAATGTTCCAAATTTGAGGCATTTTCTTTTCACACCTCTTTGTCTGATGTTTTGAAAAGTCCTACTCCTTTGAAATACTTGAAGACAATATCCCCTGATTTTTATCGAGAGTTTTTTTAGGTGACTTCGATTATCTAAGATGTACTTAACTATAAGGGCTTGCCTTTGTAGTAAACTTTAAGAACTCAGGTTAATCTAAACCTTATTTAATTTTTCATATTAAAAAGGAAAACTTGTCGAAGAACATAAAAAATGGTTTTGTTTGCAGACTTAAATGGATGTCATGAATTCTTTAGTTTATTTATTCGAGTCTCACCAGTAAGTAGTGAGTCTACCCTTTGAGATAGATGCATTTCTTGTGGTATTACGCTCTTTTATTTAAACTAATGAGGATATGAGATCAGCCCGGTCTTATATTTTCAAAATTTAAAATACTACTCTTTTATTTAAATTTCCAATTTTGCGACTGACAGCTTCTGGTGACTCCGTTGGGGACTATTTTCTCTCTCCATTTAAATTAGGAAATATTGTCTTCATTCATCGAGAATGTGTTTATGTCCCTTAAGAACCAAATTACCCTTCTTCCATTGGCATGCTTCACCCATTTCTTTCTTGGGTAAGTACGATCAACTCTTTCGGACTTCAGGACCATCTATTTAATCATCTTTAAACAGAGAGGTTCAAGAGTTCATTAGGGCTTTTATCTTTTGTGTGGGATCAGAACCCCAATAGGTGTGTTGGTGGACTAGTTACGCTCAGGCATTGTGCGTTGTAAAGTTGGTCCCGCACTGGGTCCTAAACTTCACTTTCTCTTTTGAGTTTAGTTTGCGACTTAGCAAATTAACCTAAATTATGTCATGCTACGCTTGATCTATAACTTTTCTTATTTAATTAATTAAATCCTTCAACTTTCAAACTATTTTTACTAAATTTTCACAAACTAGAAATTAAATAAAGACTTGCTCACTCTACAAATTGACCTTTGTTATTTTTTAGTGTTCGCACTAGAATTAAAAGATTTTGGCCATATAAATAACCCAGAGCTTTCTTTTTGAAGCTGCTGCAATGGTGTTCCTGATGCTCACTTTCTTCTGTAACCTGCCAACTAGCCGCAATGCTTGTAATGTCGCTCCCACCATCAAGTTTGGAGTTGAATTAGATGAACTTGAAGTTGTTCTCCAAAAAGCCCCATTTGTCATAATGAAAGTTGCCACTCTGAAAGTTCAGGAGCCTTCCGTTGTACTTAACATGAACTGTCCTTAGGATTTTCCTTCTTACAAGATGGTGAAAACTATTGCTGTCCCAACACCTGTTCAGTCTGTTGTCCACTTTTTTACCAAAGGAAATGATGTTATGATTGTTGAAGATACAACTTGAAGATTTACCATCCCACCATAAGTATTTGAAATTGGATTAAGTATGATGTCCACTTCATTAACTTGATCTCAAAGAAGAAACCACATTTGAAGGGCTCAGAAGCCGCTAAAACCCAAATTCCAGAAAAGATATATGTTGATGAGTTTCCTCACAAGAAGGAACTTGGATTACTTGAAGCCTCTCCGCTTATGTGAGGGAGTAGGTTTCCATCATTGATGAATACAAATGGATATGAAAGTAATCAAAATATTGTTGATTCCTTACCATTGTTTCATGGTCGTAGCGAGGAGAGGGAGAAGCCCACTCTTATCACTAAAGTCCGTACAGTATTCTAGAGATTGGTCACTAAAGAAGGATGTTCAGTGGTTGAACTGCTTAAGTGAGTGGGATGTGCCGTGTCACCTTGAATGAAGAAAAAGATTTTGAGGGATGTCAGATATACCTGACAGTCCCAGAAATCAACTGAAGTTTTGTTAGCCCATATTCCCGCCAATTTTTGTCTTGGAAGTCGAGTTGATACTACCATTACTACCAGCGATTTTGTTAGCTCTGATGCTCCAAGGTCTGTAGGATGTCTATTGGTTAAGTCATGTCTTCATTTGAGGATATCATCATTTGTAGCTCGTAAGAGTACCCCAAAGAAAGAGAAGATATAGGAGTCACCAGATACTGTATTTGGTCTCCACCGCGGGGAGCATGCCTCTCTTCGACATAATGATGCCTCTATTGATGCACCCTGTCTCAAGTCATCACTGCCAAAGAAGAAGATATGGATACCCAAGGTTGTTGTAGTGATATGGTTCAATAATCTCATAGGGCAAAGTTGTGGAATGAAGCAAAGGTTCGAAGTATCAGACATTGTTGCAGTTATTGTTACTGAGTTTGATGAACAAGCGAAGGATGT
Organism: Phalaenopsis hybrid cultivar; assembly: GCA_002079205.1. Classification (NCBI taxonomy): domain Eukaryota; kingdom Viridiplantae; phylum Streptophyta; class Magnoliopsida; order Asparagales; family Orchidaceae; genus Phalaenopsis; species Phalaenopsis hybrid cultivar. The sequence goes on along the minus strand of JXCR01086685.1, from coordinate 16,998 downwards.
TCAAGAAAATCCTCCAGATTTTAATATAATCTAAAAACAATAATTAAAGAAAAAGTTGAAAAGATCAGGACTGAGATTTTTGAGTTAGCTAAAGAGCATGGAGTGGCCATCTATGATGATTAATATTTTGATTTTAATGATTATTTAGATGAGGATTTTATGGATATTCATGTCATCGAGACTAAAGCAGCCACGTCTGTGTGTGATGCTAACATCTCATTAAAGGGAACGCTGCAGATGATTTGGATAGAGCCGTTCTACTAAGAGATGAACAAATCAGTCAGGTGGAAAAGAGAATGGGAGAGATGGCCACCATGGATACAGTTCATGGACAGTCCTAGTCACAGTAGTTAGCTTCTCTAAGAGAACCGGCTGGAAATAGTTTATATTACCAATGAAAGGAGAGAAGTTGCCTTCGTCAATGGAGATGATCAGCAAAATACAGATTCCTCACCAAGTACTATACCAGAGAAAGATATTAAACAGTTGATCGATGAAAAATTTTGGGAGGCCTTAACCTAATCTAAGGGTGGTGCATTGATTTCAAGGGGTAGACCTGGAGGAATTGGATGTCGTACCCTACCCTAAGGGTTTTATGTCACCAAACTTTAAGACATTTGACAGGACCAGAAATCTCAGGTATCATATATCACATTTTTGAGTTAGTTGTGGAAACACTGGAGGTAATGAAACTTTGTTCTTCTGATAGTTTGACAGTAGCCTATTCAGAATTGCATTTGCTTGGTATGTCGAGCTACTTAATGGATCGGTCAAGACATTTACCAAGTTAGAGCAGTTATTTGTGAAAAGATTTGTTGGATCACAACATTATATTTCTATTGGAGATCTCATAGTGGAGAGGCAAAAGCCTAACGAGACTTTAGTAGATTATAACTTGAGGTGGAGAAACCTTAGCATGAAATGTTTCAACTACAGAAACAACATGTGATTGAGGTTCTACTCAAAAGCATCCATGGGCCAGTAACTTTCATGCTTAAGGGATTCATCATCAAGTCCTTCGAAAAGCTACTAAGCAAAGTCAACTGTTTACAAGAGGAAGTTAAACACATGGATTTCTAAGAGAAGGNACTTGGAATTTTCCATGATAGTTACTAGCAAATTGGAAGAGGATTGCCTCGATATAGAGGATGACTCTCAAGTTCAGTCGATAGATGATGCCCCGCTAGAATTTAAAGAAGAAACTAAGTCAACAGAGGATGAATTAAAAGAGGTCAACCTCAAGACTAAGGAGCAACCTNGAAGAGGGTATATTCTTTCAAAGATGAGACTATGCCAAAGATGTTTAGAAATTTAATTAAGAAGCCCGAGTTANTCAGAATGAAAGAAGAGGGTATATTCTTTCAAAGATGAGACTATGCCAAAGATGTTTAGAAATTTAATTAAGCCCGAGTTCAGATCACCAAAACCAAAGAGGCCGGAAGAAGTTGACAAGGAGTATCCCAATTTCTCCCCCTACCATAGAATGTTGGGACATACAATAGAAGACTGGTTCATTTTCAAGAACTGGCTCGAGAGGAATTTCAAAGAAGAAAATATAACAATCCCGAAATAATATTTGAAAGAATTTGAAAAAGGTTCTGTGAATATGATTTTGGTTGAGCCAAGTACTTCGATAGATTTGTATTCAGAAAAAGATGGATGGAGTACAGTTTGGAGCAAGTCATCCAAGAAGATACTAGATCAGATTCAAACTGCTTCAATGCAGGCAGCTGTTCAGAGTCTGCAGCCTATTTAGCCCAAGATGGAGATTTCACCACAACCAGAAGAGAAAGAAAAGAACGACGTCGTGAAGACAAATAACACGGGGGAGGGGGGGGGCAGGGTGGGTAGGATAAAGGCTACCTTTGTTTTATTGTTTGTCTTAGATTCAAGAGAAAATCCTCAAACCCCGGACCATGTATGACTATCTTTTTTGCCCAGTAGGGTATTATGATAATAATGATTATGATTTTTGCTACATTTTCATTATTTCTAATGAAAGCGTACCTTACTTTACTCAATCAAACTTTGTTCTAGATTCCCAAATCGATCCTCAAATCGTACTTAAGTCCGATGAGCTCGTTAACAAGAATGAAGAAGACGTTGACAACACCAGTTACAATAGTGCCAGGAGTGAGGAACCAGTCCTCGAGTACCACGGTACACTNGATCCTCAAATCGTACTTAAGTCCGATGAGCTCGTTAACAAGAATGAAGAAGACGTTGACAACACCAGTTACGATAGTGCCGGGAGTGAGGAACCAGTCCTCGAGTACCACGGTACACCGCTTGCCATCAATTTGGATCCCTCTGATGAAGAAGAAACACCAAAAATTTTACCTACAACATCTCAAGATGAAGAAGAAATCACAGAAATATATCTAAGGAGCGGGAAAGTGTTACCCTTGAGGTCAGCGACAGTGGATATAGGAAAAAAAATAGTCACTCGAGAAGAGCTGCCTCCACCTCTGCCAGTGGAAGAACCACATANCCCTCTGATGAAGAAGAAACACCAAAAATTTTACCTACAACATCTCAAGATGAAGAAGAAATCACAGAAATAAATCTAAGGAGCGGGAAAGTGTTACCCTTGAGGTCAGCGACAGTGGATACAGGAAAAAAAATAGTCACTCGAGAAGAGCTGCCTCCACCTCTTCCAGTGGAAGAACCACATCATAAAGTAAAGATTGGAGGATTATACAAAGTGTAGTATAACATGTTAGCTCATCTTAGGAGGTTGTCGACCAAACTAAGCATTTACGACGCTCTAATCCTGTCAAATGGAATGAGAGAGTCTTTGGTTATAGCCTTGCTTGACCAAGAGATTTGGTAAGCTCAGTTGACCAGCACGTCCTAGGATGAAGTTTGTTCGTTAAAGGAATAACCTGAGATAAACTTCACAGATGAAGACTTGTTGCTCAGCACCACTGACCAGAACCGACTGCTCTACATCTCTGTTAATATCGGTATATTTGTATTGTCTAGATTTTTGGTAGATCCTGGAGCATCACTTAACCTAATGAGTCTATGGACATTGTCATATTTGGATATTGAGGCTCAAGAGCTTACAACCAATAAAATGATGTTAAGAGAATTTAATCAAAATGAAAAACAAGCGCTTAGATCGATTACATTATTAATGAAAGTTAGAGAACTAGTAATAACTGCCAAATTACATATCATCTATGCAGAGACCTGTTTCAATGCTTTACTTGGACAACCATGGACTCACAAACATAATAATGTTTTGTTGTCTCTACACCAATGCATCAAATATTTCAAAGAAGGGCAAGAGCATTCCATTAAGGAAGATTTATAGCCATTTTCAATTCATGAAGTGGGCATTCACGAAGACGCTGCCTACTATGCACCTCGAAAGAAGAATGACTTTTCCCATGAAATTATGGCAAATGGAGTGGAAGATTCAGAAGAATCACAAAAAAGAGGCCATTCAACTCCACTTCAACAATCTACTACCATTTCTTCACACTGAGCTGGTTGAGGTTCTTTCAGTCCATACACCCAAAATTGAGGTCAGGGACGTGGNTCACAGATGAAGACTTGTTGCTCAGCACCACTGACCAGAACCGACTGCTCTACATCTCTGTTAATATCGGTAGATTTGTATTGTCTAGATTTTTGGTAGATCCTGGAGCATCACATAACCTAATGAGTCTATGGACATTGTCATATTTGGATATTGAGGCTCAAGAGCTTACAACTGATAAAATGATGTTAAGAGGATTTAATCAAAATGGAAAATGAGCGCTTAGATCGATTACATTATTAATGAAAGTTAGAGAACTAGTAACAACTGCCAAATTACATATCATCGATGCAGAGACCTCTTTCAATGCTTTACTTGGACAACCATGGACTCACAAACATAATAATGTTTTGTTGTCTCTACACCAATGCATCAAATATTTCAAAGAAGGGCAAGAGCATTCCATTAAGGAAGATTTATAGCCATTTTCAATTCATGAAGTGGGCATTCACGAAGACGCTGCCTACTATGCACCTCGAAAGAAGAATGACTTTTCCCATGAAATTATGGAAAATGGAGTGGAAGATTCAGAAGAATCACAAAAAAGAGGCTATTCAATTCCACTTCAACAATCTACTACCATTTCTTCACAATGAGCTGGTTGAGGTTCTTTCAGCCCATACACCCAAAATTGAGGTCAGGGACGTGGACGAGGAANCCTTCTCATGAATTCTATGTAGTTTTCTTTATCCTTCTCCCTATAATGAGATTTGGTTTTGTGAAGAATTAAATTTTTTATGGAAGATTTTTAATGTCAATAAATTTTGATGATTCGAACTCTGATCTTCATTTTCTTATGATTTTGCCAATTGAAAGGTTAAAATTCTTGAAAAACATAACATCCCAAAGGGCTATGCTTTCTACAACAAGGTAAGAGTCACATTCAATTTCATGGGTGAAAATGTAATCCAGGGAGTTTAGTGCAAATAAATTGGGAAATATACTTTGCTGGATGCAGAATTTAAAATTTTATGGTGAGAGATTAAAATCCTTAATTTGATCTAGTTGATTGGAAACTAATGTGAGATTGTTATCTGTCAGGCGAGGGAGAAGTGTGAGCTCTACATTAAGAGTCGGTATCCTCCCAATCTAACCATGAACTTAGTGACCAAACTCTGGATTAGTCAATGTTCTTATGCACTTAACAGAGGGTAAAGCATAATATTGTTGCTATTTAGCACAATACAATTTTATTTATAATTTTAAATAATTTGAATTACTCCACCAATCATGTACTCATTAAAAAGAGGAAGGATGTTTTCTTAAATTTGAACTCTTCGTCACAAAACATAGTTTAGTCTAAATAAATGTAACTTTGAAGTTTAGAAATTAGTTAAGTAAACTTAGTTCTTTTGTTTACATTTCTGTTAGAATCATTAAACCCATTTTAACTTATCTTTCTTACTTTAAATAGTTTGAATATTATGATTTATTCTATTATCATAAGAATTTCCATCTTATAAACTAAGACTTGATAGTAGTATACTAGAATTAACCTAAGAGATTTCTTACTACGCTTCTCTATGGGATCGATACTGGGGTTTTTAATGAAATCTCTATATTAATTGAAGCGATACATGCACTTGCGTAGAACCCTTACTGTGTGAACTATTATTTATATTTTATATAATATTTGAATTATGCACATTAAATACTTAATATAAATTGGGTCAAGATTTTGGCCATATTTTTGGAAGTTAAATTACTGTGTATGTTTGGGACAGGTCAAGTTTTTGGCACTTTTACGAGGGATTTAAATTGACATAAAACAACAGAAAAATAGCACACACCAAGGGCGCATGAGAAGGGTATCCCAAACCTGTTGCTGTACTTGCTCTAGCAGACATGAAAATAGACTTGTAAATGATAAAGTAAAGATCAATTTGTTTCATTTTCTGAATGCAATAGCTTGGAATGTAACTCTCCCTGGTTAATTCACTCAAATGGTTTATAGGAAGAAGTCAAGCAGAGATAAAATAATGTCAGGCTTTAGATGGGGCATTAAGCATCGAAGAAGAAAAATTTACTTTATGTTCGTTCTTATCATTCCAAACTTCATGCTCATCTCTCAGAAATACAATAATTTCATCAAGCTCCAATTCAATAGGATTGAATTCAGAATAGTAGCAATCCTGAACAGGAGGCAATTGGTATATTGCATTGATCCGCTAAGGGGTAAATTCAACTCCCCTCTCTCGAACAAACACTTCATTTTAGGTACCTCAAGGAGATTCATATAAAATTCTTAAACCACAGAAATAACTACTACAACAGTGAAGTAGCAGAAACTTTCCCAGTCACAAGCAACAACAACCACTAGGACTAAAAAACTTTGTTCAGTTATGAACTTCTTCGATAAGAGAAACTCATTGTATCAATCTTGTGCTTTCAAATTGAAAAATTTTTTATTATCGAATACTCCCCCCTCCTTCCTCTTTTTTTTGGAGCCTTATCAAAATCTAAAAAAAACTGAAATAAATTCCAAATATAAGTTTTAAAGGCTCTAACAAGCAATTTCCAAGCAAACAAACTCTTCCACTATGGATTCTTACTAATTTCTCCATATTTTCAATATTTTTTAAATTTATGTAATGTAGAAGAAATCCATGATGAAAGAAGAAAATGTCATAAGCAAAGTGTGTATTTTACCTGAAGAATAAGAAGTCCAAAGTTCTAGGCCTTAAATTACTAAGATTTGCAAGTTATGTGAAGCCCTAAGGAGGTGTTATAGTGCTAACGCAGAAGAAAATAAAGTTCAAGCTCAAAAATAGTGTCAAACCAGGTAGTTTCACAATTTAATGGGCAAAACTGGTAGTTTAGTTGGCTTGACGCCTAGGCATTGGATTTGGCGCTTCAATGCCATACTTCTTGGGTAACTGTCGCATAGGCTCCAGGTTCTGGTGCCTAGGTGCGAGTGCCGAACATTGAAATTTTTTATTTTTATTAGTATAAGTACAGAAAACCTAAGACCTCTGAACCTAACTTACTCAATTAAACATCATTTTAATAATTAATCATCTTCCAATCATCTTCTAACTTTTAGTGATCTAGGCTTGATATTTAAATTCATTTGATGGGATTTAGAAGGATAACATGATTGATGATAGACATTTCTAAGCACTGCAAGCCCAACTTTACTGGTAGGTACAAAAAATCCTTAATGACCTAAATTTGCCTTAGGGGCATCCACTCAAATAAATTTTAAGTGAAATATCAAATGATTAATTGAGTACCTTATTTTCGGGATGATTAAGATGTCAGGGTTCACCAAGTAATGGGGTAATTTTTAATTTGACCTGGGATGATTAATGAAGCAATATGATAAGTTTAAAAGAACTCAAATGTTTCAAGAGATCTTTAAAGCAGTTCAGGGTCATTCCCCAAATACATTGGAATCTTTTGAATATTTTGAAGGACAAATTAAACTTGCTATATTTTGTTCTAAAATCTTCCACTAAGATCTTTCATGACTCAATAAGTCATAGTTTCAGGGAGATACACCCTCAACTATTTTTAATTTTTTGCAAAGTTATATATATATTGTGAAAACTAACGTTTCAGTGGAAATGCCAAGAAGATGAGAGGTACGTTTTTATATCATTAATTAAATTGTGTCATTTTACTTTCTATTATTTCCTTTCGCTGCAGAATATTATAACTACTTGGTTGTGCACCTTACTTTACTTACAAAATCAAAACCATTTTGAAAAATAAATAAAATTTTCAAAAATCTTAAACAAATTATTTCAAAGGTAACCATAAATCCTTTAAAATATCACTAAACTTAGAACGTTATTTTAAATTTATGGAAGTCCTTCGGAGGAGGTAACCCATGGTTGCTAACGAGATCTCCTTGGCTTAAATGGGTTTTACAACTCGTTTAAGCTAAGTAAACTCAAAAGAAAATAGTGATATCAGAATAAGAGAATAGTGGATCCTATAACCTGTGTCGCTCTAGTCAACTTTAAACCCCCTCCCCCCACATAATGATTGAACTTTTAACTTGTCACTTAAGCCTTTAAACCTTTAAACTTTAAGACTGCTACTTCGCTAAGGAGCTTGGAGCTAACCTTGTGGGCAGTCTTCTACAACATGAAGATTTACAATAGCATGAGGATCTAGAACAACAAATCTTCCCTTAGAAATTAAACAACAAGCCATAGGATTTTAAGGTTGTCCGTTTAGTGCGATATAAATCCTCAACTCATCTTTAGGCCTTTGTATAGCCTTGCTATATAATTTAAGCCATAACGTGTTTTAGGATTTCAATGTTGTCATTAATCATGACCTAAACCCTCACATCTTCCCGACTATTTATGTGATCATCTCAGACAAATGTAATCCCTAATTAATAAAATTAGCATGATGAAACAATTAAATATTTTCTTTCTAGAAATTGAAGCCAAACCATAGGATAGTTTGGGAAGTCACTGAGGTTCTCCTCAGGATCCATGATATCCCCTAGTTCTTCTTCCTTTAGATTTTAAAATAAAATGTTCCAAATTTGAGGCATTTTCTTTTCACACCTCTTTGTCTGATGTTTTGAAAAGTCCTACTCCTTTGAAATACTTGAAGACAATATCCCCTGATTTTTATCGAGAGTTTTTTTAGGTGACTTCGATTATCTAAGATGTACTTAACTATAAGGGCTTGCCTTTGTAGTAAACTTTAAGAACTCAGGTTAATCTAAACCTTATTTAATTTTTCATATTAAAAAGGAAAACTTGTCGAAGAACATAAAAAATGGTTTTGTTTGCAGACTTAAATGGATGTCATGAATTCTTTAGTTTATTTATTCGAGTCTCACCAGTAAGTAGTGAGTCTACCCTTTGAGATAGATGCATTTCTTGTGGTATTACGCTCTTTTATTTAAACTAATGAGGATATGAGATCAGCCCGGTCTTATATTTTCAAAATTTAAAATACTACTCTTTTATTTAAATTTCCAATTTTGCGACTGACAGCTTCTGGTGACTCCGTTGGGGACTATTTTCTCTCTCCATTTAAATTAGGAAATATTGTCTTCATTCATCGAGAATGTGTTTATGTCCCTTAAGAACCAAATTACCCTTCTTCCATTGGCATGCTTCACCCATTTCTTTCTTGGGTAAGTACGATCAACTCTTTCGGACTTCAGGACCATCTATTTAATCATCTTTAAACAGAGAGGTTCAAGAGTTCATTAGGGCTTTTATCTTTTGTGTGGGATCAGAACCCCAATAGGTGTGTTGGTGGACTAGTTACGCTCAAGCATTGTGCGTTGTAAAGTTGGTCCCGCACTGGGTCCTAAACTTCACTTTCTCTTTTGAGTTTAGTTTGCGACTTAGCAAATTAACCTAAATTATGTCATGCTACGCTTGATCTATAACTTTTCTTATTTAATTAATTAAATCCTTCAACTTTCAAACTATTTTTACTAAATTTTCACAAACTAGAAATTAAATAAAGACTTGCTCACTCTACAAATTGACCTTTGTTATTTTTTAGTGTTCGCACTAGAATTAAAAGATTTTGGCCATATAAATAACCCAGAGCTTTCTTTTTGAAGCTGCTGCAATGGTGTTCCTGATGCTCACTTTCTTCTGTAACCTGCCAACTAGCCGCAATGCTTGTAATGTCGCTCCCACCATCAAGTTTGGAGTTGAATTAGATGAACTTGAAGTTGTTCTCCAAAAAGCCCCATTTGTCATAATGAAAGTTGCCACTCTGAAAGTTCAGGAGCCTTCCGTTGTACTTAACATGAACTGTCCTTAGGATTTTCCTTCTTACAAGATGGTGAATACTATTGCTGTCCCAACACCTGTTCAGTCTGTTGTCCACTTTTTTGCCAAAGGAAATGATGTTATGATTGTTGAAGATACAACTTGAAGATTTACCATCCCACCATAAGTATTTGAAATTGGATTAAGTATGATGTCCACTTCATTAACTCGATCTCAAAGAAGAAACCACATTTGAAGGGCTCAGAAGCCGCTAAAACCCAAATTCCAGAAAAGATATATGTTGATGAGTTTCCTCACGAGAAGGAACTTGGATTACTTGAAGCCTCTCCGCTTATGTGAGGGAGTAGGTTTCCATCATTGATGAATACAAATGGATATGAAAGTAATCAAAATATTGTTGATTCCTTACCATTGTTTCATGGTCGTAGCGAGGAGAGGGAGAAGCCCACTCTAATCACTAAAGTCCGTACAGTATTCTAGAGATTGGTCACTAAAGAAGGATGTTCAGTGGTTGAACTGCTTAAGTGAGTGGGATGTGCCGTGTCACCTTGAATGAAGAAAAAGATTTTGAGGGACGTCAGATATACCTGACAGTCTCAGAAATCAGCTGAAGTTTTGTTAGCCCATATTCCCGCCAGATTTTGTCTGGGAAGTAGAGTTGATACTACCATTACTACCAGCGATTTTGTTAGCTCTGATGCTCCAAGGTATGTAGGATGTCTGTTGGTTAAGTCATGTCTTCATCTGAGGATATCATCATTTGTAGCTCGTAAGAGTACCCCAAAGAAAGAGAAGATATAGGAGTCACCAGATACTGTATTTGGTCTCCACCGCAGGGAGCATGCCTCTCTTCGACATAATGATGCCTTTGTTGATGCACCCTGTCTCAAGTCATCACTGCCAAAGAAGAAGATATGGATACCCAAGGTTGTTGTAGTAATATGGTTCAATAAGCTCGTAGGGCAAAGTTGTGGAATGAAGCAAAGGTTTGAAGTATCAGACATTGTTGCAGTTATTGTTACTGAGTTTGATGAACAAGCGAAGGATGTTTAAGAAAATCCTCCAGATTTTAATATAATCCAGAAAGCAATAATTAAAGAAAAAGTTGAAAAGATCAGGACTGAGATTTTTGAGTTAGCTAAAGAGCATGGAGTGGCCATCTATGATGATTATTATTTTGATTTTAATGGTTATTTAGATGAGGATTTTATGGATATTCATGTCATCGAGACTAGAGCAGCCACGTCTGTGTGTGATGCTAACATCTCATTAAAGGGAACGCCGCAGATGATTTGGATAGAGCCGTTCTACTAAGAGATGAACAAATCAGTTAGATGGAAAAGAGAATGGGAGAGATGGGCGCCATGGATACAGTTCATGGACAGTCCTAGTCACAGTAGTTAGCTTCTCTAAGAGAACCGGCTGGAAATAGTTTATATTACCAATGAAAAGAGAGAAGTTGCCTTTGTCAATGGAGATGATCAGCAAAATAAAGATTCCTCACCAAGTACTATACCAGAGAAAGATATTAAACAGTTGATCGATGAAAAATTTTGGGAGGCCTTAACCTAATCTAAGGGTGGTGCATAGATTTCAAGGGGTAGACCTGAAGGAATTGGATGTCGTACCCTACCCTAAGGGTTTTATGTCACCAAACTTTAAGACATTTGACAAGACCAGAAATCTCAGGTATCATATATCACATTTTTGAGTTAGTTGTGGAAACACTGGAGGTAATGAAACTTTGTTCTTCTGATAGTCTGACAGTAGCCTATTCAGAATTGCATTTGCTTGGAATGTCGAGCTATTTAATGGATCGGTCAAGACATTTACCAAGTTAGAGCAGTTATTTGTGAAAAGATTTGCTGGATCACAACATTATATTTCTATTGGAGATCTCATAGTGGAGAGGCAAAAGCCTAACGAGACTTTAGTAGATTATAACTTGAGGTGGAGAAACCTTAGCATGAAATGTTTCAACTACAGAAACAACATGTGATTGAGATTCTACTCAAAAGCATCCATGGGACAGTAGCTTTCATGCTTAAGGGATTCATCATCAAGTCCTTCGAGAAGCTACTAAGCAAAGTCAACAGTTTACAAGAGGAAGTTAAACACATGGATTTCTAAGAGAAGCCATATAAGCCCAGGAAAACCAGGATATTTGAGAAGAAGTTTGGAATAGTGGCAACAGTTGATAAGGGAAAGCAGTCGATAAAGATACAAGCAGAGAATTCTCATCAAAGTTCACAGCAATCGTCATAGCATGCTTAACAACAAACACAACAGTATGGCAAGTCTAGCCAACAGACACACCTGGGAGGACCGCACCAAGCAGAGGGTAGAGGGGTCCGACTCTTTCAGAATGAAAGAAGAGGGTATATTCTTTCAAAGATGAGACTATGCCAAAGATGTTTAGAAATTTAATTAAGAAGCCCGAGTTAAGATCACCAAAACCAAAGAGGCCGGAAGAAGTTGACAAGGAGTATCCCAATTTCTCCCCCTACCATAGAATGTTGGGACATACAATAGAAGACTGGTTCATTTTCAAGAACTGGCTCGAGAGGAATTTCAAAGAAGAAAATATAACAATCCCGAAATAATATTTGAAAGAATTTGAAAAAGGTTCTGTGAATATGATTTTGGTTGAGCCAAGTACTTCGATAGATTTGTATTCAGAAAAAGATGGATGGAGTACAGTTTGGAGCAAGTCATCCAAGAAGATACTAGATCAGATTCAAACTGCTTCAATGCAGGCAGCTGTTCAGAGTCTGCAGCCTATTTAGCCCAAGATGGAGATTTCACCACAACCAGAAGAGAAAGAAAAGAACGACGTCGTGAAGACAAATAACACGGGGGAGGGGGGGGGCAGGGTGGGTAGGATAAAGGCTACCTTTGTTTTATTGTTTGTCTTAGATTTAAGAGAAAATCCTCAAACCCCTGACCATGTATGACTATCTTTTTTGCCCAGTGGGGTATTATGATAATAATGATTATGATTTTTGCTACATTTTCATTATTTCTAATGAAAGCGTACCTTAATTTACTCAATCAAACTTTGTTCTAGATTCCCAAATCGATCCTCAAATCGTACTTAAGTCCGATGAGCTCGTTAACAAGAATGAAGAAGACGTTGACAACACCAGTTACGATAGTGCCGGGAGTGAGGAACCAGTCCTCGAGTACCACGGTACACCGCTTGCCATCAATTTGGATCCCTCTGATGAAGAAGAAACACCAAAAATTTTACCTACAACATCTCAAGATGAAGAAGAAATCACAGAAATAAATCTAAGGAGCGGGAAAGTGTTACCCTTGAGGTCAGCGACAGTGGATACAGGAAAAAAAATAGTCACTCGAGAAGAGCTGCCTCCACCTCTTCCAGTGGAAGAACCACATCATAAAGTAAAGATTGGAGGATTATACAAAGTGTAGTATAACATGTTAGCTCATCTTAGGAGGTTGTCGACCAAACTAAGCATTTACGACGCTCTAATCCTGTCAAATGGAATGAGAGAGTCTTTGGTTATAGCCTTGCTTGACCAAGAGATTTGGTAAGCTCAGTTGACCAGCACGTCCTAGGATGAAGTTTGTTCGTTAAAGGAATAACCTGAGATAAACTTCACAGATGAAGACTTGTTGCTCAGCACCACTGACCAGAACCGACTGCTCTACATCTCTGTTAATATCGGTAGATTTGTATTGTCTAGATTTTTGGTAGATCCTGGAGCATCACATAACCTAATGAGTCTATGGACATTGTCATATTTGGATATTGAGGCTCAAGAGCTTACAACTGATAAAATGATGTTAAGAGGATTTAATCAAAATGGAAAATGAGCGCTTAGATCGATTACATTATTAATGAAAGTTAGAGAACTAGTAACAACTGCCAAATTACATATCATCGATGCAGAGACCTCTTTCAATGCTTTACTTGGACAACCATGGACTCACAAACATAATAATGTTTTGTTGTCTCTACACCAATGCATCAAATATTTCAAAGAAGGGCAAGAGCATTCCATTAAGGAAGATTTATAGCCATTTTCAATTCATGAAGTGGGCATTCACGAAGACGCTGCCTACTATGCACCTCGAAAGAAGAATGACTTTTCCCATGAAATTATGGAAAATGGAGTGGAAGATTCAGAAGAATCACAAAAAAGAGGCTATTCAATTCCACTTCAACAATCTACTACCATTTCTTCACAATGAGCTGGTTGAGGTTCTTTCAGCCCATACACCCAAAATTGAGGTCAGGGACGTGGACGAGGAAACGAGGAAGAACCAACACAATTGTTGAACGAACTAGGCAAACCATCAACATCAACATGGAAGAAAGTTCTGATGAAGAAAGCTTCGAGGAATAAATGATGATTATAAAGCAGAAGATACGTCATTATGAAATTTCTTTGGAAGATGTGGAGAAAGATGAATATGAGTCAATGTATGATCGAATCAACCACTTGTGCATGCAATGATGCTTACTCCAATCCACCCTCAAAAGGTTGAGATTTTAGAGGTCATGGAAGTCTGTAGCATTTGTTCAAAGCCGATCAAGTTTTACCATGCTTCCCCTTCTACTAGTTCTGAAAATCATGTCAATTTGGATGAGGATTCTAATGAATTAATAAAATTACCTTTTGGTTACTTTTTCTCCTTATATACAAAAGTTAATTCAACAGGGATATGTGCCAAAACAAATGCCAATGTACTACAACTTTTTAAAAAATTCTGGAATGTTAAAAGTTGAACTCTTAACTCAAAAGAAGGTCTCAGATTTGGTGCTATTGGACCAGTCGTTGACTTGGAATTTTCCATGATAGTTACTAGCAAATTGGAAGAGGATTGCCTCGATATAGAGGATGACTCTCAAGATCAGTCGATAGATGATGCCCCACTAGAATTTAAAGAAGAAACTAAGTCAAGAGAGGATGAATTAAAAGAGGTCAACCTCAAGACTAAGGAGCAACCCTGACCTACCTTTATAAGTTTTCTACTCAATGAGGAAGAATCCACATAATTGATAAAGTTATTGTCAAAATTTAAAGATTGCTTCACCTAGAATTATGATGAAATGTCAAGGCTGTCAGCATGAATTGTAATTCATAAGCTAGAGGTAGACAAATATATGACCCGAATAAAACAACCTCTCATCAGAATGCTCCTCAAGATAGGGCAACAAGTCATTGTTGAGGTAAAGAAGTTAATAGACTCTAATTTTGTAAGAGAAGAGCAATACCTCACATGGTTAGCCAACATTGTGCCAGTTAAGAAGAAAAATGGAAAAATCTGTGTTTGTATCGACTTCAGATATTTAAATAAACCATGTCCAAAAGATGAATTTCCATTACCGATACTAGAATTAATGGTGGACATCACATCGACACATAATAATTTCTCTTTCGTTGATGGATCATCAGGTTACAACCAAATTAAGATGGCTCTAAAGGATGCAACACTCATGGCATTCAGAATGCCGATTGGGAATTTCTACTACACAGCAATTCCATTCAAATTAAAGAATGCCGGAGCAACATAACAACGAGCTAGGATGAAGATCTTTGATGACCTCATTCATAGCCAAGTAGAATTCTACGTGGATAACTTGGTCATCAAAAACAAACATAAGATAGACCATTTGTACGATTTGAGGATCGTGTTCAAATGATTATGAATATATAATCTAAAGATGAATCCCTTAAAGTGCGTCTTTGGTATCACCTCTAGGAAATTTCTAGGATTAATTGTTCTTTATTGGGGAATCAAGTTCTACCTGGATAAGATTAAAGCTATTTTGGAAATGCCTCCTCCCAAAACCTTGAAATAACAACGCTACATCCAAGAAATGTTGGCATATCTGAGACACTTTATTTCTAATCTATCAGGTAGGTGTCAACCCTTCTCGACATTAATTAAAAAGGATGCCATATTTTTTTGGGAAGAGAAATGCCAGTGGGCCTTTAAGGACGTTAAGAAATAATTAATGCTCCTACTTTGGCAGCCATATCTCGGGAAAATCGTTGATACTTTATACTGCAGCCTTAGACGACTCTCTCGGAGCCATGTTAGCTCAGGTCAATGATGAGGGTAAGGAAAATGTGCTACACTACCTGAGTCGTCGTCTAATACCGATGGAGGTAAAGTATTCACCTATCGAAAAGTGATGCCTAGCTTTAGTTTTCACCGCCTAAAAGCTTAGACATTACAGGCATTCTCATTAGATTACCCTTATTTTGAAATTTAATCCATTGCAATATTTGATGACCCAACCAACACGTTTTGAATGTCTAACAAGATGGTCAAGGACTTTATTACAATTTGATATAACTTTTGTCCCCCTTCAAGCTATCAAGGGATAGATTTTAGTAGATTTTCTTGCAGTGCAACCACTTCCAGCTGGGTCCCCACTCAATGATGAATTACCAGATGAACAGATACTGCAAATAGAATCGTTCAGTGCCAAACATTGGAAAAATACTTTGATAGGGTTTCATCAACCAGAAAAGACAATGAATCAGAAATTGTTATACCAGGCAAAGTAGGAATTGGTTTATTTTCATCACACCAGATAAAGGCATGTTGAAAGTCTCTTACCACCTGACAGAGCTGTGTATGAATAATGAAGCAAAATATGAAGTATTTATCACCGGGTTTGAATTGGAAATCTCAATGGATATAACAGATGTTACCATCTATGGAAACTCACAACTCGTAATCCAATAAGTTGACGAACAATATAAGATTTTGAATCCAAGGCTTGCAAAATACCATCGGTACAAAATGAAGCTATTAGAGCAAATCCATAATGTGACTCTATGCCAAAATCCTCGAGTAGATAATGCTCATGCTGACACTCTAGCAAAACTTGTTAAGGAACTGACATGTCCACCGAAATATTCCATCGACATTACAGTACAAGGACGTTAGGTTTTTACTCAAACCAAACTTAATAATCTACACAAACTTAAAAAAGAAGAAGGAATGATGATTGCAGTTGCTGACATTAACGAAGATTGGAGCACGCCATTAATATAATATTTGTAAATAGGAAAGCTGCCAGAAGACAAGTCTGAGGCATATCATATCACGAGAAGAGCTATGTCATATGCTCCAGTGGGTGATGTCCTCTATAGAAGATCAATCGATCATATGTGGCTATGATGTCTATGTAGAACTGAAGCATAAAATATCATCTAAGAAGTACATGTCAGATTGTGTGGAGCTCACAAGCTAGGGCTGAAAATTAAAATGAAGATCAGNACTTGGAATTTTCCATGATAGTTACTAGCAAATTGGAAGAGGATTGCCTCGATATAGAGGATGACTCTCAAGATCAGTCGATAGATGATGCCCCACTAGAATTTAAAGAAGAAACTAAGTCAAGAGAGGATGAATTAAAAGAGGTCAACCTCAAGACTAAGGAGCAACCCTGACCTACCTTTATAAGTTTTCTACTCAATGAGGAAGAATCCACATAATTGATAAAGTTATTGTCAAAATTTAAAGATTGCTTCACCTAGAATTATGATGAAATGTCAAGGCTGTCAGCATGAATTGTAATTCATAAGCTAGAGGTAGACAAATATATGACCCGAATAAAACAACCTCTCATCAGAATGCTCCTCAAGATAGGGCAACAAGTCATTGTTGAGGTAAAGAAGTTAATAGACTCTAATTTTGTAAGAGAAGAGCAATACCTCACATGGTTAGCCAACATTGTGC